>CM068371.1:243187695-243597695 GCA_034769895.1 Magicicada septendecula
CAATTTCAGAGTGCAGCATATTAAAGGTACTCAAAACGTAGTCGCTGATACCCTGTCCCGTATGTTCCAGTCGCCCACTAAAACTCCCGAAAACAAAGAGAATCCGGAAATAGCATTTGCTAACGCCGTAATTACTGAATTCCCCCTTGCCTTTACCAACATTGCCCTGTACCAACAACAAGACCCCTCACTGAAGCCTATTATAGAACAACTTACGCAAGGTATTAAATCCGAGAAGTACGTATTAAGTAGAAATGTACTATGTCACAAGATAAGGAACGGAAAGGAATTAAGAATAATAGCCCCTGATGTAATTAAGCCCATGCTGATGGAATACTTCCATTCATCTACCATAGGAGCCCATATGGGAATCAATAAGACAATACATCGTATTCGGAAGGAATATCATTGGAACAATATGAACAGCGAAATAGCCAACTTCGTAAAGAAATGTACATTGTGTGCCTCAGTAAACCAGCCAGGAATACTCGAGTAAGCCAACTGATTTCAGAAATCCCTAAGACCCCTTTTTCTAAACTTTATCTAGATTTCTCAGGTCCATATCCACGATCGAAATCAGGGAATACCATGTTACTCCTCTGTGTAGATTCGTTCACCAAATTTGTTTGGATGTATCCCATGCGACGAGCATTAGCGTCGACGACTGTAAAAATATTACAAGAAAGACTATTTAAAGACTACGGTACTCCAGTACGTATAGTATCTGATAACGGTCCACAGTTTAAAGCGAAAGAATTTAGGAATATGTGTTTCAAGTTAGGGATAGACCATATAACCACTACAGAGTATCGACCGCAAGGCAATATTGCTGAAAGGTATCTACGAAACCTCAAATCTGCGCTAATCGCCTATCATGCGAACGATCACACGTCGTGGGACCAAAACCTATCCTGGATTCAATATGCTTTTAATTCAGCTTATCACGAAGGTCACAAGTCGACCCCGTTTGAGTTACTGTACAAATACCGACCAAACCACCCTTTGTCCACGAGATGGAATATACACGATCTGCTGCCCCTGCAAATAACGGATACGCAGATAAAGCGAATATGGAATAAAGCCCGCTCTAATTTAAGAGCAAACTTAGAAAAATCCAGAAGATACCACGAGAAAGGTAATCATAACAATTCAATTAGGTACCAAGTAGGTGACTTGGTGATGTATAAAAACTCACCCCACTAGTAGTGCGATTGATAAGACCACCTCTAAACTATCATTCCGATGGTGTGGCCCTTACCGAATCCAGAAGTACCTAACTCCAGTTACAGTAGCCCTGTGCGAACCTGCGACTCGAAAATATGTGCGAAGAACGCATATGTCACAGCTAAAATTGTATAAGAAAAAGGTAATGGTATAACCCAGAATAGAAAAGGGAATACTAGGTAGTGAAGTAAATTATACTTCAGAAACCGTGAAAAATGTTAAACGTAGAGTTTGGAAATGATCAACCTGAGTTCGAGTTCTGCGAAGCATACATTAATGAATTCTTATTAACTAGATGGGAACTAACACTCATTAACTCGATGAGTTATCTAGTACTCAATGGAAACAAGATAGAATTCTAAATAGTAAAGATTTAGAAAGTTACTCTACAGAGAGAGAGTAAGACAACCAAAAAAGAAAAAACGGTAGTAGATTTAAGTGATAGAGATAAGAAAGAGTTTTGTGTTTTATTTTGTAAATATTAAGTGTGAATAGTAAAAAAAAAAAAAAAAAAACAGTGTAGTTAATAAGAATGTATAAAGTAGATTGTGTTGTGAAGAGGAAAGCAAGTAGATATAATGCTAACCAATAACTATGTGAAAGAAATTACACACACTGACACCATTCATACTCCAAGTCCCCAGTAATAAAAAAAAAAAAAAAACCGTAATGAGCAAATTAAGCGGTGGAGTATGTGACGATTTAAATTGTAACATAAATTAAAAAAAAAAAAAAAGAATTTTAAAAAAAGTAAGTTTGCGAGGGATTAAGCAATTTTAAATCTCACTATGATACTTAAAACCCCTGTATGTACTCAGTATGAGAATAAGTAGTAATTAAGAAGTTCAAAGAAACTTTAATAAAAAGGCATATTGTAAATAGTTATTATTGTCGTATTTAACCCTTTGCTTGTTGTCAGGCGGTGACCTGTTAATTCCGGACTCGACATGTCTCCCGAGTCGTCTGTAATTTAGGATAAGATAAAAATCATAATGTTAATAATTAAAAAAATCTAAAGACACAGATAGTCGTTAAATTAACTCATTAAAAATATATATGTTTATTAAGGTATAGTTTGTGTAATTAAAAATGTTAACTTGAATAAAGGTAGGGACTATATTCTCGCGGAGTAATTGCCCCTCTCCCTTTTGTTAAGTACCAGTTGAAGCGAGCAGAAAAACTCTCTCTCGCTATGTTGACCTCACAGTGTGCAGACGTACGAGCGAAAGCTCTGATAAAATGCTGTTAGTTTGCTTGTTTAATTTAAATGTAGTTTAGTAACTAGTGCTACAAAAAGCGTGTAGCATGTACTATTAACAATAAAAATGTGGTAACAAGAAGAAATAATATGTAACAACAAAAAGTAAGAGTGTTAAGCAAGATGACGACTCCCTTCAAGAAGTAACTCACATTTCAACATCATTCCTGAAGATGTGATCTGCAGGAACTGCTTAAAGACACGTATACCCGGCAGAAGACGCTGTTTAGGACATCCAAGAATCTACATAGATTTACACCGAAGAAGCTTCAATCACCTCTGTGAACTTTCGACACATTATTGACGAGGACCCGACTCAGATGATGACGGCGCGTACGAGGATTCCCAAGACGGACACCCCAGGACGAGGTTTCTACATTCCATTCTAAAGGTGACTCGATAGCCTGTCTATCGAGAGTTAATAATATTTGTTATACTACACACTTCCAAAAGAGACTTTTCAAAGACAATTAATTTAACGTAAATATTAAAAATGTAAATCTAAGAGTTTACTGTAAAAAACTCAAACTTCATACGTTGTAACGCTTTATATATTGATGTATCTTATTATAATTCCAAGTAATAGAACCATTCTTCAATTGGTTAAAGAAATCTTGCAAGCTAAGATAATGAATTGAATATAAATAAAAGTCTTTATTATCAAATACAGAAAGTTAACCCGGATCCGAGGTATATCAAAATAGAGTCAAGTTGATCCCAAAGTTTTATAAAAGAATTTAAATACTTTAGTTTAATTAGTAATGTCATGGGATCTGTCAGTAACAGTTGTTAAATAAAGAGAAGTCGTCTTGTTACACACAGAAAATGAGTGCGTAAATCAGTACAATACCTTCCCTTGTTTCCTTACACAGTTAGTAAGTAATTTGTTCAGTTAATTTGATTTGAATACAGTTCGTTACAACGTAGGCAGCCCATGTAATTGACAGAGCTCAGTTAAGATGGGTTCCCTGGATTTGTAACGCGGCAATACGTTACAAAATTGCGCCACTCTGCTAATTTTTATAAAGGTGTTGTAAGCCTCGTGACGCATACAAATTTGCGCCACTGCTTATTTATATAAATGGTATTGTGTTGTTGTTATCTTGTAAGAGTAATTGTGTACAGAGTGTAACAAACAAAATTGTGCCACTCTGCAGTTTTCTTAATTTGTTAGTAAATTAAATAACTCCCTGAATGTTATTGATCGATGCACTCAGAGAATGTAATTAATGTAAATTTAATTTTCAAAACATATCTCATATCTTATGTATCTCGAAAATACGTAAATGATAGTCAGTAGAAGTTGAAATATCATTATATGAAGATATATGCATGTACCTACTTGCATACATGACTTTTAATGTTTGGTCAACTGATCAGTCTCTAACAGGTTTGTTTTAAGACAATCCATGACCTGTTGTTTCTTGAATACTCCTGCATAGTATATGTTAGACATACACTAACATGTGTCTGTAGTAACAAAACCTTGTTAATAATAATAATGCTCCTGCGTAAAGTAGACCCAGTTAATTACGTGAAAAGAATTTCGTAATTTGAACTTGTGAACAAAATAACTAATTGATTTAATTGGGGAAAGTATATGAATGAATAGAGTCAAAGTGTTATTAAGCGTAATAATAGTCCGTTTTGTTGAATAAGATTCACCCTAACGTCTGTGCTCCCTTCCGCCTGTTCGGACCTGTTCAGGAAGTAATCGCTGGCATTGTGTAGAGAACAATAAGAGTAAAACCCCCCATTCTCACTGACACACTCAGCCTACCTTGTGTTAACTAAATAAAGAGGGTGACCTACATTCCAGAAAACAGCTGATCGGTATTCAACTTTGAAATATATGTGTGTGGAATTTCTGTCTCTCCTTTAGAAGAGAAATTGTTCTTGTCGAATTTGTGTAAATTATTTACTTGAGAATTTATCTTAGATATATGTGTAATATATGTGTAGTGTTGTAGGATTAATTTTAAGTACGTTTTAATGTGTTAGAAAAAAAATGGCCCAATTTAACCCGGATTTGTTATTAAAAGACGAGCTGTCTTATGAAGCTCTTTTGCGTGGACTACCCCATGCAAATGTAACAGTCGCGGAATTACGTAGGTCTATTCGCGAATGTGGATTTGATACACCTGTGCAATTAAACTACCTAAGCGAACTCGATTATGAAAGCGAGAAAGAAATTTGTAATGCCAAGTATAGTGAGCTTACCTTATTGTCTCAAAACCTCCAAGACGAGAAATCTCCGGCAATAATTTTGCGGACTACCCAGAGAATAGAGCATTTAACCAGGCGAATAAAAAATTTGTCGATCTGGCCTAATCTCACGGAAATACCTGTTGACGTACAAAACCTAGCTGACGAAGTTCTACGCCGCTTACCTTCAATTATTAATGACTTAAGAAGAAAATCCGACTCATTCAGGATGGACGAAATAGAGAAGTCTTTAATGAAATTACACATCTCCCCAGTACAATCTTCCACTACTGATTTACCTCCGCCTAACATTGATCGGAACTCGCCCACCGTATCGCAAGTGCAAGCGAACCAAGAGCAAAATACTGATAAAGATTTAAATGCCCCTCCTCCCGAGGATTTTCAGTTTCGTCCCGGAAATCATGAATTGATTACCTCCAATGAACCAAATCGTTCTCATAAAGGAATGACTACTACGAACTATAACGCGGACCTATACGGTAAAATGACCCATCCAGTGGAGAAAATCTTAACAGAAGTCCCTTACACCGATGGATTAAATGTTTCCAAACTATTAACTTTCATTAGTTACCTTCTCCAGATAAAAGATCTACAGCAGCTGAATGACTGGCAAATTTTGCAAGTTCTGTTACCAAAGTGTAAACCCCCGTTGAAGAATCGTGTGCTAGAAGCCCTAACCTCTACATTCCCAGTAGATGAGCTACATAGCTCTATAATAAAATACTTTATTCCCACCGGCATCTATGAGGAAATAAAAAGAAAGACAGTACTCAGAGTACAAGGACATCAGGAGAGATTAGCTCACTACATATCCGATATTAGGGAGTCATCTCGACTACTACGTGTAGACTGGAATGAGACACAACTGGTCGACACCATTTTAATAGGAGTGTCACCTGAAGAAAGATCTCGTCTATCGTTGATGAATAGACCCAATACAATTGCTGATCTAGAACAGTGCAGTATCCATTCTTCAAATGTATGGTACTCTGATCAAAATAGACAAGCAATGAAAACCGCTGGAACTAATAGAAATGAATTGCGAGCACTAGTGCCTGATGTAACAACCTCTCATGAAAGGCAGGCTTTTAGTAAACCTCACCATGTGCGCAAATCTGGTAAGTTAAATGTAACACCATATAAAGCGGAAACAAAGTATCCACCTCGCAATAAACCCACCTGTTATAATTGTGGTAAATATGGGCACATTAGAAAAGACTGCAAGAGTAAGCCATTGGAACGGAATCACCCCATTTCAAAAAACATGTAAGGCAGGGAGACTCGAAATCCTGTGTCTTCCGCAGCTACTCGAAATCAGGTGGACGCAAAGAAACGAATAATAATAATAAAATATTTTATAATCAACGTGGAAGAAAAATGAGTTCGAAAGAAATCGATCCCTATGTGAGAGAATTTCGTGAGAAATGTAACGCGATTAATAAATGTAACTGGACGAAAAATCTATTACCATTAATACGAGTTGACTTAGGCGTTACATCCACCATCGCCTTAATTGATTCAGGATCTAGTAGAACTTTAATCAGCCAAGAATTAGCGGACATGTTAGCTAAACACCATCTAGTAAAACGGAATCAACCAGTGAATATAAAGTGTGCTACCGCTGATAAACGTAATATAAACATAAACCTGAGCATTACCGTTAAGGTTAAAATCAAGAACTTAACCTGGATGTTTACAATGTTAGTATGTAAAGAATTAGGACCTGATTTAATATTAGGTGCAGACTTTATTAGTAAGACAGGAATGATTCTTGACATCTTTGAGCAAGTATATTATTTCCGATTTGACCGTACACGGAAATATAGATTTGATAGTAATAAAGAAAAATATTGTTCATCTAATGCATATGTTATACACCAAGACTCAGATTTGTCTCACCTAGAAAAAAGAGATAGAGTGAGAATACTGAAATTAATAAAAGAATTTTCCTCGGTTCTTACACCTAAACTAGGACTCACTAACCTAATAGAGTATAAAATTAATCTGAGCGATCAGAAAGTAATACGACTACCTCCGTACAAATTGTCGCCTCCCAAGATGGAAGTCATGCGAAACCATATCAACAAGTTGTTGGACCAAGGAGTCATAGAACCCTCTCCGTCCCCATATTCTTCACCCTCCTTTTTGGTACCAAAAGTACAAGATAAACACAGACTAGTTGTGGACTATAGGCAATTAAACAAAAGAATAGAATTTGAATCAATCCCTCTTCCAGACATCCATAGTGCATTTCATTATTTCACTAAAGCTATGGTCTTTACGGTGATGGATCTGAATCAAGCTTTTCACCAAATACCCCTTTCTGAAGAATCAAAACGTCTAACCGCGTTTGCAGTTCCTTTTAACTTATACCAATTTACTAGAGTACCCTTTGGAATATCTCAAGGAAGTTCCGTATGTAGTAGACTGTTAGAAAGGATATTTCACGATATTAAATTTAAATATGTGTATCACTATTTGGACGACATCTTTATATACAGCGAATCTATGGAACAACATCTTAAACATCTACGCGAAGTATTATCTCGGTTACTAAGAGCAGGATTAACTGTGAACCCGAAGAAGGTAAGTTTTACTGTCCCTCAGTTTTCTTTCTTAGGCCACATCGTGAAAGCGAATGGAAAGGTAAGCATTGACCCCGAACGAACCCGCGCTATTAGAGAATTTTCACCCCCACGAGATGCAAAAGGTATAGCCCGATTTTTGGGAATGGTAAATTATTTCCATAAATATATTCCCCATCTTGCCGAAATAGCAGCACCCCTAAACTCCTTACGAAAGAAGGGAACGAAGTTCGAATGGAGCTCACTACATCAACACGCGTTTGAGCAACTTAAAGAAAGTATTATATCTCCCCCAGTTTTGCAACTAGCGGATTTCACGAAACCTTTCGTAGTGCAAACCGACAGTTCTAGTGTAGCGTTAGGTGCAGTGATATATCAAGAGATAGATAACTGTAGACTACCTATTAGTTATGCATCACGAACACTTAGCGATCAGGAAAGAAAGTATTCTGCATATGAATTGGAATGTCTAGCAATTGTTTTTGCGTTCGAGAAGTTTAAACCCTTCATGGAACATAAAGAATTCCTTTTGGAAACCGACAATCAGGCGTTATCTTGGTTATTGAATCACCCTAAACAGTTAGGACGAATTGGAAGATGGATATTGAAGTTAAATTGCTACAATTTCAGAGTGCAGCATATTAAAGGTACTCAAAACGTAGTCGCTGATACCCTGTCCCGTATGTTCCAGTCGCCCACTAAAACTCCCGAAAACAAAGAGAATCCGGAAATAGCATTTGCTAACGCCGTAATTACTGAATTCCCCCTTGCCTTTACCAACATTGCCCTGTACCAACAACAAGACCCCTCACTGAAGCCTATTATAGAACAACTTACGCAAGGTATTAAATCCGAGAAGTACGTATTAAGTAGAAATGTACTATGTCACAAGATAAGGAACGGAAAGGAATTAAGAATAATAGCCCCTGATGTAATTAAGCCCATGCTGATGGAATACTTCCATTCATCTACCATAGGAGCCCATATGGGAATCAATAAGACAATACATCGTATTCGGAAGGAATATCATTGGAACAATATGAACAGCGAAATAGCCAACTTCGTAAAGAAATGTACATTGTGTGCCCTCAGTAAACCAGCCAGGAATACTCGAGTAAGCCAACTGATTTCAGAAATCCCTAAGACCCCTTTTTCTAAACTTTATCTAGATTTCTCAGGTCCATATCCACGATCGAAATCAGGGAATACCATGTTACTCCTCTGTGTAGATTCGTTCACCAAATTTGTTTGGATGTATCCCATGCGACGAGCATTAGCGTCGACGACTGTAAAAATATTACAAGAAAGACTATTTAAAGACTACGGTACTCCAGTACGTATAGTATCTGATAACGGTCCACAGTTTAAAGCGAAAGAATTTAGGAATATGTGTTTCAAATTAGGGATAGACCATATAACCACTACAGAGTATCGACCGCAAGGCAATATTGCTGAAAGGTATCTACGAAACCTCAAATCTGCGCTAATCGCCTATCATGCGAACGATCACACGTCGTGGGACCAAAACCTATCCTGGATTCAATATGCTTTTAATTCAGCTTATCACGAAGGTCACAAGTCGACCCCGTTTGAGTTACTGTACAAATACCGACCAAACCACCCTTTGTCCACGAGATGGAATATACACGATCTGCTGCCCCTGCAAATAACGGATACGCAGATAAAGCGAATATGGAATAAAGCCCGCTCTAATTTAAGAGCAAACTTAGAAAAATCCAGAAGATACCACGAGAAAGGTAATCATAACAATTCAATTAGGTACCAAGTAGGTGACTTGGTGATGTATAAAACTCACCCCACTAGCAGTGCGATTGATAAGACCACCTCTAAACTATCATTCCGATGGTGTGGCCCTTACCGAATCCAGAAGTACCTAACTCCAGTTACAGTAGCCCTGTGCGAACCTGCGACTCGAAAATATGTGCGAAGAACGCATATGTCACAGCTAAAATTGTATAAGAAAAAGGTAATGGTATAACCCAGAATAGAAAAGGGAATACTAGGTAGTGAAGTAAATTATACTTCAGAAACCGTGAAAAATGTTAAACGTAGAGTTTGGAAATGATCAACCTGAGTTCGAGTTCTGCGAAGCATACATTAATGAATTCTCATTAACTAGATGGGAACTAACACTCATTAACTCGATGAGTTATCTAGTACTCAATGGAAACAAGATAGAATTCTAAATAGTAAATATTTAGAAAGTTACTCTACAGAGAGAGAGTAAGACAACCAAAAAAGAAAAAACCGGTAGTAGATTTAAGTGATAGAGATAAGAAAGAGTTTTGTGTTTTATTTTGTAAATATTAAGTGTGAATAGTAAAAAAAAAAAAAAAAAAAACAGTGTAGTTAATAAGAATGTATAAAAGTAGATTGTGTTGTGAAGAGGAAAGCAAGTAGATATAATGCTAACCAATAACTATGTGAAAGAAATTACACACACTGACACCATTCATACTCCAAGTCCCCAGTAATAAAAAAAAAAAAAAAACCATAATGAGCAAATTAAGCGGTGGAGTATGTGACGATTTAAATTGTAACATAAATTAAAAAAAAAAAGAAAGAATTTTAAAAAAAGTAAGTTTGCGAGGGATTAAGCAATTTTAAATCTCACTATGATACTTAAAACCCCTGTATGTACTCAGTATGAGAATAAGTAGTAATTAAGAAGTTCAAAGAAACTTTAATAAAAAGGCATATTGTAAATAGTTATTATTGTCGTATTTAACCCTTTGCTTGTTGTCAGGCGGTGACCTGTTAATTCCGGACTCGACATGTCTCCCGAGTCGTCTGTAATTTAGGATAAGATAAAAATCATAATGTTAATAATTAAAAAAATCTAAAGACACAGATAGTCGTTAAATTAACTCATTAAAAATATATATGTTTATTAAGGTATAGTTTGTGTAATTAAAAATGTTAACTTGAATAAAGGTAGGGACTATATTCTCGCGGAGTAATTGCCCCTCTCCCTTTTGTTAAGTACCAGTTGAAGCGAGCAGAAAAACTCTATCTCGCTATGTTGACCTCACAGTGTGCAGACGTACGAGCGAAAGCTCTGATAAAATGCTGTTAGTTTGCTTGTTTAATTTAAATGTAGTTTAGTAACTAGTGCTACAAAAAGCGTGTAGCATGTACTATTAACAATAAAAATGTGGTAACAAGAAGAAATAATATGTAACAACAAAAAGTAAGAGTGTTAAGCAAGATGACGACTCCCTTCAAGAAGTAACTCACATTTCAACATCATTCCTGAAGATGTGATCTGCAGGAACTGCTTAAAGACACGTATACCCGGCAGAAGACGCTGTTTAGGACATCCAAGAATCTACATAGATTTACACCGAAGAAGCTTCAATCACCTCTGTGAACTTTCGACACATTATTGACGAGGACCCGACTCAGATGATGACGGCGCGTACGAGGATTCCCAAGACGGACACCCCAGGACGAGGTTTCTACATTCCATTCTAAAGGTGACTCGATAGCCTGTCTATCGAGAGTTAATAATATTTGTTATACTACACACTTCCAAAAGAGACTTTTCAAAGACAATTAATTTAACGTAAATATTAAAAATGTAAATCTAAGAGTTTACTGTAAAAAACTCAAACTTCATACGTTGTAACGCTTTATATATTGATGTATCTTATTATAATTCCAAGTAATAGAACCATTCTTCAATTGGTTAAAGAAATCTTGCAAGCTAAGATAATGAATTGAATATAAATAAAAGTCTTTATTATCAAATACAGAAAGTTAACCCGGATCCGAGGTATATCAAAATAGAGTCAAGTTGATCCCAAAGTTTTATAAAAGAATTTAAATACTTTAGTTTAATTAGTAATGTCATGGGATCTGTCAGTAACAGTTGTTAAATAAAGAGAAGTCGTCTTGTTACACACAGAAAATGAGTGCGTAAATCAGTACAATACCTTCCCTTGTTTCCTTACACAGTTAGTAAGTAATTTGTTCAGTTAATTTGATTTGAATACAGTTCGTTACAACGTAGGCAGCCCATGTAATTGACAGAGCTCAGTTAAGATGGGTTCCCTGGATTTGTAACGCGGCAATACGTTACAAAATTGCGCCACTCTGCTAATTTTTATAAAGGTGTTGTAAGCCTCGTGACGCATACAAATTTGCGCCACTGCTTATTTATATAAATGGTATTGTGTTGTTGTTATCTTGTAAGAGTAATTGTGTACAGAGTGTAACAAACAAAATTGTGCCACTCTGTAGTTTTCTTAATTTGTTAGTAAATTAAATAACTCCCTGAATGTTATTGATCGATGCACTCAGAGAATGTAATTAATGTAAATTTAATTTTCAAAACATATCTCATATCTTATGTATCTCGAAAATACGTAAATGATAGTCAGTAGAAGTTGAAATATCATTATATGAAGATATATGCATGTACCTACTTGCATACATGACTTTTAATGTTTGGTCAACTGATCAGTCTCTAACAGGTTTGTTTTAAGACAATCCATGACCTGTTGTTTCTTGAATACTCCTGCATAGTATATGTTAGACATACACTAACATGTGTCTGTAGTAACAAAACCTTGTTAATAATAATAATGCTCCTGCGTAAAGTAGACCCAGTTAATTACGTGAAAAGAATTTCGTAATTTGAACTTGTGAACAAAATAACTAATTGATTTAATTGGGGAAAGTATATGAATGAATAGAGTCAAAGTGTTATTAAGCGTAATAATAGTCCGTTTTGTTGAATAAGATTCACCCTAACGTCTGTGCTCCCTTCCGCCTGTTCGGACCTGTTCAGGAAGTAATCGCTGGCATTGTGTAGAGAACAATAAGAGTAAAACCCCCCATTCTCACTGACACACTCAGCCTACCTTGTGTTAACTAAATAAAGAGGGTGACCTACATTCCAGAAAACAGCTGATCGGTATTCAACTTTGAAATATATGTGTGTGGAATTTCTGTCTCTCCTTTAGAAGAGAAATTGTTCTTGTCGAATTTGTGTAAATTATTTACTTGAGAATTTATCTTAGATATATGTGTAATATATGTGTAGTGTTGTAGGATTAATTTTAAGTACGTTTTAATGTGTTAGAAAAAAAAATGGCCCAATTTAACCCGGATTTGTTATTAAAAGACGAGCTGTCTTATGAAGCTCTTTTGCGTGGACTACCCCATGCAAATGTAACAGTCGCGGAATTACGTAGGTCTATTCGCGAATGTGGATTTGATACACCTGTGCAATTAAACTACCTAAGCGAACTCGATTATGAAAGCGAGAAAGAAATTTGTAATGCCAAGTATAGTGAGCTTACCTTATTGTCTCAAAACCTCCAAGACGAGAAATCTCCGGCAATAATTTTGCGGACTACCCAGAGAATAGAGCATTTAACCAGGCGAATAAAAAATTTGTCGATCTGGCCTAATCTCACGGAAATACCTGTTGACGTACAAAACCTAGCTGACGAAGTTCTACGCCGCTTACCTTCAATTATTAATGACTTAAGAAGAAAATCCGACTCATTCAGGATGGACGAAATAGAGAAGTCTTTAATGAAATTACACATCTCCCCAGTACAATCTTCCACTACTGATTTACCTCCGCCTAACATTGATCGGAACTCGCCCACCGTATCGCAAGTGCAAGCGAACCAAGAGCAAAATACTGATAAAGATTTAAATGCCCCTCCTCCCGAGGATTTTCAGTTTCGTCCCGGAAATCATGAATTGATTACCTCCAATGAACCAAATCGTTCTCATAAAGGAATGACTACTACGAACTATAACGCGGACCTATACGGTAAAATGACCCATCCAGTGGAGAAAATCTTAACAGAAGTCCCTTACACCGATGGATTAAATGTTTCCAAACTATTAACTTTCATTAGTTACCTTCTCCAGATAAAAGATCTACAGCAGCTGAATGACTGGCAAATTTTGCAAGTTCTGTTACCAAAGTGTAAACCCCCGTTGAAGAATCGTGTGCTAGAAGCCCTAACCTCTACATTCCCAGTAGATGAGCTACATAGCTCTATAATAAAATACTTTATTCCCACCGGCATCTATGAGGAAATAAAAAGAAAGACAGTACTCAGAGTACAAGGACATCAGGAGAGATTAGCTCACTACATATCCGATATTAGGGAGTCATCTCGACTACTACGTGTAGACTGGAATGAGACACAACTGGTCGACACCATTTTAATAGGAGTGTCACCTGAAGAAAGATCTCGTCTATCGTTGATGAATAGACCCAATACAATTGCTGATCTAGAACAGTGCAGTATCCATTCTTCAAATGTATGGTACTCTGATCAAAATAGACAAGCAATGAAAACCGCTGGAACTAATAGAAATGAATTGCGAGCACTAGTGCCTGATGTAACAACCTCTCATGAAAGGCAGGCTTTTAGTAAACCTCACCATGTGCGCAAATCTGGTAAGTTAAATGTAACACCATATAAAGCGGAAACAAAGTATCCACCTCGCAATAAACCCACCTGTTATAATTGTGGTAAATATGGGCACATTAGAAAAGACTGCAAGAGTAAGCCATTGGAACGGAATCACCCCATTTCAAAAAACATGTAAGGCAGGGAGACTCGAAATCCTGTGTCTTCCGCAGCTACTCGAAATCAGGTGGACGCAAAGAAACGAATAATAATAATAAAATATTTTATAATCAACGTGGAAGAAAAATGAGTTCGAAAGAAATCGATCCCTATGTGAGAGAATTTCGTGAGAAATGTAACGCGATTAATAAATGTAACTGGACGAAAAATCTATTACCATTAATACGAGTTGACTTAGGCGTTACATCCACCATCGCCTTAATTGATTCAGGATCTAGTAGAACTTTAATCAGCCAAGAATTAGCGGACATGTTAGCTAAACACCATCTAGTAAAACGGAATCAACCAGTGAATATAAAGTGTGCTACCGCTGATAAACGTAATATAAACATAAACCTGAGCATTACCGTTAAGGTTAAAATCAAGAACTTAACCTGGATGTTTACAATGTTAGTATGTAAAGAATTAGGACCTGATTTAATATTAGGTGCAGACTTTATTAGTAAGACAGGAATGATTCTTGACATCTTTGAGCAAGTATATTATTTCCGATTTGACCGTACACGGAAATATAGATTTGATAGTAATAAAGAAAAATATTGTTCATCTAATGCATATGTTATACACCAAGACTCAGATTTGTCTCACCTAGAAAAAAGAGATAGAGTGAGAATACTGAAATTAATAAAAGAATTTTCCTCGGTTCTTACACCTAAACTAGGACTCACTAACCTAATAGAGTATAAAATTAATCTGAGCGATCAGAAAGTAATACGACTACCTCCGTACAAATTGTCGCCTCCCAAGATGGAAGTCATGCGAAACCATATCAACAAGTTGTTGGACCAAGGAGTCATAGAACCCTCTCCGTCCCCATATTCTTCACCCTCCTTTTTGGTACCAAAAGTACAAGATAAACACAGACTAGTTGTGGACTATAGGCAATTAAACAAAAGAATAGAATTTGAATCAATCCCTCTTCCAGACATCCATAGTGCATTTCATTATTTCACTAAAGCTATGGTCTTTACGGTGATGGATCTGAATCAAGCTTTTCACCAAATACCCCTTTCTGAAGAATCAAAACGTCTAACCGCGTTTGCAGTTCCTTTTAACTTATACCAATTTACTAGAGTACCCTTTGGAATATCTCAAGGAAGTTCCGTATGTAGTAGACTGTTAGAAAGGATATTTCACGATATTAAATTTAAATATGTGTATCACTATTTGGACGACATCTTTATATACAGCGAATCTATGGAACAACATCTTAAACATCTACGCGAAGTATTATCTCGGTTACTAAGAGCAGGATTAACTGTGAACCCGAAGAAGGTAAGTTTTGCTGTCCCTCAGTTTTCTTTCTTAGGCCACATCGTGAAAGCGAATGGAAAGGTAAGCATTGACCCCGAACGAACCCGCGCTATTAGAGAATTTTCACCCCCACGAGATGCAAAAGGTATAGCCCGATTTTTGGGAATGGTAAATTATTTCCATAAATATATTCCCCATCTTGCCGAAATAGCAGCACCCCTAAACTCCTTACGAAAGAAGGGAACGAAGTTCGAATGGAGCTCACTACATCAACACGCGTTTGAGCAACTTAAAGAAAGTATTATATCTCCCCCAGTTTTGCAACTAGCGGATTTCACGAAACCTTTCGTAGTGCAAACCGACAGTTCTAGTGTAGCGTTAGGTGCAGTGATATATCAAGAGATAGATAACTGTAGACTACCTATTAGTTATGCATCACGAACACTTAGCGATCAGGAAAGAAAGTATTCTGCATATGAATTGGAATGTCTAGCAATTGTTTTTGCGTTCGAGAAGTTTAAACCCTTCATGGAACATAAAGAATTCCTTTTGGAAACCGACAATCAGGCGTTATCTTGGTTATTGAATCACCCTAAACAGTTAGGACGAATTGGAAGATGGATATTGAAGTTAAATTGCTACAATTTCAGAGTGCAGCATATTAAAGGTACTCAAAACGTAGTCGCTGATACCCTGTCCCGTATGTTCCAGTCGCCCACTAAAACTCCCGAAAACAAAGAGAATCCGGAAATAGCATTTGCTAACGCCGTAATTACTGAATTCCCCCTTGCCTTTACCAACATTGCCCTGTACCAACAACAAGACCCCTCACTGAAGCCTATTATAGAACAACTTACGCAAGGTATTAAATCCGAGAAGTACGTATTAAGTAGAAATGTACTATGTCACAAGATAAGGAACGGAAAGGAATTAAGAATAATAGCCCCTGATGTAATTAAGCCCATGCTGATGGAATACTTCCATTCATCTACCATAGGAGCCCATATGGGAATCAATAAGACAATACATCGTATTCGGAAGGAATATCATTGGAACAATATGAACAGCGAAATAGCCAACTTCGTAAAGAAATGTACATTGTGTGCCCTCAGTAAACCAGCCAGGAATACTCGAGTAAGCCAACTGATTTCAGAAATCCCTAAGACCCCTTTTTCTAAACTTTATCTAGATTTCTCAGGTCCATATCCACGATCGAAATCAGGGAATACCATGTTACTCCTCTGTGTAGATTCGTTCACCAAATTTGTTTGGATGTATCCCATGCGACGAGCATTAGCGTCGACGACTGTAAAAATATTACAAGAAAGACTATTTAAAGACTACGGTACTCCAGTACGTATAGTATCTGATAACGGTCCACAGTTTAAAGCGAAAGAATTTAGGAATATGTGTTTCAAGTTAGGGATAGACCATATAACCACTACAGAGTATCGACCGCAAGGCAATATTGCTGAAAGGTATCTACGAAACCTCAAATCTGCGCTAATCGCCTATCATGCGAACGATCACACGTCGTGGGACCAAAACCTATCCTGGATTCAATATGCTTTTAATTCAGCTTATCACGAAGGTCACAAGTCGACCCCGTTTGAGTTACTGTACAAATACCGACCAAACCACCCTTTGTCCACGAGATGGAATATACACGATCTGCTGCCCCTGCAAATAACGGATACGCAGATAAAGCGAATATGGAATAAAGCCCGCTCTAATTTAAGAGCAAACTTAGAAAAATCCAGAAGATACCACGAGAAAGGTAATCATAACAATTCAATTAGGTACCAAGTAGGTGACTTGGTGATGTATAAAACTCACCCCACTAGTAGTGCGATTGATAAGACCACCTCTAAACTATCATTCCGATGGTGTGGCCCCTACCGAATCCAGAAGTACCTAACTCCAGTTACAGTAGCCCTGTGCGAACCTGCGACTCGAAAATATGTGCGAAGAACGCATATGTCACAGCTAAAATTGTATAAGAAAAAGGTAATGGTATAACCCAGAATAGAAAAGGGAATACTAGGTAGTGAAGTAAATTATACTTCAGAAACCGTGAAAAATGTTAAACGTAGAGTTTGGAAATGAGGCCTGATCAACCTGAGTTCGAGTTCTGCGAAGCATACATTAATGAATTCTCATTAACTAGATGGGAACTAACACCCATTAACTCGATGAGTTATCTAGTACTCAATGGAAACAAGATAGAATTCTAAATAGTAAAGATTTAGAAAGTTACTCTACAGAGAGAGAGTAAGACAACCAAAAAAGAAAAAACCGGTAGTAGATTTAAGTGATAGAGATAAGAAAGAGTTTTGTGTTTTATTTTGTAAATATTAAGTGTGAATAGTAAAAAAAAAAAAAAAAAAAAAAACAGAGTAGTTAATAAGAATGTATAAAAGTAGATTGTGTTGTGAAGAGGAAGCAAGTAGATATAATGCTAACCAATAACTATGTGAAAGAAATTACACACACTGACACCATTCATACTCCAAGTCCCCAGTAATAAAAAAAAAAAAAAAACCGTAATGTGCAAATTAAGCGGTGGAGTATGTGACGATTTAAATTGTATCATAAATTAAAAAAAAAAGAAAGAATTTAAAAAAAAGTAAGTTTGCGAGGGATTAAGCAATTTTAAATCTCACTATGATACTTAAAACCCCTGTATGTACTCAGTATGAGAATAAGTAGTAATTAAGACGTTCAAAGAAACTTTAATAAAAAGGCATATTGTAAATAGTTATTATTGTCGTATTTAACCCTTTGCTTGTTGTCAGGCGGTGACCTGTTAATTCCGGACTCGACATGTCTCCCGAGTCGTCTGTAATTTAGGATAAGATAAAAATCATAATGTTAATAATTAAAAAAATCTAAAGACA
The DNA here is from genome assembly GCA_034769895.1 of Magicicada septendecula. Classification (NCBI taxonomy): domain Eukaryota; kingdom Metazoa; phylum Arthropoda; class Insecta; order Hemiptera; family Cicadidae; genus Magicicada; species Magicicada septendecula. Next base: position 243,205,784 of record CM068371.1, read on the forward strand.
CAGATAGTCGTTAAATTAACTCATTAAAAATATATATGTTTATTAAGGTATAGTTTGTGTAATTAAAAATGTTAACTTGAATAAAGGTAGGGACTATATTCTCGCGGAGTAATTGCCCCTCTCCCTTTTGTTAAGTACCAGTTGAAGCGAGCAGAAAAACTCTCTCTCGCTATGTTGACCTCACAGTGTGCAGACGTACGAGCGAAAGCTCTGATAAAATGTTGTTAGTTTGCTTGTTTAATTTAAATGTAGTTTAGTAACTACTGCTACAAAAAGCGTGTAGCATGTACTATTAACAATAAAAATGTGGTAACAAGAAGAAATAATATGTAACAACAAAAAGTAAGAGTGTTAAGCAAGATGACGACTCCCTTCAAGAAGTAACTCACATTTCAACATCATTCCTGAAGATGTGATCTGCAGGAACTGCTTAAAGACACGTATACCCGGCAGAAGACGCTGTTTAGGACATCCAAGAATCTACATAGATTTACACCGAAGAAGCTTCAATCACCTCTGTGAACTTTCGACACATTATTGACGAGGACCCGACTCAGATGATGACGGCGCGTACGAGGATTCCCAAGACGGACACCCCAGGACGAGGTTTCTACATTCCATTCTAAAGGTGACTCGATAGCCTGTCTATCGAGAGTTAATAATATTTGTTATACTACACACTTCCAAAAGAGACTTTTCAAAGACAATTAATTTAACGTAAATATTAAAAATGTAAATCTAAGAGTTTACTGTAAAAAACTCAAACTTCATACGTTGTAACGCTTTATATATTGATGTATCTTATTATAATTCCAAGTAATAGAACCATTCTTCAATTGGTTAAAGAAATCTTGCAAGCTAAGATAATGAATTGAATATAAATAAAAGTCTTTATTATCAAATACAGAAAGTTAACCCGGATCCGAGGTATATCAAAATAGAGTCAAGTTGATCCCAAAGTTTTATAAAAGAATTTAAATACTTTAGTTTAATTAGTAATGTCATGGGATCTGTCAGTAACAGTTGTTAAATAAAGAGAAGTCGTCTTGTTACACACAGAAAATGAGTGCGTAAATCAGTACAATACCTTCCCTTGTTTCCTTACACAGTTAGTAAGTAATTTGTTCAGTTAATTTGATTTGAATACAGTTCGTTACAACGTAGGCAGCCCATTTAATTGACAGAGCTCAGTTAAGATGGGTTCCCTGGATTTGTAACGCGGCAATACGTTACACTGACAGAAAAGTATGCATACGCGTAAGTGTAAACCATGTTATAACAACCACGTTCGCATGACGTAGTCAAGACGCGCGTGCGAATGTATGATTTTAGAAGTGTCTGTGACGTAAGCAGGTAGAACAGGTTTAACTTCCTACTACAGTTTTTTCTCATTATTACGAAAAGTGTAATAATACCTCCGTGATTTCCTATTATTACAAATAAGTGAGAAAAAATTACATATCTGTACCATATTCATAACATACGAAGTCAAAATTTCTTGTTATATTTTTCTTCCCTACTCCACAGGTCTGCGGGTGTAGTGTGTGTGTGTGTGTGCACGTGTGTGTGTACACGTGCGTCTGCGTCTGATAGACGTATTTCACAACATGCGTATTAGGAGGATATTAACAGCTACATTTTTTCTGCTGTTAAAAAAATTCAGTTTTGGAACGAAAGATGTTTTTTGTACGTAGTACTTTAAACCGTAAATGAAAACAAAGATTCTGTATCTCTGTTCATATTAGCTTATTTCTCTAGCCATTAATGGATTATGGAAATTTTGAAATTCACACAGACAAGGAAACAAACTAGAGTAAATAGGGTCTGGGCAGAGTCAGGGTAGTTCGTTTTCCGTAATTTCTGTTACTATACAGAAGATATTCATAATCTTCACGAGTTTATTTACACAGGTACAAGTAGACTTAAACAACCATTTTAAGTTTTATTAAACAGAAGGAGGAGCAGCAGCAGCAGCACCAGCAGCAGCAGCAGCAGCAGCAGCAGTAGCAGCAGGAACTGGAGCAGAAGCAGGTGGAGGAAGAGAAGAAGAAGCAAAAAGAAGAAGAAGAAGAAGAAGAAGAAGAAGAAGAAGAAGAAGAAGAAGAAGAAGAAGAAGAAGAAGAAGAAGAAGAAGGAGAAGAAGAAGAAGAAGATAATCAAACACGAAATTCCATCACTCAAACAGTTGAAATAGTCGAGTACATGATTAATAGGGTTATAATTTATAAATATAAAAACACTTGGTAAGTTCCACAAATTTTTTTTATAAATACAATAAATACAATCATGAATGCAAAATATAAAATTAACTGAACCAAATATAAACTGAATGCAAAATTTAAAATAATGATGAACATTCAAAATAATATAAAATAAACTAAAAGTTTATTTTAGTTATTTAATTACTTAGTTCATTTTATTTACTAAAATAAACTTTTAGTTTATTTTATATTATTTTGAATGTTCATCATTATTTTAAATTTTGCAATCTGTTATTTAGTTTAGTTTATTTTATATTATTTTGAATGTTCATCATTATTTTAAATTTTGCATTCAGTTTATATTTAGTTCAGTTAATTTTATATTTTGCATTCATGATTGTATTTAGTTTTAAAGACACCTGACCTTCCCTTGTCTCTTGTACACCCCCCTCGCCATCACAACACAGATGTTCCAGATACGCCCTAAACAGATGTTCACCACCTACACTCCACTAACTTCCTGTGTTCAGTAATTTCATTCACTCACCTCTTTCACAATGGCTTAGCTAGTCGAAACAGCTGTCAGAGTTAATTAAAAAAATTTGTGAAACTTACCAAGTGTTTTTATATATTTTACAAAACCTTTGTATTAATACGTTTCACCAAGTGCCCAACGAGTCATCAATTAATATCGTATAATTTATATGATTTGTCATGTGAAGTATAGCCTATAAATGCATACTTCAAGCATTTTGTAATGTTAAGGTTATATTTTAGCCACGACGTTTACAAAAGTACATTTTCCAATGCAAGTGAGAGTCGGCAAAAAGAAGATATGACTCTCCGGACATAAAACCGACGACGTTAGGGAGTAGGAAGTAGGCCTATGTGTGTAGCAGATATAGTTGCAAGCACTCTTAAATACGATTAGCCAGGAGAAGTATTCATACTGATGTGTGAAGCATTGAAAATGTTGTGTAACTCCTCTATAGATGTTCTTTTTGATAACACAAAAATTATTGTGGCTAGATAAACTGGAATGAGAGAATGCTCCTATTCATAACGGATGCTGCTGCTTACATGGTAAAGCCAACAAAAGAATACAGATATATTCGAAATTGTGGTATGTTATATTTCTCGCGCAGATACATGCCCTTAACAGATTGCCCACAGACGTTTGAGGGGAGTATACCGAGGTAGACAAATTCACTGAAGATGGGAAGAAGGTTTTCGTTAAAGATCCGCTCCTATAAACTGATATTTAAATACAAGGCGTCTGTTCAAACTTCATCTACAGTCTGTTATAATAAGTTTGGGGACTTGAAGTGATGCTACAAACCATTATTGTACAAATTACTATAACAGAGAACATTTTCAGTACATTTGGATGGGAGTGATTCAGTGACAAAAGAGTTGTTTTCACGCTAGTTGTAAATAAATTTAGTCTACATTAAATATAATTTTTCAATCTTATTCAAATTTACCGTTCATCTTGAAATTTGGGTTTGCAACTGCCTGGTGCATTACTAAATCTGAAAGATACTGAAAGTGTATTATCCGGGAAGTACAAGGTGGAATGGCTGAACAAGTTAGAGAAAAATTGTGAATTCTACCTAAAAAAAGTCTAGGATATTCAACAATTTATGAAATTGTTGAAATTAGTAGTCGACAAAATACTGAATTGGATCGAAGTGAACCAGAAGTTGCCTTTAGCGATTTAATATTTTTACTTTTCACTCTCGTTACATCATGTTGTATAGAAAGCAACCCTCGAAATACAAACATCTACTGGCAGACAATAGGAGAGCCTCCAAATATCAAAATTTTAAAATGCACGAGGTCAGTGTAACTCTACGACTTTAATTAGTAGGCCTAGACTATATTTTAAAGTTAAAAACTTGAAGTAAAAAAAATTATTTGTAACTTTTTGTTAAAAATACACAGTTTGTTACACAAAGCAAAATACAAAATTATTTACAATGCAGTCTATATAGTTTTATTTTGTTAAACGAGCGACCGTTTATTTTCGACCGTTTGATATTTATCCGTCTATCTATTTGAGGGATGTCTCATGATAACTTTTGAACGAATGAACTGATTTTCATAAAACTTCGCACGCGTCTCTATACTTTTACTGTACAGAACCTTATTGTTTTTAGATAGATATTCCAAAAAATAGAGGGACAGGAGGGAAAAATGTGAGGGGGCCAAATTGTGAAAAAAACGTAGGAGTCAAAGTTTTTTAAACTTGTAAAAATCCAGCTGGGCGTTAGATTAAATGTAATTTTAACCCAAATCTAAAAGTAGTTTTTAGTATGAAACATTTTACTTTAAGGGCATAGGCCAAAAATTTATCTCAAAGTTTTTAGAAAATTGTAAACGTCTGTGCGGAGGGTTCAAGTTATGAAGAATTTTATTAAAAATATGAAGTTGGTATCTTTAATAATTTGACAGAATTAATATCTCTTAATAGTACTTGGAATTTTGGATTGCCTTCAAAAAGCGTGTAAGCTATGTTTACACAAAATCTTTGTTGTCATCAGTTACCTTATATATTATAATGTGACGTTCTGTTAGTTAATTAATTTTCACATGTCACAGTAGTATTTTGTAGAGCCCCAAGTTGTTGGTGCTAATTTTGTAATATTCAATTAATTTATATTTCTTAAATGTAATTGGTATAATGGGTGTATGTAACTGCTATGGTTATACCAATCTTTTAACGCCTTCGAAGCTCTACGTTCTTGTGATCCAAATTCGTAATATAAAATATACTCTAATAAATGGGTAATTAATTTTCTTTAACATGTGTATCCATATAATTATACTACAAATGAAAACACACTTCTTTTGCTGCTCTGAATCATTAAATATTTAATGATATTTAAATTATAATATAATAATAAATATTATAATGCTTTTCTTATTATAATAAGTTTCCCTTTTTTTATTTTCTATTAAATAACAAATCATTTTCCCTTTTTTAAGGTATCAGCTCCATCTAGCTCTCGGATGCTTGAAAACATTTTTATATCTCAGGGTTTTAACAAAATAAAAAATCGTCTTCAGTAATATTATAAATTCACCTAATAAGTATTATACAAATAACACACATGAATAAAAAATTTGAAAATGTAAATAATTGTTGTTTGTGTATGATGGTTGTATGTGAGTTCTTATGATTATACAAAAGAAATCAATTAGATAATTTTACAACTTAATACTACCCATTACAAATATAACATTAATAAAACAATGAAAATAATTAATTATCAGACATTAGGAATACAACTGAAAAAATAAAATAAAATAAAATAAAAATTTAATTGTCTATGCTATATCTCATAGTTCATTATTTCTCAACATGGCGCGCTGTTGTACCCTTTCTTCACCGTTAAGAAAATGACAGACGCCATATTGCTTTTTAGCTGCATGCACAATATTGAATTTTTAATAAAATTTATATGAGTTCTACACTTTTGTTGGTTCAAAATAAGTTTGTGTCACTTACTTTTGATATCATATATTATGTCTAGAAATGTAGTCACATGTGTTCGTTATTTAGTTTATATTGAAGTGTTGTGTAAAACGCTAGTACTTGGTCAATATGGTTATAACTTGGAAAGATCTCACCGAATTCAAGATGTATTACACCAGTTAGGATAGTAATTTCAATTTTTCTTCTTCAGGTGGGTTGAACACAACTTGTACGATAGTTTACTGATAATTTCTATAACTTTACTTGGGTTGTTTACTACACTCTTCTTATTTAATCTTGTTTGGATTGGCAACTATTTCCATTTGTTCCTTCTTCATGGGACGCCAATATTAGACAAAACTTTCTTCCTTGTAACAACCAATTTTAGATTCATCTATAAGAGGCCTTGGTATTTTTCGGTCTGAAGATGTAGCTGTAGATATCTTTATTTTGTACGTAACTCTTCAGTATTTCTGCAGGTTTTCTCTATTATGAATATTTCTTCAAATTATAAATACTTCTCCAAGTAAAATTTTATTGAATTATATTATTGTGTTTAACCTGTTTTTATTCTGTTTATATTATTCCGTTTCACAGAATTATTCTGTATCTACAGAGGTTTTTATATGAACTGATATACTGCTTATAGATATCTACGGCAGTATACATAAGCTTAAAAGCTATTACTAAATTATTAGTCATTAAGTTATATGGTTATAAATTTAACTAAAAAACACAATGCAGTAATTTGGAATCTTTAGAGTTTACTGTATGAATTTCAGTTTAACAATTGTTATTAAAAAACAACATGGTAGACTAATCGGGGGTTTCGTAATTTCTCTGTAATTGAATAATTACTAATATTGAAATTTACCTAATAATAATAAATGTGTATCGTTGAAAGTAGTGAGCGAGTTCTGCAGCTCAGGGAGGTTACTAGTTCTGGTAAATCGGGCCCGCTTCTAAAATTACGTCCAATAGAAGATACAAAATTTTAAGATAATAGTTTTGTATTTTTACATTACAGTATTGGTTAATTTAGAAGTTTCTTATGCATGCCTATTTTTTTAAACATAGATATGACTATGTGAAAAAGACCATCAAACAGGTAATGAAGACGGAATCAAGTCACGTGGTTTAAGGTAAGGCGTATCACGTTGACGTTTATTGTACTGTTCAGCTGTTTAATTATTCCAACACACACACACACACACACACACACACACACACACACACACACACACACACACACACACACACACACACACACACACACACACACACACACACACACACACAGTCGACCAGAGTTAAGGTCAACCAGACACAAATTACGGTAAAAATCGCTCGTTTCATGTAGACTCCGGTTGAAGGCCATCAAAATTTTGGCGTATTTAGAGTAGAGCGTAAATGGATAATGTAGAAGTATTTAAAAACTTTTTAAATAATTATGAACCAGGCTTAACACATGTGAAGTTGTCACATGTAAACGTTCCATTATTAGAATTCCGAGTGGCGTGTTGGTCAGATCACTCGATTCCGGTCAGCAGAGTCGTTTGGTTCAGTCTGTGAGTGGATAGACCTTGTCAACACTCACCAGGCTTCACCACCAGATACCAGTGTGTACCATATTTAATCTGATGGGGAATTTATGAAAGTGTAGTATTAAGCTTTTAACTTCTTCTATATTGTAGCCGACATGTTACTACTTAAAGAGACTTATTGAAGTTTTGGCAAAGATTAAAAACTCAAAACATTCGTTCTGCATTCCAAAAAAATGTATACGTATATAAATTCTAACGTAATGCCTGTTTTCTTTAATAATGTACGATTTTCAATGTGTCTGTATAATACTGTTTTTGCCGGCAGGTCTTATGTAAATTTTTCAACTCAAAAATTATTTTGTCTCCGTTTTTTAATGTTGATGGTTATTAACATATTTGTGCATATTTAATATTTAATATTTTTATCGCTTAATAATTGGCTGAATTTTTGTGGGCTTATATTGCATTTTTTTATGTCTTTAGCCGATTTCTTAATCGATGAAGAAAGGAATCTTACGTTTACTTCTTAATCCATCTTTGTAATAAATCTTTCGTTTCCTTAGCTTACATTAACCTCCGTCACCTGTCATTGCCACCAATTTGTATAATAATTTACCACATGGTGAGCATATGTTGTCGGCGGAAGCCGAATTCAGTCGTTTCCGGAAATGTTGATTTCAAAGAAGTCTTCACACGGCCATTATTGTTTACTTCGACGTCACGGCACTAGAGTTATGTTGCCTATACAATTTACGAATGTAGTTTGATACTAACTCCAGAGGTATCATTAATTGTATGCGTTATTACATACACATAATTAATTACATAGACATGAGCATGAACCGACTTCTCTGTACCCTAAATCCGACTACAATCTTTCTAATGTCAATGGAATATACCGGAGAACTATCCATTGCGGCAGCTGGAGCAACCGGCATATCCGGAGTTCATGTAAGGATAAAGGGTAACGCATAGGGATGCTATCGATGGCCGATGGTTGAAAAACATCGATGGTGAACGTCCTATATTCGATATTTTTATAGTTGATGGTTCGGCAGCGAAGTTTTCTTGCTATCTATGGTCGCTTTCGACGGTTTAAAATCAATACTATTTGTTCGAAATGTTTTCAGATATGTTATGAAACTATAAAGAGGTAAAACCTACAATTATAACGATTACATAGCATAAAACTTTGGATAAAAATAGTAATTAGTACAAAAATGAATACTGTAAATGAAAAGCTAGTGAAAACTTCAATCTTCTTTGGTTTTTACGTGGCTAAGATAAACCTGTTAAAGCCAAAATATCGGATATGATTTTAGACCATTATAACTTTTATTTAAGTAGTTCAGTTTTAACGGAATCTTCGTTAAACTGAAGTGGTAACAGTATGCCTGGTCTCAGTATTCATAAACAAAAATGGAATCCACTCAGAACAGTTGTGCTGAAGTAAACATTATGAAGCAAAGCACTCCAAACAAAGAAAAATATCTTGGCTATATGGTTTAAACGAGCGTTTAACGTTTCTTGTAAATGTAAATACCTAAAACGCTTTGTAGGTAAATATAAACCACAAACGGTTGTGAAAGTTACAAATGTTCACTTCATGTTACTCGTTATTTAGGCAACAGAATAACTAGTTATAAGCGATCATAATGGACTGAAAATGTTGATTTTTGAAGAGTTGGACTTTCGGAATGCTCAGAACGCGGTGTACATAAAAAACAATTTGTCCATTATGAGTGAATAATATATTATTAAAAATAACAAAGTAACATGTTTATTATTGTAGTTTACCTTTTTGACATGTTGCCGAATGGAAAGATTTATGGTCTCGAATTAGGAAATACTAGGCAGTGTCATTGTCTTTAATTACTACGAGCAAAGTGGCAATTAGAACGAACAAACAAATCTGCAAATCAACACTAGGGTAATAATGAACAAATTCGTTTACGGCAAGGAAGAACGAGTATCTTCGTTTTTTCGTTTCTTAAGTAGACTTGGCACTCATTTATAAACACGAAGAATTATTTTATTGCAAATTTTACGTAACATCTTGCATTTTACTTATCATGAAAAAAAAACAAGAATGAATTCGGATATCAAAGCAACTAACAAAATAAAGAATATTAGATACTACAGAGGAGAATAGAAGTGGAAAGGAGAGTAGCAGAATAAGGGACTTTAAGGAGACTTTTCAGAATAAAAGGGATCTGCTGAAAACAGTCAGATAGTCTTTGAAGTCAGAAAGGTTTTGTTCAGCGTACTGTATTTTACGTAAATGAAACATGGACAGTGGGGGAGATGTAAAATACCTGGCTGAAAGCGGTAGACGAGACTGAGCAAAGCGAGTCCTCAGTTTTAACACGACCGTTATATCTGTCTATCTATCTGAATGTCTGTTTAGGGTATGTATACGATAGCTTTTGAACGCATCAACCAATTTTTGTAAAATTGGCATACATGCCCACAATTTTCCCCTTCAGAACCGTATTGTATTTTTTGACATTCATCCACACCAGAAATAGGGGAGGGGTGACGCAAAAACGTAAAAAATGTCAAAATTATGAAAAAATCGCAAAAGCCCATGTGAGGTATCAAATTAAAGGTATTTAACTACAATCTGAATATAGTGTTCTTTTTTGAAAATTTGAAAATTTTGGAAGTCAGGATCCAAAAGTAGGTGAAATTTTGATAAAATCGTAAAAATCCGTATGGGATGTCACACTAAAGAAAAGTTTATTTAATTAACGTTTATTATTGTTAATCTCTTAATTTTTAGGTTGTTTTATTATTTTTTCAGCTGTGTACGCTAATATACTAGTAACTTTTTTAACCTATTTTTTACCTCCGTTCAATAGTCCGTTAAGGACCAAGGCGTACCGCGCGGCTTTTGTGTTAGTGTGACGGTGTATGGCTAGTACTACACGCCACCAGCCGCTAGTTGTGGTATTCACAGCCAGGAGGCGGCGCTGTTATCTCAGTTCTTACTCAGTTCTGCCTCACGACCAAGGCAGAACTGAGTAGGCACTGAGATAACAGCGCCGCCTCCTGGCTGTGAATACCGCAACTAGCGGCTGGTGGCGTTTAGTACTAGCCATACACCGTCACACTAACACAAAAGCCGCTCGGTACGCCTTGGTCCTTAACGGACTGTTGAGCGGAGGTAAAAAAATAGGCTAAAAAAGTTACTAGTATATTAGCGTACAGAGCTGATAAAGGAAAAAAATAATAAAGAAAATTTTAAATATCTTGAAATATAATGTCAAGTCTTGGAAATTTCAAAATTTTGGGACTCGAGGGCTCAAAAAAGATATTACAAATTTGAAAAAAACGCGATGAAAATCCAGCAGGGTGTCAGATTAAAAGGGATTGTAATCCGAATCCGAATGTTTCGAATTTTTAGTGGTTATTGTATGATTTTCTACTCTACAGTTGTTATATTACTAAAGAAACAGTACAAAAATCGGGATTTTTGTAATTCTTCTAATAATTGAAAAAATTATTTAATATAAAAATTTACCTAATAGTAAACGTTCATCGTTCAAAATAGTGAGCGAGTTCTGCAGCTCAGGGAGCTTACTAGTAAAGACTAGACTAGATAAAAAGGAAAACAAATATCAAGAGAATTAAAAGTGAAAAGAAGTCTTAAAGAGTAATGGGGAAGTGAAAGATTAAATGTCTAGGCTACCTGTTTAAACATAATGGATTTGTTATGAACATTTTTTAAGAACAAATATTAGATGCTACAAGGAATATTTAAACGATGAACAGATGATGATGATGGGAGCCGGTAGGACCAAATAGAATTGCGGGGAAAAGGAATTTCTGGTTGCAACGACAAGGGTTATAGAGGAAAAAAGAACATTTAATTACACAATTCCCTTTCACATATACGATAATGAAATATTTAGGCTCATATTATAACATCGCCAAATTCAGATCAGTTTTGATAACAATAAGTATGTATAAAAAATGCTAAATAATACTATATTTTAATAAATAAATAATGTGGAGAGTAAAAAATATATAAAAGGTAATAAAGAAAGAAGGAGAAAGAGTAACAAACCAAACGTGATTAATAAAGAAACTCAACTACTAGACTGACAGTCGAACGACATTGACCCAACCCCAGAGATTGGCCAGTTAAGAAACCTAAATAAAGTAAACAAGACGAGTCAAGGAGAAGAAAAATGAAAACCAAGAGAGAACAAACCCACGATGAATAAAACAAAATGAAACACGTCAAGAAAACCCAGACAAGGAATAAAAAATAGAGAAGGGAGAAATAATGTAATACAAAATAATCAATTTAAACATTATTTATACGGTCCAAGTCACTTTATATAGTAATGATTTACCTTATTGAAACCGTCCAGCGACTTCAAATTGTAAATTTTAGACGCGTTTCGAGTCATCTTGTGACGATTTTAAAAACATCGAAAATCGCACAAATAAAATTTTTTTTATTTTTAATAAGTAAGAGTATTATCCACCCTTACCTATACCCAGATTCCTGAATCAACTTGAAATTGTCCAGTACCAACACGCCAAGAAAGGTATTAAGTAAAGAATAATAATAATAATTACTTTAATTATTAAAAATGCGACTATATAAATAAAGAAATCTCTGAGTCGTAATAAAGTCAAATTAAATTATTTACATTCTAATTAATGAATAATTAATAATATATAAAAGTACGAACTATTTTCTTAGTGCGTAAATACGCACCAGCTAACTGAGCCCTCGCCCCTAAACTATACGCGCAGTCGCCAGTAGAACTTCGTCATGAAAAGATGTGAGTTTTGTGTTGTCTACATACACGTGAGTGTATGCCGTTAAACGAATATCCAGTGTAAGATGATTTTATTTTGAAAAATGTAGTGTGTGTACAGTTAGGAAGAATATACAGAAAGGAAAAATTAGCCAACACATCTCTTTTAAAAATATAAAACTGTAAGTTGTAAGATATGTGACTACCAGACTTTAGTACTGCAAAGTAAGATCTATAATTAAGGTGTAAAATGTGAACTACAAAACCCGGAAGAAGAAAACTCAAACTACAACAGTATGAACTTCAAGTAAAAAACCGATCGTCGAGAGCAGATATAATCAACCCGATGTAGCTTCAAGAGGAACCATGTACTCCACCCCTCCACCCTAGAAGACGACAGGAGATGACCCCCAAGGACCCAACGACAACCTCATATTAAATTCAGGTGATATCCAAACACAACATTTGTAAATTTTCGTTTCAATAAGAGAAGTAACAAAAGAACACTAAAGAACTTTAATAATGTAAAGAAGAAATTATCAGATTTGTAAATTTTGTAATGAAGTAGTAGTAACAGCACTATATATAAATGTAAGATAATAATGTAGATTACCACCAATATTATTCTTCCAATAATTTGGTTGAAGTTTGTGATAAATTAATTATTTTGAGAAAGTTCAGACCCGGATCCGAGGTATCCGGGGTAAAACAAACATCTAGATGAGTATTTTGAGATAAAAGAAATAATAAACTTAATATCTTCAAAGCATTAAAAGCAGAATTTACTAAAGAAAATTTTCTTTAAAAAGAAACAAAGTCAAACATAATATTTGAATAGTAATAAAGAGATGTTTTCGCTAACACCAAGTGAGTGAATAAATTTGTGCAAACCTTGTCAATTTCCTATGTCATAATTGTGTTGTAATTTGTTGGTAAGGATGTTTTACTAACAACGGCAGCTAGTTTAATTAACTGATAAAGAAATGAACTAGTTCCCGACTTTTGTGTTGTCTTAACAAGGGAGACGTCACAAAATTGCGCCACTCTGCTACAAAAAAAAAGAATAATTATGTTGCTGTTGTTGTGTAATTTTATAATTCGTTAACAATAACTTGGACAAACATAAATTTATTCACTCAGAAATAAACAAAAAATAAATGAGTAAAGTTTTAATTATTTTATAATAATATTAGTATCGCGACTTTGCCGTATTAAACAAGTCATCGCTGGTAAGTATTCCATTCCAAACCTGTCGGTAGAAGCCAGTCTGTTCATGTTAAATACGTGTTGTGGAATGTAAACTCTCCCCTTTGTACGCACTCATCTCATTCATAACCTCCCCTCGCTAAACCAAACAAACCACCTTAGACACGCTCTTTCCTGTTTTGAATTGTCCTAAATTACCACCCTAGACGACTCCCCAAAACAGCTGACCCTTTGTGCCATTGTTAAAGCAATGAACATTTCATATATGAAATTTCTCTCCACTATATGATGGTATTAGTTTTTGTTTTGATTAATTATATATGTCAGTACAGAAAATTGAATTGTTGTGAGATAAGTTATGTTGATTAATTAATATAAGATTTCAAATGCAATAAGATATATATATGTATGTGTTTAAATGAATTAACGTTAACTATTTTAAACATTGATAAAACGAATTAAAGTAAGTGACATAAGATTTGTCGTTCGTAATACGTCGTGTATTTAAAGTTGTTATTATCAAAAATGGCTCAATTTAACCCCGACTTGTTGTTGAAAGACGAATTAAGCTATGAAGCATTATTGCGTGGTCTTCCCTACTCTAATGTAACTGTCGCGGAACTTCGCAAGACGTTACGTGAAAATAAACCGGACAAACCCTCATTATTAAATCGTTTGAGTGTTTTAGATTTTGAAAGCGAAAAAGAAACATGTTATCATAAGTATACAGAACTAACTTCGATCGCACAAACCCTGCGTGATGAAAAATCCCCCGCAGTAATTTTACGCACCACCCAAAGAATCGAGCATCTGACCCGCCGTATCACCAATTTGTTGAACTGGCCAGGTGATAAAGATACCCCTCATGATGTACAAAAATTCGCCGAGGAAGCATTACAACAATTACCCGAGATAATGCGCGAATTACGTCGACGATCCGAATCGTTTAGATTAGACGAAATCGAAGAAGCTATGACGAAATTAAATATTTCACCTACCCAATCCCCGACTCAAGAACAGCCAAACGGTACTGCAAAAATTCAGATTCTGCAGGAATCAAATATAAATCCATTCAAAGAACGGTTAACGGATAGTCAAGTAAATATCCAACCAGTAAACGTTACGTTCCTCCCTAGTGAACAAGAAAATATGACCCGTACCTACGATTTACCTTCTCACTTGCGGACTAATCAATCTGCGGAAAAACCTAGAAGGATGAGTCAAATAAATCTAACTACCGAGCTCTATGGAAAGATAACCCACCCTGTAGAAAGTATTTTGTCTGACATACCAATCACTGATGGGCTGAATATTACAAAGCTCCTTGATTTTATGAAGCACATTTTACAATTAAAGGACCTGCAACAACTAAGAGATAACCAGATTTTGCAAGTAATTTTACCTAAGTGTAGACCTCCATTAAAAGATAGAGTGTTAGAATCCCTAAGATATAATCACCCGGTAGAAGAACTTCATACCACACTAATAAGACATTTCATTCCCACCGGTATCTACGAAGAATTGAAGCGAAACTTAGTACTTCGTGTACAAGGCACATACGAGAGATTAGCTCATTATATATCTGAGGTAAGAGAATCTGCTTTATTGCTACAGGTTAAATGGAGTGAACAACAGTTAGTAGACACTATCTTAGTAGGACTATCCCCCGAGGAGCGATCTCGACTAGCACTCATGAAGCGACCTACCACTTTCACCGAACTAGAACTATGTTGTATACATTCATCCAACGTCTGGTATTCTGACCAGAATAGACGCGTTTCTATGTCCCAGAGTCAACACAGAGATTCATTCCAAACTCGACCAATTGGAAATGATACCCGAAACTACCGCGATAAGCGATTCGTAAGTACATATAAAACCCAAAGCTATCCCCATATTTCATACTCTAAACCAAAATCCCGACAACCTACGAGCGAAGTAAATGAGGAAAGAAGATGTTATAACTGTGGAAAGGCCGGACATATTAGCAAGTTATGTAAACAAAAGCGCTATCAACAGAAAACCGACCAATCAAAAAACATGTGAAGCTGGAAGAACGAAAATCCTACGTCTTCCGAAGCACCAGAAGGAAAGGTAACAACAATAATAAGCATCAAATAAAAATAAATAAAAATAAACGCATAGACCCTTACTTAACAAGATTTATCGAGAAGTGCAACTCTATTGGTGCATGTAAAACAAGTATATGCCAACTACCCTATGTACAGATAGACCTTGGAGCAACGAATACCCTTGGTTTAATTGATTCCGGATCTACCCGTAGTATAATTAGTAAACAGTTAGCCACCTTATTAGCTAATCATAATATGATTAAACGTAGCCAAATGGTGAACATAAAGTGTACCACCGCAAATAAACAAAACCTAAAGATATCGCACAGTATTACGGTGAAATTAAAAATAAAGAATTTTACTTAGTATATTCCCCTACTAGTACTGAAGAGTTAGAACAAAACTTAATATTAGGCGCGGATTTTATAAGAAAAACTGCCTTAATCCTTGATATATATGCAAAACAATATTTCTTCAGATTTGATCGTACTCGAAAATATCAGTTCGACTCCGAATTAAGTAACGACGCTATTTGTGAAACCGCAACTATTCATTCAGAGCATCATGAATCGAGTCTGAGTCATTTAAAAGGAAATGAGAGACTAAGAATCCAAAAGTTAATTAAAGAATTTTCTACTGTACTCACTCCCAAGTTAGGATTAACCCATTTAATCGAATATAAAATAAATCTTAGTGACAACAAGGTAATACGACTCCACCCATACAAATTATCTCCGCTCAAGATGGAAATAATGAGAAACCACATTAACAAACTCCTTGATCAGCACGTCATTGAACCGTCAACTTCTCCATACTCATCACCTCCATTCCTAGTACCAAAAGGAACTGACAAACATAGACTAGTCGTGGATTATAGACAACTAAATAAGAGTATAGAATTTGAATCGATACCACTGCCCGACATTCACAGTGCGTTTCACTATTTTACAAGAGCGAAAATCTTCACCATAATGGATCTCAACCAAGCATTCCACCAAATCCCACTAGCTGAGGAATCAAAACATTTAACTGCTTTTGCTGTCCCATTTAATCTATATCAATTTACGAGAGTACCATTCTGTATATCACAAGGAAGTTCAGTATGCAGCCGACTGTTAGAAAAAATTTTCCATGACGTTAAATTTAAATTTGTATATCATTATCTTGACGATATAGTAGTATATAGTGAGTCAATGAATCAACATATTGATCACTTGCGTGAAGTATTATCCAGGTTAAAGAAAGCCGGACTGACCGTAAATCCGAGTAAAGTTAATTTCGCAGTAAAACAATTCTCCTTCTTAGGTCACATAGTATCAGCCGAAGGTAAGGTTAGCATCGATCCCGAACGTACACGCGCAATCCGAGAATTCTTACCTCCGAGAGACGTCAAAGGTATAGCTCGATTTTTAGGTATGATTAATTATTTTCATAAGTACATACCCCACTTAGCGGATATAGCAGCCCCATTGAATGCCTTAAGAAAGAAAGGAACGAAATTCGAGTGGACTACTCAACATCAAGAAGCGTTTGAAACACTTAAAGAAAGCATTATATCCCCACCTGTATTGCAGTTAGCGGATTTCAGTAAACCATTTATCGTACAGACCGATAGTTCAAGTGTAGCATTAGGAGCCGTAATATATCAGGAGATAAATAATACTAGACTCCCGATCAGCTATGCATCCCGTACATTGACCGAGCAAGAAAGGAAGTTCTCAGCCTACGAACTTGAATGTTTAGCCGTAGTATTCGCCTTTGATAAATTCAAACCATTTTTGGAACACAAAGAATTTCTACTAGAAACCGATAATCAATCTTTATCATGGTTATTGAATCACCCAAAACAGTTAGGTCGTATCGGAAGATGGGTGTTAAGATTAAATTGCTACAAGTTCAAAGTGCAACATATTCGTGGTACTCAAAATGTAGTAGCCGATACTCTATCCCGCATGTTCCAACTACCCAATACAAGATCTGGAGAAGACAATATTGAAACCACTACCGTTAATACACTAATTACTAACTTTCCCCTTGCATTTAAGGATATAGCATATCATCAACAACAAGATCCGAAATTGTGCAAAATAATAGAACAAATAGAAAAAGGAAATAATTCTGACAAATATACCTTGAGTAAAAGAATACTTTGTTTTAAAAAGGCAAACGGAAAATTACTGAGAATAATCGCCCCGGAAATAATCAAACCCATGTTAATGGACTACTACCATTCATCAACAATTGGAGCTCATATGGGAATTAGGAAAACTATACATCGTATTAGCAAGGAATACCACTGGGAAAACATGAATAGTGAAATAAAAAAGTTCGTGAAAGAATGCGAAATTTGTGCCCTGAGCAAACCAGCAAGAACCAGTCAAGTCGGAAAATTAATCTCCGAAATACCTACCACTCCCTTCTCGAAAATATACATAGACTAATCTGGACCTTATCCCCGCTCTAAATCCGGAAATACTATGCTGTTAATTTGTGTAGACTCCTTCACTAAATTCGTGTGGATGTATCCTATGTGTCGTGCATTAGCATCTACGACAATTAAAATTCTACAAGAAAGACTATTTAAAGATTATGGTACACCTTTAAACCTAATATCTGACAATGGACCCCAGTTTAAGTCGAAAGCATTTAACGACATGTGTTTTAAATTAGGTATAAATCATATTACCGTGACCGAGTACAGACCGCAAGGAAACCTAGCAGAAAGATACTTGCGTAACTTAAAATCAGCATTAATATCTTATCATGCTAAAGACCAGACAACCTGGGATCAAAATATTTCGTGGATACAATTTGCATTCAATTCAGCGTATCATGAAGGTCATAAATCAACACCATTTGATTTACTGTACAAGTACAAACCCAACCATCCTTTAACCACAAAGTGGAAAATCAATGAGTTATTACCCCGCGACGTAAATGGGAATAACATACGAAAAATATGGAACGAAGCTCGTGCAAATTTGAGAGCGAATTTACAAAAATCAAGGAAGTATCATGAGCATAATAATAGGCAAATAAAGTATAAAATAGGTGATTTAGTAATGTATAAAACTCATCCTATGAGTAAAGCAGTTGATAGGACCACTTCGAAACTATCATATCGATGGTGTGGCCCCTACCAAATTCATAAGTTCATCACCCCCGTTACTGAATCTCTGTATGAACCCAATACAGAAAACTACGTTCGCAGAAGCCATCTGTCTCAAATAAAAAAATGTTTTTCGTGTCAAAATACAGAAGAAAGACTACGAGAAAACCTAGAATACTATCTAAGTATTAAGAATAAAATATGTTGTATATATTTATACCGAAATAGGATAAGATTGTGCAACATCCTATACCATAAGTGAGTATAAACTCAAAACCCCTCGTACGAATACTAGCGAGGCCTGATCAACCTTAGCTAATGTCCTGTGAGAATGATATAATACATGAGAAATCTGATGACGATGATGAAGAGGGAGAAAGAAAGAAAGAAAAATAATCCCTAGCGCTGTAAACTAAAAGTAATTCGATTGTTATTACAATACGTGATTATTATTAGTAACATACTCATGAGTATAACTCCGTAAAACGAGTGACCAATTCAAGAAAAAACCGGTAGTAGATGTAAGAATTAAAATAAGGTAGATTTACGTTTTGTGTATTTTATGTATAGTAGATGTAGTAGAATTTAGATGTTACGTAAGTGTAAGATAATCCATTAATGAATAGAAATAATCTGAGAGAGAGAAATTTCAGTATGGAATTCTGTGTCCAAATATAATTGTTTATTAGATTTTCTATTAATATTCCACCCCCCCGTTTTTCATAGTTAAGTGCAGGAGGATGTGACGATTTTAAAAACATCGAAAATCGCACAAATAAAATTTTTTTATTTTTAATAAGTAAGAGTATTATCCACCCTTACCTATACCCAGATTCCTGAATCAACTTGAAATTGTCCAGTACCAACACGCCAAGAAAGGTATTAAGTAAAGAATAATAATAATAATTACTTTAATTATTAAAAATGCGACTATATAAATAAAGAAATCTCTGAGTCGTAATAAAGTCAAATTAAATTATTTACATTCTAATTAATGAATAATTAATAATATATAAAAGTACGAACTATTTTCTTAGTGCGTAAATACGCACCAGCTAACTGAGCCCTCGCCCCTAAACTATACGCGCAGTCGCCAGTAGAACTTCGTCATGAAAAGATGTGAGTTTTGTGTTGTCTACATACACGTGAGTGTATGACGTTAAACGAATATCCAGTGTAAGATGATTTTATTTTGAAAAATGTAGTGTGTGTACAGTTAGGAAGAATATACAGAAAGGAAAAATTAGCCAACACATCTCTTTTAAAAATATAAAACTGTAAGTTGTAAGATATGTGACTACCAGACTTTAGTACTGCAAAGTAAGATCTATAATTAAGGTGTAAAATGTGAACTACAAAACCCGGACGAAGAAAACTCAAACTACAACAGTATGAACTTCAAGTAAAAAACCGATCGTCGAGAGCAGATATAATCAACCCGATGTAGCTTCAAGAGGAACCATGTACTCCACCCCTCCACCCTAGAAGACGACAGGAGATGACCCCCAAGGACCCAACGACAACCTCATATTAAATTCAGGTGATATCCAAACACAACATTTGTAAATTTTCGTTTCAATAAGAGAAGTAACAAAAGAACACTAAAGAACTTTAATAATGTAAAGAAGAAATTATCAGATTTGTAAATTTTGTAATGAAGTAGTAGTAACAGCACTATATATAAATGTAAGATAATAATGTAGATTACCACCAATATTATTCTTCCAATAATTTGGTTGAAGTTTGTGATAAATTAATTATTTTGAGAAAGTTCAGACCCGGATCCGAGGTATCCGGGGTAAAACAAACATCTAGATGAGTATTTTGAGATAAAAGAAATAATAAACTTAATATCTTCAAAGCATTAAAAGCAGAATTTACTAAAGAAAATTTTCTTTAAAAAGAAACAAAGTCAAACATAATATTTGAATAGTAATAAAGAGATGTTTTCGCTAACACCAAGTGAGTGAATAAATCTGTGCAAACCTTGTCAATTTCCTATGTCATAGTTGTGTTGTAATTTGTTGGTAAGGATGTTTTACTAACAACGGCAGCTAGTTTAATTAACTGATAAAGAAATGAACTAGTTCCCGACTTTTGTGTTGTCTTAACAAGGGAGACGTCACAATCTGACCCTTCATCAGATATTATCACTCACAAGGAGATCATCAAATATTAAAATTCACAAAAACACAAAACACACATATGTACAATAATAAAACCTATACAAGCGTCCGACACAGTGCACTGCGTGTGGCCCACTGGACTCTGAGCAAACGCGTGTCACACCGTGTGTTATCTCATAATCGATTGTAGCGCGGTGTCATACAGCGGGTTTTAATTTGAAATTTAATTTATCGTTAAGTATGCCATCATGAGTAACTGGGTTATTATGTCCACTATAAATTTCAAATTCTTCCCATGCATCCATATAACGACCCTTATTACAATAATGTAAGGGTATTAAATTCGTGTTAAAATTCGTGTACGAATGGTTGCATGTAATTAAATGTCTTGTGAAATTAGATTTATATTATCTATAGAAACACCTTTATTGATGAAATTATGTGGAGTGTGTTCCCGAAACCATTTAATAAAAGGTCTCCCCGTTTGACCAATATAGAAACAGTCACAATCATTACAAATCAATTTATATACACCCGTCCTTGACTCTAGTTGTGTGTGAACAGCCTGGCGAACCGAATTCCAAAGGCTATTATTGGTTTTAAAAATGGTGGTGAAACCAAGCCTATTAATAACAGACGTTAGAATTTTGGGCATTATCTCCGTGTATGTGGTTTAGATGTACTTATTTTTGGTTTTTATATTATTTATTTATTTTGATTTCTTAGCCTTGTGTTTCCTAAGAATGTTATCCACCATCCGGCAATCATAACCATTAGCAGCAGCAATATGTTTAATTGTATTTAATTCATCATTAAAATCGTTAGCGTCAAGGGGGACACTCAAAAGCCTGTGTACGAAACTATTATATTCCACCACCCATATTCGCAAAAAGTAGCAGCTACAATGGATGACAACATTGTTTAAAAAATTCAGCAGAGAGATGGAATACATTGAGAAAGATACCACGGATCACGAACGAGCACAGATGAGTCGTGCAAATGCAATGGGAACACCAAACGACAAGATGACATTGAGAGATATTTATGATGAAATGTGGAAGTTAGAAACCAAGTATAACAAAGAAGAGACTATAGGGACAGCCCACGAAGAAGACGATAACCAAGGGGAAAGAATGACTGAAGAAGATTGGGAAAGATGGGATGAAAACTGCACACAGATGAAAAACGAAAGAACTAAGGGAAAAACGCAGAATTAAGGGAATGGATAAGAGTCATGTTTGAACTATCCAGAGAAGATATGTGTAATTGGAGGAAGGAACATAATCAAATAGAAGAGTTCGACGAAATACCAAATAATAAAAACTTGGAACAATCAAACGTTCAATTACAAAAATAAATAGTCAAGGACGTGAAAGTGAAGCAACAGAAGAAAATGCCAGAACCCACACAACAGGAAGAAGCCAGAGGAGGCATGGATTTACAACAATTCTGGGAGCTGATTAAAGGAAGATTAGACAAGTATGGGGAGAATCTAAACCAAATGAGGGAGGAATCTAACGAGAATATCAGAAAGTTAAGTGAAACAATGGATAGGGGTTTCACACAACTGAATGAAACACTAAACAACGTTTCTGGAGGTAGTAATGAAAAAATAAAAAATAAAGAAGACCCAAGTACATTGTTACCTCAGAATAAGAGTAACAAAAACCAAGAGAATCTCCAAACCATTGAAAGGAAGACTAAGAAGAGGCGTCAAAGAAAACTAACCAATACCAGAGAAGAATTAGAGATGGTGAAGAACGGACTACTTGAGATGTTTAATCTACCAATTACCAACCACATGGAAATGAAGAATTTTATGGAATGTAGGAGAACTCTGAAGGAAATTCTAGGAGGGATCAACAATCAACCAGTGAATAAAAACTTCAGCAAACCTATCTTTAGATGGAGGATACCCAAAGTTGAAAAGCATCACTACAAAACAATGAATGACCAATTAAGAAAGTCTATAAGAAAAGGGAAATTATCAACCCAAAATCAACAAAATCAACCAATATCAAGGAGAAAATCAACGACGGAGATATGATTAACATCATTGAGTAATAAACAACATCATCAAGTGATTGCGGTAGGCACTGATGCCAAGGAACACATGGTATTAGAAGAATGGCAGTACCAGGTGGAAGAGACATATATCACACGGACAGAAACAACTATGCACACCAGAGCAGTCCGAACAACGGAGGTAACTCACGTCATCATGGACCATGGATAAACCAGGTACAGATAAACACTGGAATATGGGACTGATTTCCTGATTACCGACCAAGCCAACATCCAGAATAAATGTTCAAACATCTAACATTTGAAGGAGTAGAGAAGAAAGACAACAAAGAGTGTAACATACAAGAGAAGGCAATAATAATGAAAGAAAAGGGGAAGATCACCTTACAAAAAGGTATAAATAACAAGGTCCTATGTATAATAATATGTATGACCGTACACTATCACAAAAGACAAGGGCAATAACACTTACGAAATTACTAACCCCATCTTTAAGAAAATAAAAGGGGTCTACAATCAGGCATCAATTAAAAAATATTATGACAGCCAAACTTGACTGAAAAAACTTAAGATGGAAAAACCAACCAGGTTACATTGAATAAAAGGAAATAATAATACAAACAAATAAGTTTGCTAATAAGTAATAAAGAAAAGTATAAAAATGAATTTCAAAATTCAAAAAAGTTCTGTAAGGACAGATTACACAAATATTTCGAGAATATTTTAGACCAATTATAAAATAGAGAAATAAAGTTACCAAGAATCCACATAAAGTAAGAAACACAAACTTACTATAATATTTGAATAAAAAATAATAATAAGGGAGTGAAGTTACAGAACATTCCTAACAAAATAAGATTAAGTTACAATAACCTTTAGCCAAAATATGAGGCATAAAAAAGCAAAACATACTATAAAGGAATAAGCTACTAAAATTCCTAACTAGTAAGAACCACTAACTTACTATGATATTTAAAAAAAAAAAAAGTATCAATCAAAATGATCAACTTTCACAATTTCACAACTATTTAGAAAAATATGGGAAGTAAAATTAAACAAGCCAATGATCAAAAAACGAAAATAAAATAAACATTCTAAGAGTTATAATATGAAATGAGATGAAACAAAGAGTAATTAAAAATATGAATTGTATCAATGAAAAGCAATGCTTCAAGTATTATCAAGTAGTATCTATAAAGAAAGATGAAAAAATATATGACTCGAACTGAGCAATAATGAAATACTAAAGTAAAAGAGTCCCAACAAATGTTATGATTATTATTATTATGTTGAGTCACGAGATGACCGTATTGAAGATTCATTAATTGAGATTAACTGTTGAATAAGTCCAGCAATCATTTAACTGAGCAGGGATGATGTTCCCCTGATCTCAGAATAAGAGTAGTTTTGAACGACGGAGTTAGGTAAGCCAATAGAGCCCATCCGAATCGATTGCAGCTACAAAGTAGACATAGTTAGGGAAAATAAGATTTATAGGGAATAATTTATAATAAAAAATAAAAAAATCAATAAGCCAGTTCGTAATAAGAGTAAATATTGAAGAAAAGAATCAGAAGAAAGGAAATAAAAGATACAGAATTAAGCATACAAAATGAATGAGAAGCAGGAGAATTGAAGAAGAAAATGATACAATACAATTGATAATTTCATCAAACTTCGAATCACGTTTTATAAAATGATCAATTTTGGTGGAAGGGCATTATATAACATCGCCAAATTCAGATCAGTTTTGATAACAATAAGTATGTATAAAAAATGCTAAATAATACTATATTTTAATAAATAAATAATGTGGAGAGTAAAAAATATATAAAAGGTAATAAAGAAAGAAGGAGAAAGAGTAACAAACCAAAAGTGATTAATAAAGAAACTCAACTACTAGACTGACAGACGAACGACCTTGACTCAACCCAAGAGATTGGCCAGTTAAGTAACCTAAATAAAGTAAACAAGACGAGTGAAGGAGAAGAAAATATCGGTATGGAGAACCATACATGACTTCCATATTCTAAGATTTATATTTAAAATCATTTTCGAAATGAAATATTACCATAGAAACTACTTCTTTCTACTTACTGCTTCAGCCTTAACCACAGTACTTTGGTCACTAACGTATACCACCTCACGTTATCGCACTCGATTTTCACTGATGATGGAAGTCGATGGCATTGCCGAAATGTCTGGGTTTGTAGAAAACATTGGACTACGGCCAAATATCCCTGGAAGGAATTTTAACAAAAACTACTTCTTTGTTGCCGATAACGTTGTACACATATATATCAGTGGCGAAGTTACATGGAGGCAATTGAGGCAGTGCCTACCCTAAAAAATTCTGTAGAATAAAAATTATAAATACGTATGAACTACATAACGTAAAGATTATACATTGTTACTGCGACTGTCAAATTTATTAAACCGAAACGTGCTTTATTGAGCGACCGCTAGATGGTGACAGGTGAGATTCGGCATAGTTCGTTTAAAGCGAATGAGGCAACCTGAACTTGCCTCAGCGTTTTTTGTATACATCGTATGTAAGCAATGTAGTGGTGTGATAGGGAAGTGAAGGGAGGGGGGATTGTCCCGCGCTGTACACATAGAGCGTTGAGGCATGCCTCACTTCTGTGGTTCAAACAGTTAAGTTAAAGCGCCTGTGTTGTTTCTAAGTGTTTATTTTATGCGGTTATTAAAAGTGTCACTGTTATTCTGCTGAACTAACAGATGATCAAGATTGTTATTTGAATTATTTGTAACATTAAACATATATATATTGAAACTAATCAAGTTTAAAAATTTGAAGTTCAATCAGTTGTATTATTGTGTATGACTAATACAAGGATTGTTCAATAGAAACACGTATAGAGCTGTAAAGCATTTTTTATTCAACGATTTTAAAAGAAGTCTCCAATAACATTAAGACATGAGTTCCACTGTTGCGCTAACCTGTAGATTCCCTGCTAGTAAAATTCTTACGGCTGTTTGTGGAACCATTCGGTTACAGCAAACTCTACCTCAGCGTCCGATTTGAACCACCGTCCTTTTAGTGATTCCTTAAAAAAAATTTAAGATAAGATTTTTGCCTACCCATTCATTAACTACTAGCTTCGCCAGTAAGCAAATTGATGTCCATTTTTTCGGCTTGCACGCGTTATGTTGGTGTGGGTTTCGGCACTTTCCATTTAAAAAGCGTGCAAATGTAAGAAAATAAACATGAGTGAGGCCAGAAATAACGTGAATTGTGTGTGTGTGTGTGTGTGTGTGTGTCTTACCTGCCTTTTTATTGCTGTAGGTATAATAATAAAATGGAAACGTAAACATTACATAACTGAGATATGCTTACCTGCCACGAACGATATAATATTTTATACATGGAGGAGTTCAGTGACATACACACGTACAGAAGAATTATATATATAAAGATATTAACTCATACATAATTTACATTAAAATGAAAAATTTATAATTTTATTGCCTGGCAACAAAATTATTTTATTTTTAACAATTACCATTGTTTCAAAAAGTTTAAATGAATTTTCAAGTACTTTACTCTTGTTAAAACGTAAAAGGTTGCAGGTAAACTACCCCTTCCCCTTAACCGATCTTCACCAAAATCGGAAGTCCTTAAGAACTCTACAATTCAGGGACGTATGGAAAAAATTTTTGATTCTGTTTGAATTTGCGGCTGTTATCGTTTGCCATAGAAAATACGCTTGATAAAAAAACGTTGCAGGTAAACTACCCCTTCCCCTTAACCGATCTTCACCAAAATCTAAAGTCCTTGAGACCTCTACAACTCAGGGACATATGCAAAAAATTATTTGATTCTGTTTGAATTTGCGGCTGTTATCGTTTGCCATAGAAAATACCCTTGTTAAAAAAACGTTGCAGGTAAACTACCCCTTTCCCTTAACCGATCTTTACCAAAAACAGTAGGTCTTGCGAACTCTAGACTTTAGGGCTGTATGCAAATAATCTTTTGATTCTGTTTGAATTTGCGGCTGTTATCGTTTTCCATAAGAAATACCCTTGTTAAAACATAAAACGTTACAGGTAAACTACCCCTTTCCCTTAACCGATCTTCACCAAAAACAACAGGTCTTGAGAACTCTACAATTCAGGACTGTAGACGAAACATTATTTAATTCTGTTTAAATTTGCGGCTGTTATCGTTTGCCAAAAAAAAAAATTTCCCTTGATAAAAAAAACCGTTGCAGGTAAACTACCCCTTTCCCTCAACCGATCTTCACCAAAAACAACAGATCGTGAGAACTCTACAAATCAGGTCTGTATGCAAAAAATTATTTGATTCTGTTTGAATTTGCGGCAGTTATCGTTTGCAAAAAAAAAAAAATCTACACACAGATAGACAGACACACAGACACACAGACAGACAGACACACACACAGACACTTTTCGGAAAACGACTTTTTTTCATGTTTTGAATGTAGTACAATCAGAATCTGCAATAATCTCGAACACGATTTTTTTTGCCATCACCATACTTCCATTCCTTAAGGAATATGGAAGTAAAATGAAAACCAAGAGAGAACAAACCCACGATGAAGAAAACAAAATGAAACACGTCAAGAAAACCCAGACAAGGAATAAAAAATAGAGCCGGTTAAAATGAAAATGAAACCGGTTAAGAACCAAAACAATTAATGAATGTTAGTAGTGATTGAATGACAATTGTAAATAGTCAGTAATAAAAAAGAATAGCGAAAAATACACTAGCCAAAGTGTTAGGAATACATGTAATTTGTTAATAGAGAAAGACATGATATTAATAATTATATATAATATGTGTAGAGAAAGAGAGTAAAATAGTGAGAAGTAAACGGAAGTTAAACTAGTGAAAGTGAATTATCCTAAAGTGATATAATACAAAAAGAAACACTAAGTAAATTATAATGAACACAAAATAATTTAAAAAGTGTCAGTGATAAATAAAATATCGGTATGGAGAACCATACATGACTTCCATATTCTAAGATTTACATTTAAAATCATTTTCGAAATGAAATATTACCATAGAAACTACTTCTTTCTACTTACTGCTTCAGCCTTAACCACAGTACTGTGGTCACTAACCTCACGTTATCGCACTCGATTTTCACTGATGATGGAAGTCGATGGCATTGCCGAAACGTCTGGTTTTGTAGAAAACATTGGACTACGGCCAAATATCCCGGGAAGCAATTTTAACAAAAACTACTTCTTTGTTGCCGATAACGTTGTACACATATATATTAAAAATATGCATAAAATTAATGGCTTGTATAAGTTAATGATTGATCTCCATTAAGTAGTGCTCAAGTTTCCAAAGTTTTAATATTATGACGTCCGTAATTAAAACATCAGAGCAGGTTTAGTGTGTATGAGGGTTCACCGTGGACAAAAATTTTCAACATTTCCTATTGAGCGTTGCTTAGAATAAATCTGCGAATCTACAGTGTACGTTTCACAGAACAAACACGCGGAAAAGAAGGAGCGCTCCGAAGTCACTCATGGACCCTCAGCATCTTGCAGAGGGTTCATTCCCTAAAGACGAAAAGTCTGTCTATGAATCGTTCCTCTGTAAACACGTGCAGTTACACTGCCCAGCGATCCACAGGAAGCAAATCGCTATCCACGCTGGACACTTTTTCGGCTTGCATGCGTTATGTTGGTATGGGTTCGGCACTTTCAAACCGTGCAAATGTAAGAAAATAAACATGAATGAGGCCAGAAATAACGCGAATTGTGTGTGTGTGTCTTCCCTGCCTTTTTATTACGGTGGTGATAATAATAAAATGGAAACGTAAACAGTACATAACTGAGATATGCTTGCCTGCCACGCACGATATATTTTCTCTTATACATGACTAGCAGAATACCCGTGCTTCGCTACGGAGTTTCACGTTGTACGTAATGAAAATGTTAGTTTAATTAATAAAGTTTAATTAAAGTAGGCTTCTTAAAAATAAATAGCTGTTGCCCACAACTTCGTTCGCGTGGTCTTCAATTTAATGCGATAATATATTTAGAACAGAATCTATTCTATTGGGTTGCCATAGTAACCAGATCTAATAGTTTTTTAAGACCGCAAAGGACCCCCCAGAGGATCGTATCGAAAAAAACACCTATCCTATGTTCGTTCTCCCGTTGCGTAAAATATTTGTGCCAAGTTTGGTTGAAATCGGTACAGTGGTTTAGGAGGAGATGTGGAAGAAACCTTCGCGGACGTGCGCACAACAACTCACCGAAGTTTCATCGCAATCGGATGAATGGTATAGGAACGCATACGGGACAAACAAAGAAACATTCATTTTTATATATAAGATGTAAACTATACCACTTACTTGACATAAACCGTGATAGCTAAGCTAATGTACAACATATATGTATTAATTATACACATAAATGTTCCTCGATAGACACTCTATCTATTGGCGAAAACTTGAATAAAATCCGTTCAGTACTTCCTGAGATTAGCGATTTCAAACACAGAGAGAAAACGGACCGACTTTACTTTATACTATGTACAGATTTACATTAAAATGAAAAAATTATAATTTTATTGCCTGGCAACAAAATTATTTTATTTTTAACAATTACCATTGTTTGAAAAAGTTTAAATGAATTTTCAAGTACTTTACTCTTGTTAAAACGTAAAAGGTTGCAGGTAAACTACCCCTTCCCCTTAACCGATTTTCACCAAAATCAAAAGGCCTTGAGTCCTCTACAATTCAGTGACGTATGCAAAAAATTATTTGATTCTGTTTGAATTTGCGGCAGTTACCGTTCGTCATAGAAAATACGCTTGATAAAAAAACGTTGCAGGTAAACTACCCCTTCCCCTTAACCGATCTTTACCAAAACCAATAGGTCTTGCGTACTCTACAAATCACGGCTGTATGCAAAAAATTATTTTATTCTGTTTGAATTTGCGGCTGTTATCGTTTGCCATAGAAAATAACCTTGATAAAAAAACGCTGCAGGTAAACTACCCCTTCCCCTTAACCGATCTTCAACAAAAACAATAGGTCTTGAGAACTCTGCAATTTAGGGCTGTATGCAAATAATCTTTTGATTCTGTTTGAATTTGCGGCTGTTATCGTTTGCCATAGAAAATACCCTTGTTAAAACATAAAACGTTGCAGGTAAACTACCCTTTTCCCTTAACCGATCTTTACCAAAAACCACAGATCTTGAGAACTCTACAATTCAGTGCTGTATACGAAACATTATTTAATTCTGTTTGAATTTGCGGCTGTTATCGTTTGCCAAAAAAAAATTTCCCTTGATAAAAAAAAACCGTTGCAGGTAAACTACCCCTTTCCCTCAACCGATCTTCACCAAAAACAATAGGCCGTGAGTAGTCTACAAATCAGGACTGTATGCAAAACATTATTTGATTCTGTTTGAATTTGCGGCAGTTATCGTTTGCCATAGAAAAAAATCTACACACAGATAGACACACAGACACTTTTCAGAAAACGACTTTTTTTCATGTTTTGAGTGTAGTAGAATCAGAATCTGCAATAATCTCGAACACGATTTTCTTTGCCATCACCATACTTCCATTTCTTAAGGAATATGGAAGTAATAAAAATATGGTCTGTAATAAAAATAGTAAGAGTAGAGAAGGCTAAGATAAAGACTTAGTAAAATAACCAATGTTTAAGATTTAAGAGTGAACAATAACATTTAATAAAGTTATTAAGAATAATATTTAGAATAGAACATTGATTCAGTAATAATGAACACTAAAGAGTGATATTAACTGTAATGATTATGAAATAATATTGTTATAGAACTTAAGAATGTATTGTAGAATTTAATGGTGAGAATCACAAGAAAAAGTAATAAGATGATGTTAACATGGAAGGGAAAGCAAAGAGCCTTAGAAAATAAGTATGTAATAACCTTAAGTAAATACCCATGTTATAAGGGGAGAGTAATGAAGTAAGTTCAATAGAGGTGAGATTGGTTATCACCCGAACAATAAATAAGAAGTAATGAATTTACACACATATTAAATAATAAGTGTTGATTAATTGTATAAACAATTGTTTATGAATAGGAGATGGATTGGGTAATTATCCCAAACATAAACCTAAATGTTATATGTTATATGATAAATAAATAGTAATTAATAGCCATATTATTGACATTGGCAGAGTACTTAAAATAAGGAAAGAAAACAATGTTTGAATTATAAAAGAGAAAACTGTTAGTAAATAATTAGCAAGAAATATTGAATAACACAGTTGTTACATACAGAGATCACAAAAAGACTAAATTAAAACACCTCCATAGATAATAAACTTAATTATAAATAACGAAATCATGATCTAGGACAAAATGAAATATAATGTGTATGAAACAATCAAAAACCAGTAATGGCTACGTAGACTTGAAACAGGCCTAACGGTCAAACATAAACAAATACTAATTGTATGAAAATAACCAAGTAATTAACAAATCCAAGGTTACTAATTAACCAGGGATGAATGGTAAATACTGTTAAAAACAAAATATTAAAATAAGGAATTATATAAACAGAGAAATGTAATGAGTAAGTATTAAATTAATTGTAAACTTAGAAAACATGAAAAACCCAATATTGTGGGATACCAAAATAATCTTTGTGAGAAAATACAAATGACAGTGCTAATAATTAATAACTAAGCAGGAATATAAGAGAAGGAAGGAAGTCAGAAGATATAGGAAGATTTGAAAAGAATTCAAATTTTGGTAACAATGGATTCATATCAAGCTCGCCCAATCAGAATAATGGTGTAACCATGGAAACGACGGTTTGAAGAGGTAATTACCGTTGAATATATTTACTCAGAAAGTGACGCTCAAGAAAAACGGAAGCCAGAATTCAGAACAACATATTTTCTTATTTAAAATGTTTTGAAAGTAAATTAACTTGTCAAAATTGAACGAGAAGGAGTCTGACGACTACTGAACACAATTACCTGATGGAGAAGACGTTTATTTCAAGACGAAGTGAATAAATAAATAAAAAACTTGGAAAAATATGCCCGAAGCCCGAATAAATGAAAAATGAATTATATTGCAGCCACATCCCTTCCTTCCCGACCAACAGAGTAATCACATGCTACAAAGCTGTTAAGTATCAATTAAATTATCTCAACTTCCGAAATAACGCACTCTGAATATTTCTCACTATATTTTGAAATACCACTGAATCAGTTTTATTCTCTTTCAAAGATTAAATCAGAATATTAAGACACTGAAAATTTGTTAAATTATAAAACTAACCTAGTATTAATGTACAACTTTTAAACCACTTGTACTACACTTCAACAAACCATTTATCATTACACGTTACAATACTTAAGTAGAAACATTGTAAGGTTGTGTATTTTTATTATTGTAATTGCATCTGAGCATTTTAACGTGATCAAAA
The DNA here is from genome assembly GCA_034769895.1 of Magicicada septendecula. Taxonomy (NCBI): domain Eukaryota; kingdom Metazoa; phylum Arthropoda; class Insecta; order Hemiptera; family Cicadidae; genus Magicicada; species Magicicada septendecula. The sequence continues at coordinate 243,237,762 of CM068371.1, forward strand.
GATCCCACAAAATTTGAACGTAAACATTTGTTGACCTATTTGGTAGAACGCCATACTGTGTGTGGGGTTACGTTCAAAATCGATTGTAAAACCCCTGTGAGAGGACGTCTCATAAAGAAATAACCGGTGCAAAATTATATAAAAAATCAATTATAGCTTGTGTCTGTGAAACAGTAATATAAAATCGCTAATAAATCAATACTGTGTATGTTAAAATGTGTTTTATTTTCATTAGGAAAGTGTATTCGCAAAAATATAGCGAATGTCTCTGACGTGATACCTAGCGCGCAAGCAGCGAATACTGTAACTGCCAGCTCGATTATACAAATCGAGAAAAGGCGGGACGAATTGAATCCTTCACACCGTTTGAGTAAATCGCTGATAAGAAGACAATTTTAATTGTTTTAAATAAACAATTTGGCGCCACCCGGGAATTGTACACTACTAGTGAACCTCAGATCGGGGACTACGATACCTGGTTATCCGTACGTTCGCTACGTTCTCAAGCATCGTGAATTACATTACCGTGCGAGGAAGAATTGGTAAGACACACATACACAAGTTACGCTCTGACACACTGTTACATTTTACAGAGATATATTAAGAACGACGGCGATCGTTTGGTTACAATATTTACAATTTAAAATACTGTTTGTTAAGAGGATACTACTAATAGTACAGTCGCTGAAGCCGAAAAAAAATAGAAATTGCAAATTAAGTGGCTTCTACGAGATTTTTTGCATAGGTCTAGATAAAAAGTAAGAAAGAATTTAAAAAAAAGTTTACAAAAATTCAGTCGCGGGTTTTCGAAAAAAGGGAGGGAGAAGGTACAAAAAATTCATTTTTCGTGATTATCTTAAACAATATTAAATTTATGAGAAAAATATAAAATAACAAAAAGAAAGAGCATAAAATTGTGCATAAAAAAGGTTATTGGCATTTTTTTGTCAGGGCGATACTTTTAGTAGAAAAATTAATTCAAAATTGGCCGAAATTTTCACAAGGTGGATTTTCACATAAATACATGTTTATGTAATAGACATGCAATTTTTTCAGGAATATAAGTTTAAAAACTCATTATTATTCATTTATGTATATATTATTATGTATAATTTTTACTTATTTATTACGCATTATAATAAAAATGTTATTAAAAAATGCACTTTATAAATATATTCAAAAATAGTGTTTCTTCCAATCATTGAAGATTTTGAAACTAGGTAATAAAATAAATAAATAAAATAACTTTTAAACACAGATAAAACAGAAGAATTTATAGTTAATAATAATTGCATTACATTAAATAAAGATCACACAAACAAATATCAAACACAAATAACAAATATACTAAAAAATAGTACACAAATCATAAATCCTAAAGACTCCTTTAAATATAAAATGGATAATCCTTGTGCACCAAAATTAAATTCTTTAATAAAATTACACAAAATCAATAAACCAATCAGACCTTTAATAAACGCTAGAACCGCACCAAATTATAACATATCAAAATTACTAACACAAATCATAAAACATAAAATTGAACTTCCAGCAAAATACAATATAAAAATATCGGTATGGAGAACCATACATGACTTCCATGTTCTAAGATTTATATTTAAAATACTTTTCGAAATGAACTATTTCCATAGAAACTACTTCTTTCTTCAGCCTTAACCGCAGTACTGTGATCACTAACGTATACCACCTCACGATAGTGAACTCAATTTTCACTGATGATGGCAGTCGATAGCACTGCCTAAACGTCTGGTTTTGTAGAAAACACTGGATCAACCCCAGACAGCACAGGAAGGAATTTTAACAACAAACTACTTCTTTGTTGCCGATAACGTAGTACACATGACATATATATAAAAATTATCCCCACCCACTTCAACTATCATTTTCATTTATAGAAAATTACCCCCACCCCGTTCAACTAGACTCTTCATTTATAGATATTTCATCTACGTTTCTACAGTGGATTATTATGATCTTCTTATCAGGATACTTTATTTATCAAAATTAAGTACTTTACTCTTGCTAAAACATAAAAAATGTTGCTGGTAAACTACCTTTTCCCCGTAACCGATCTTCACCAAAATGAACAGACCTTGAGTACTTAACAATTTAGGAACGTATGCAAAAAAATATTTGATTCTGTATGAATGTGCGGCAGTTATCATTCGTCATAAAATAATTACCCTTGTTAAAACATAACATGTTGCAGGTAAACTACCCCTTTCCCTTAACCGATCTTTACCAAAAACAAAAGGTGTTGAGATCTCTATAATTCAGGGAGGCATGAAAAAAATTATTTGATTCTGTTCGAATTTGCGGCAGTTATCGTTCGTCATAGAAAAAATTACCCTTGTTAAAACATAAAACGTTGCAGGTAAACTACCCCTTTCCCTTAACCGATCTTCACCAAAAACAACAGGTCTTGAGTACTCTACAATTTAGAGCTGTGTACAAAAAATTATTTGATTCTGTATGAATTTGTGGCTCTTATCGTTTGCCATAAAAAAAATCTACACATAGACACACAGACACACAGATAGACAGACAGACAGACAGACACACAGACACTTTTCGAAAAATGACTTTTTTCATGTTTTGATGGTAGTACAATCAGAATCTGCCGTTATCTTGAACACGATTTTTTTCGCCATCACCATACTTCCCTTTTCTTATGGAACATGGAAGTAAAATAGTATCGAACTCACGGAACATTCAATATCGAACTGCGTTAATTCAATATCTGTATGGCGCATGTACCAGCTGTCCTCGCTCTCCCTAAAATTCTTCAACTTTCAGGGTCTGTTCTTTTTATGCCCATGCACGGATATAAATTCTCACTATGTAGAAGAGAAACCTCAAATATTGTGGTTTTACGTACAATAGTTACATATTAATATATTTTTTTTAATTTTTAACTATTAATTAATTAATACGCGCAATGGACAATTTTTACATTTATTAATAAAAGTTACATTTATTTAAATTTAACTAAATGATAACAATTCTTTACACCGCAGTCTTATAGAAGACACTTTTACCAATGCGTGTTCATAATTTTGTTAAAAAATATGTATTTTCAAAATTTCTGTAGAAATTTTAAGTTAAGAAAATGATGTATACTTGCGAACTCAAAAAAATGATAAATTTTAAAACTCGCTCATTTTATACCAATAAATCAATACTAATTTTTATTATTTTTTTCAAAGACCTATAAATGTAAAGTTCATATTGTGAAGTTTTTTTTAATGTAAATACATTTGTAATAAATTGTTAATATGTTTATGCATTAATTGAAAAAAATAAAAATCAAAAAAGTTATTACTTTATTTTAAGTATTTATTAATACTTTAATTATTTTCTTTTCAGTTTATGTAAAAGTACAAACATTTACCTTTAAAATGGTTTTTGAGTTTTGTCTCTACGACTATTATAACGGATTTTATTAAAATTTGTATGTTGCAATGTCAGAAAAAATTAGCCTTCCCGCTCATCGGGGCGGACTCCGACAATCAATTTTTTTCTAATATTTCAATTCCATTTATCTAACAAAGTATTGGCCTGACAAAAAACATGATAAATAGCTTTTTTGTAGAGAATTTAATGCTGTTTAATTTTTGTAATTTGTCTTTTTTCATAAATGTTTTTATTTTTTAAGATAATCACGAAAAATGAATTTTTTGTACCTTCCTCCTCCCTTTTTTCGAAAACCCGCGACTGAATTTTTGTAAACTTTTTTTAAAATTGTTACTCACCCTTTTATCTAGCCTTATGCAAAAAATCTCATAGAAGCCACTTAATTTGAAATTTTTTCCTTCAGTGACTGTACTATAAGTTTATTAAATAGCAACTACTTACAAATGATCACTTAATATCGTATTTCTCAGACACAGGGCCTTCGACACTGCACCACAGATTACTACTCTGCACTCCGCGTGAGAATTTTACGTAGGCTACTTATATTAGCGTTTATCGTGACAATTTTTTGTGTTGTTTTGTTTTTAATTTATTGTTTTATTGAAAGGCTCCATGCTAGAGCTTGATTAAAGGTTGCGAACCATTTTTTAAAATTTTCTCGGAAACTATCCTCCAGAAATTATTACGTAAAACTTGAGGAAAGTAATTCAACCACATTTCTAAAAAAATATGGTGTAAAAATTAATTTAAATCTTATGATATAGGTATTTATTGATACATTTTCCCCGGACAGCATTTTTTTGCATTTCCCCATAATTATTTTCAAAACTGGTGAATAGGACAGCAAAATTAGATTTTCGATATGTACGTAAATTATGATTTTTAGGTTTGTCTCCTCGCTTTAAGCAGGTATTGACGTTTTGTATTTAATAATAGCATTCATAAAATATGATGCTCAACAATTGCGTTTTAGAAGAAACTTTGAGTTTTACTTTTTAAAAATGTTTTTCTGCTCTCTATCTCTGTTCATCTTCTCGCTAATAATTTAGCTTATTGAGGTTAGTGAGAGCATTTACACTGAAGAACGGCGTCACAGTTACCTTTAATTCAGTCAGGGTAAGTGCCAATAAAAATATCGAAAAGAGGGGACAAATAAATTAATGTCTATTTATGTCAAAATAAATGTCTCTACGTTATAATTCAATTTACTTTGCCTCCTTCTTGTAAAGGAGGTTTTGCATTAACATAACAAGTTTGAGCATTACTTGTTCTACATCAAGAAGATTAATTGGATCATCAATTGTGCAGTGAACTGATCTATATCAATAACATACTGATTATGTTAGGTACTTCTCATACTAATCTCTTAAAACGGATTGCGATTGTATCTAGTCTAAACCTACCCTATCCGTCAACCGTATATGAGAACAGACGTGTGATTACAGCCTTATCTAAACGATTCTATTGTGTACTTTGTCGGCATTAGCAACGAGCAGTCCTTGATCTCATTTTCAGCCATTAATCAAACCGTAATTAATAAAACTTAAAAGCTACGCACGAACCTATAAATACTTTATAGTTATCTTTACATATTTAACAGTTGTCACTTCATTGTTCTACCGTCGTCGTGATGTGACCGTGTATGCGCTACGGGTGACGCTTTGCAGGAGCATCACGAAAATTGGATTGCTTCATGAGAACAACCTCATATTCATCATGGTATCTCATACCAGAGAGTTTACAGACCTTATGTTTTGACATAAAAACAAATCTTGCGTGTTGTGTATTTAGAAGTACTGTGAAAACTCGGGTCCCTTCAGAGCAGTGGCAGACGTTCAAAAACTACAATATTTTCTACTGTAGGTTCAGAAAATTTTGCAACTTACTTCACGGTATCTCTAATGCTATGTACGCACTTTGTCATTAGAAACAATATACTCCCGACATCTGGTATAAACAAAAAACGCATGCGATTCACAATTTGTATATGTAATAAATGAAATGGATATACTTACACACACACACACACACACACACACACATAGCGGCAATTCATATGGTCCGAAATATAGGTTGGCAGATGCTACAGTAGAAACCAAATTTAAGCCTATTAAGATGGAATTCTTTGCGGGTAGGTTGGACGTTGTTAATATAGCAGTGCGACTTGTTAATATGCGAAATATACTCCCACATAAATACAGAATAATCGAGTCTGTTGAATAAGTTTGCAGGGTTATTGTGATTTACGTTTTCTCCATAAATTGACAAGCAAACTAAAACAATATTGTTGTCATGTTTGGGACTGAATCAGCACTTACAGTCCCGTTGGTGGTGTTTACCAACATTTCTTCAGCATACACTATCCTGTCAGTGTTTTATCACTTTTCCAGACTGATGATCGACTTACGTAATGCCAGTACGACTGTAACAGAGGCACTTATACTGTTTTGCTTAAATGCCCTGATTTATTGTCTTCATGTTCTTGACATTACTTTCCCAAACATAATTATCAGTTTTATAAGTTAAATTCGTGATAAAATACCCAATATTTTGGTCGTTCCACTCGGTACAAATTATTTTGTCGTAGATTGCTAAACTTTACGTAAGCCGAACCTGGAGTATGCTACGAGACCATTTCAATAATTATACAACAAACAGTTAAATTTACTGTTAAAACAATTTTTTTCATATTACAAAGCGATAATATCTTTAAATTCTCAAAATTTATGAAATGTATACCCTATCCTAAAGTGATCGAGTTTTCATGTACATTCTGCCAATGCCTCTAGGCATTTTGCTGTTGTTATGTTAATCATAAAACACACACACACACACACACACACACACACACACACACACAGAGAGGCTAACCATGCACAGTGTAAATTTTGTAACAATTACCACGAAGTAGAGTGGTATTTCAGTAAAAATAATATTGTCGAGAGTTTGATCACCGTGAATCCGCTTATAAGGAATAATGTTCATGTAAATTGGTGAAAAATCACAAGCTACAAGAATTTTTAGGTTAACCTGTAAAGTTATCTGATCGAATCGGTGTGTGCAGTCCAATTAAAAACACGATGCGACGACGAATTATACAAATTTTGCTTACAGTTACTGAGACTTATTCTAACACGTGTTTTGAACACACGAAAACAAGCTCTAATTAGAGGAGAAATTACCTAGAGTCGAAGCTGAAGAACACTGTAATTATGGTTTGATTTCTTTTCTGAAGCTCGAATTTTGTTTTTCAGGCTTTTTAAAACCGTCTGCTAAGTTGTATTTTGTCTTGTACTTGTCCTAATTGTGCTTTAGGGAACACAGCTTTCGTTCTGGAGTCTCTTAATATGCCTGGCTTAATTCCTATTTTTCTCTGTCAGCGTAGTCAGGACTACGTGTTTTTCTTTTCGTACTTTTAGGGCCAAATTTAGCGATGAGGCAAATTACATTTATAAAATCTGACTTTGGGAGATTTGTAAATCGTCTGTTTTTAAATAATTTTCTTGAGGGTTACATGTACTAGGCCTATTTGTGTATATAATCCTATGAACTTTCCTCTCTGCTGGTAAAGAACACAGATATAGAAAACAATCTATCTCAGAACCATTAAGCACCAATACATCTTAAGCGGAAAGATTCTACTAAAAACTATATAGATATTTCATTTATTACTTGCCAGTTACACGTTTGTTTTAAGTTCTATTTTCCGTTTCCAGTTTTTAATTGACAGCGTAACTAATAAACGCATGTAAAAATGTAAATAATAAACATGAATCCAATAACTTATAACGGCAGCGTACACACACATCTGTTACTTCGACGTTTACAAAAGTCAACTCAAGACGTAAGTTATATAATCTTTGTAAGACATTAATATTAATTGTCGAGCCACCTCGAGTTAGGGGAATGGAAAATCCACCTGGAGTCAATGCCGGAAGAACCAAGGCGGAATTACAAATAAACAGTAGAAGCATTAACAAAGTGTCGTTGTGAGGGCAAATTAAATTTCCAGCTCAGAGGAGGGTGTAAATATATATCCGTTGTTGACCAGGGGTTGTACGGGACGAAGAGCGTGTCCATCGCCCGCGGTTGTGCCTTGTTCCGAGCTTCTTATAGAGCTCGGGGACCACAGTGCACTGGATCCCTACCGGCCGTGGGATTTCAATTAAACGGGTCTAATTGAGCGTGAGGGTTTGCCGAGGTCGGGTCCAAGATTTACCTAGCACAGATGGGTTAGACTGAGGGCGCTAATTAGGGGGTTGCCCTCAAAGCGGCGGAAATGTCTGCCGCAGAAATATGCGGATGTTTGTCTGTATAACATCCGTCCGTGATGGTATCGTGTCGTGCATGTACCGGTGACGTTTGAGGCTGCGCGAGACGTTGGTTGCAGATACAGGAAAACGAAACTTTTCTTGTATTCGCATTCGTATATATACTGCCATCAGTTCCATTCATGTTGTAATGTAAACAAAGTTCCACGTGGTAGACGTTTGGAAATGAAACGTACATAAATTTCCACAGAGAAGTGTAATAGTGGTTTACATAAATAAAATAAAATTTTAAAATATAAAAAAACTACAAAAGCATAAATAAAAAAACTAACCGATAGTTTATTAACACTTTCCGGGCTACCAGGCCGTGGTCCGATGTTAGAATTGGGAAACGTTTCAGCCGGGAGTGTCTGAAACGTTTGCTAATTCTAACATCGGACCACGGCCTGATACCCAGGAAGTGTTCATAACTACGATGCCGGCAGTGAAACCATAAGGCAACAATTAACTGATAGTTTTTTTTTATGTATTTTATAAGATTATGTGGCGACGTCCTATGTTTTCCTCTGTTTTACGCACTAAACGTTAGACAAAGGCGAGGGCAATATCAGACACGTATCTAGGCGTTTCCATCTGTACACGTGACTGAACGTCTTCGCGTTATGTACACGTGCATTTCGTACGCAAGACGTCGGCTTTTACCAATTATTTATTACTATTTCAACTGGCCTTCGCGCCAGCGGAGAAAGCGTCGTATGGTCACGACTAATTAATCGCTGTTTACTGTATTTGAGCACAGCGTACTTACCGCCAGCAGTTAATGACCCAATAACGATTATTTCCCGCGTTTTGTTACTACCGATGGCAGTGATTGACCTAACGAGTGTCGTCTCGTATTTTATTATGATTCATGTGACCGGTTCGTTGGCAAATGTTTACTGAACGATTGGCAGCAACTGGTGCACGCAATTCCAACGTGAGCTCGACCAAACTTTCCTAATCATGCTAAAATCCACACACACACACACACACACACACACACACACACAGAGAGAGAGAGGACACATACTCATTCATACTCAGCGGATGAAACGAACTGTACGGGTGATGTCTGTGGGGTTGTGTAGATAATCCCGCCTTTATGAGGCTTTTTGTATGGCAAAATTAGTACCGTCGGAATGTAAACATTTTAAGCAGTTCATTCTGATCTGGTTACTTAATTCCCTTCGTTTCCACTGGAACATACGGCTTCCACGACAATTTAACTGGATTTCAGCCTAAGCCTTGATTTTCTGGCATGTCCTGCTACTTTGCTTTACAGTAGAGCATCGATTATCCGGACATCCATTAACCGAACGATCTATTATCCGAACTCAATAAAAAGTAAAAAGTACTGTACTGTACAGTTATGTATTGGGCACGTGTAGGCGTATTGGATATTTATTGAACATAAAAAATTGTATACTATAAATTATTACAGTAGGTTTACTGTACAGTAATAAATAACGCTGTAGCTATACAGCCTTACAGTCGATAAACAAAGAATCGGGTAAAGGTGGATGAAGCCGACCTCGGTTTTCAGTTATTAACCGATGAAGAGATAGTTGAGTCATTAAATGGACGTAATGAAAACGAAACCGATTCAGATGAAGACGGCGAGAATGCTACTAATACAAAACCACCGACGGCAGCAAAAGCTTTTGACGCACTTGAGACTGTTCTAAATTGGGCCGAAACAGAAGACGAGATAGTATTCAGCTTATGAATCTTAAACGACTTCAGTCTTTAGCAGCGAGAAAACGGGGTATCGGTTTGAAGCAGACAGTGATAGAACAATTCTTCAAAAAGTGTAAATCCACGGTACTGTATGTTTTATTTTGTTTTTTAATTATTAATTAATTTTTTAGTACAGTGTTTGTCATTAAACTCTAATATTGTTTAGATTAACTTTTGGTTTTTATTAATTACACTCAGTCTTAATTCAGTGATTTTTAGCCTTAGTAATACATTACCTTAGTATACAGGTTGTTGTTAATTATGTAACAGTATGTTAGAAATGATTTTGTACTAAAAATCTTTGTTTTTGTAAAGAGAAATAATGTTGATTTTCAACTTACGATCTATTATCCGAAATATCGATTATCCGTACGGGCCGTCGTCCCGAGAGGTTCGGATAATCGATGCTCCACTGTACTTTGTCCAAGACGCTCCTACTTCGCGACCCCCGACGTCTGCTTTGGCCTTACCTCTCTTTCTTTTTTCAGATGGATACAGTCAAGCTGGATCTCGTTATGTTTTCGTACAGCCTTTTTACGTACCAGGACCTCTCTGGTACCCCTCCCCCTGTTGCGACATGTAACTTATCTCGTGTATCCAATCACACAGTCCGAGTCGTGATACCAGAAAGTCCGTTCTTGTTTCCGAGGCATGTCGTTGTTGTTCCTGTAGCAATAGTTTTTCTTTTACGTAATCGAGTCGCTAGCTCAGTGTACAACCTTCTTCCTTTATAATTCGGACTTAGGACCGTCAATGGTGGAGTTATAATAAAGCGATTGTTGTCCTAAATTATTACAATTTTTTTAAAAAGGGACTTTACAATACCTTGCTATTTGTTTTATGCACAATGGAAATAAATCTTGACATATCCCTTATAAGTAGAGAAACGAAGTCGAGTTACCTGCACACCATTATTATAGAGTTCGATAAAAGTTGCAAAGAGCATATAAAGTGGTAAATGCTCAACCACAGGGCACAGAGGAAAATATCTTAACGAACGTCACCGGCAGTGTTATTTCATGTTTGTCTACATTGTGTATCGCACGCCAGCTAGTGCGAACACACACACACACACACTCTGCTTCCAATGTAAATTATTTGGATGTCGGCCAAAACCGCGGAAGTGTAATGAACTGTTCATGATATTATAAGGGCGGTGTTTTATAATTATTATATGTACAGGTAAGACAAATTCAATTAAGCGTGGCCCATATTTCATTCAAACTAATATTCGATCAGCACTTAATTGTATTTAATTAATGTAGAAAGGAAGCGAGAAAGTAATTAATTTTAGTGGCAAATTTCGAAGCAGGAACAAAATCCGCTGAATACGCTGTTTTGTAAAACGTCAAATAATTCGTGAGTGCAATAAAGAAAATTATAATTTTGAAGCGACTACGTGTATTGAATCTCAGAACTAACATGAGGAAATTGATAGTGAAATTACATTATTATACATAAGAATGGACGACAAACGAACACCTAAAAGAATCCTTATGGGGAGTATGGATGGCAAAAGACCGAAAGATGCCATCCAAGGAAAGATCGGAAGATGCTGTTGCTGTGGATGCAAGAGAGATGTTGGGAATGCGAGGATGGAAGCCCTTTGCTAGAGGTGGAGGACAGGTTAGAGGAGGTCAAGGCCCAACTTCGGGCTATAGTTGGAGGAGGAGGAAATTACATTAATTTGTGTTTAATTACACAAAAGTTAGATTGAGTTAATATCTATGAGTTAGCTTAATTGTATTATAAACATATAACCTAAATGATCTCAAGAAAATTCAAGTGTCAATTACAGATTACTCAGTAAGTTAAAATTACATTTAAATATAAATAAAGTTTAAGTTAGTTAAGAATTTGCTCACCGGATGCAAGAGACAATTTTAATATTAACATTATTAGCAAATAAATAAATCAGTACGCTTACTATACAGCGTTTAAAATCTCTAAAGGGCAAGTACTAATAACTATACCATATTAGGATTGGCAATTTCCTTTGGTTCCCATTTCTTTGAATTTCTAAATGTTAGTCGACATTCATAAAAGAATAACGTAATATACGTATTTTTCAAGCATTGCTCTACGCATACTTTAAAACATTTTATGGAGAAGGTACAGTCTTATTGTTTGCTAAGAAGCACTCTTGAGTCAAATACAGTTTGCTTGTTAAATAGCATCTCGATTACGTATCTCTTAGTGATCCTCTCTACTTAAGAATCAAAATTTCTTCCGATTAATGTTTGCAGGTTGCGAAATTATAGGTTACCATGGTGTAATTATCAGCTTGTGTTTCGGTAGTTTATATTCGGCGTTATGCCGTTACTTACAAATTTAGAATTGTCTTCTATCCGAAAAAAAAAATCTTTCACACTACTTCTAACTTCCAATCGTAGGGCAGCAGCTGGACATGCCCCAGTGGTTGCAGTGTTCGGGCAAACCCGATGACTGCCTGATGCGTGTGAATCATGGTAGCCTTGCGCTAGAAAAAAAAGTATGGAGCCCTTCTGCAAGGAGGCTGTTATTGTGTGCCAGAACCGCGGAGCGATTCGGAACGGCTGAGGATTTTTTTTAACTTATGAAGGAAGGAGCACGATTTAATGATGATTTCTCGTTTATTTGGTGGAGGATGAGAAGGAGAGCCACTTACGCGACTAGGATGGGAAATAGTTGAGTGTTAAGAGCCGCAAGGGCGGGGTTGAGGGGCAGATGAATGTTTACGGGGGGTCATCGATCAGAGCTCGGGGGCGTTTGAGTTTGCGAGAAAGTGTGCTAAGGCGGCGGAGGTGAGGGTATGATGAGGTAGAGGCACGAGTGAACAGTTTGAGCGCTTTCACACTACAACTCTAGTTACAAAGTAAACATACAAGTTTTGTTACCGTATCTTATGTATATCTTATTTAACAGTAAGTAACAAATAAAACAAATTAGTATTACGTTCTGTCTCCATCCAATAAACAATTTGCGCTCTCGGTTGCATTTTGTACGTATGCTCGTATCCGTTCTCCCATGACCCGTTAGTTATAACGTACAGTTCTATCCATACCCAGGTGATTCATATCCTGTAACCAGAAGTAACTGGAAATAACCGAGCGTGCGATACTAAATGATTTGTATTGTGCGATTCAGCGCTTTATCAGTTAGAAATGCTACGCCGTTCGTTAGCAGGATCAGAAAACAGAATGTTAACTGAGCTTCGTGTTTTAGAGACGATCGCGTTTTTCTGTACTAATTAGTGCTACAGTTTTGGCGTTAATTTACCCGCTGTAAGAAACAAACTCTTTCGCTTTGAACTCGCCTTAACATTTCCTGTGTGCTAACTTGTCTAGACTTTAACAAAACCAGGTGCTTTCGAATACGTCAAAATGCTAAACGTTCTAGTCGATTGATTAGACACACTGATACTATCTCTTTCTCCCTCTGTCTGTCTACTTCTCTCTCTCGTTCTCTCTCTCTCTCTCTCTCTCTTTCTCTCTCTCTCTCTCTCTCTCTCTCTCTCTCTCTCTCTCTCTCTCTCTCTCTCTCTCACACACACACACACTCACACACACACAATCTCTGAGCGATGTCCTGAGCACTATCTTTGAGCATCTGAGCATTTCGACCCTGAGATGGCTCTACTTCCAAAATTAAGCTGGTGGTATTCCCTGTTTCTGACCGGAGGACGTAGGCCTATACCCTGTCTACCTGCGACAGCTACCCAGTGGCGATTTAACGCATGGGCGAACCCGGCGGCCGCCGGGGGCCTCGGTCTCTAAGGAGGGCTCAAAATATTGAGAACAACAATCACGCCATTCAAGAATTATATTAAGTTTTTTTTTACCAAAGATATCAGTTTCACTGCTTCATTTTAATGATTTCAAATATCGGAGTCATGTTAATCGTTATCCAATAAAGTATTATCGTATTGGGCAATGCGTTAACCTGCGGCTCGCTCTGAAATACTATATCAAAGGCTTGCCGAAACCATACACTCATTTCTTAAACTATGACCCTAATTTCTGTAAGCACCCGCACTAATAACATTCAATTGAATTGTTATCGTTCCCCACTCCCTTGTTACTCGATCGGTACATATACAAAAACAGCAACTGAAATTCTTGGAAATTGATTCAATGGGAACCTATTAGTTCCAAGAATTTCAGTTGTTGTTTTTGTATACATACCGATCGAGTAACACGGGAGTGGGGAACGATAACAATGCGTTTGACTTACCGATGTAATGTTTATGCTACACAATATCCGACAGTATTCATTTGTCTTTCAAAATGATCGTGTCAGTGAGAGTCTATTAGCCTAAGTTTTCTAATTTAACACTCTTCCCAGTTAACATATCAATTACTTTCATTTATGATGAGGCGTTTTGAAAGTGGTTGTGCTAAGCGTAAGAAAGTCAAAGAACGAGAAGAAAATATTAAGAGAATTCCGAAACTAATTAATTATTTCAATTATACTGTCAACAAAAAGGATAATACTGCATATGATAATGTACCGGTAAATCACATTCCTGGCCCCTCAACTTCGAGTTCAGAGAAAAACGATTTACAGAAACAAGCGGAAGCAACAAACCGTGTGCTAGAACGTAAAGATTTGATAACGTACAGTGAAGAAGATATTCAAGATCAGGTGACAGACTGTGCTTCAGGAAACTATGTAAGTACCATTATTTCAGAAAACAGTCACTATACAACATCAGACCCCGGTCTTTGGCCACATACTGATGACATCTTACGGGATTATTGGGTAGAAAAGGGACCTTCCGCTTGTCAAAATAAAGAAAATAATTTTGATAAATCAGCCCGTGTATATAAAACTGGGGATAATATGGAAGAAAGATGCCTTACTCAAGCAATGTTCTCGCGACAATTGCCAAACAAAGAAATCGTACAAAGATCGCTCATTTATTCATCTGCGAAGGGAAAAGTTTATTGTTTTGCGTGTAAATTATTTTCTCACTCCAAATTTCCATTTAGTGGAGATGGATTTAATGACTGGAAACATGCTCTGAAAGCTGCATCAGAACATGAAAATAGTCAAGAACATAGAAACTGCATGGTAGCTTATTGTAGTCGCTCAAAAACATTCGGGCGAATAGTTGGTCACGCAATTCAATAATGAGCGACAATACTGGAAAGAGGTGTTGAAAAGAGTTACTGCGGTAATTAAATTCTTAGCATCGAGAGGACTCCCTTTAAGAGGTTCTGACCAAAGAATTGGTTCAGTAAAAAATGAAAATTATTTGGGTATTTTGGAACTTATAAGTCAGTTTGACCCATTCTTACACGAACACATAAAGAAATATGGCAATGCAGGGAAAGGGATTCCATCATAATTGTCAGCCACCATTTGTGAAGAGTTCGTAGAAATAATGGGGACTAAAGTTCTTTCAGTAATCATCTCGGAAATTCAAAAAGCAAAATACTATGCTATTTCTGTAGATTCCACTCCGGATGTGACTCATATTGATCAACTTACTTTTATAGTAAGATATGTGATAGACGCTGTTCCAAAAGAGCGATTTTTGGAGTTTATTCCTATTCATGGTCATAATGCAGAACATCTTACTGAGGTTGTGACACACTTCTTAGAAACCATTAACATAGATATCCTGAATTGTAGGGGTCAGTCTTATAACAACGCAGAAAACATGTCAGGGCGATGTTCAGGATAACAAGCAAAGATAAAAGAACTAAACAAGTATACTGAGTATGTACCATGTGCTGGACACTCACTTAACTTAGTAGGGGTGCATGCTGTCAAGTGTGTTTCAACTGTGACAATTTACTTTGATGTGGTACAAAATCTTTACACCTTCTTTTCATCGTCAACACATCGCTGGGAGATACTCCGTTCACATTTAGGACCTCATCATAAAGTGGTGAAACAACTTTCAGACACTAGATGATCTGCGCAAGCGGACGCAATAAATGCTTTATGTGAGGGATATAATGAAATCAGATTAAGTCTTCAGTCTATAAGAAATGATGTGACAAATCAGTCGTTAGAGACACGTCTTATGGCTCAAGGATTAGAGAAAAAACTTGATAAACTTGAAACAGTTTTTCTAACAATACTTTGGAATGAAATCCTCAGTAGATTTAACGCAGTAAGTAAACTACTGCAAAATGAAAAAGTGAATTTGTCTGTAGCAGTTAACATGCTGAAGTCATTAATTGTCTTTATTAGGGAGAAGAGAGATGGTTTTGACGATTATGAGTCCAAATCAAAAGCGAAATCAGTTGTGAAAGAATATCACAAAGGCGTCAAACAAAACGTAGCTCCATTCTTGCATTTGCAGATGGTGGATGTAGTAATGAGGAACTTCTGGGAAGAGAAAAGTTCAGAGTAGAGACATTTCTACCCATAATAGACACCCTGGTTTCTAGCCTAGAATCCGAAGTAAAGCATACATAGACATTTTTGAGAGGTTTGGTTTTTTGGAAAGTCTGCATGTGTTAGAGAGTTCAGAAATTTCAAAATATTGCGAAAACCTTGCAAATGTTTATAGTGGAGACTTTATTACTGAAGAGCTAATATCTGAATGTCACCATTTTGCTGCATATCTAAAAGTAAATATAAAATATTTCCAAGAATATGATGGAGATGATAATGAAAAAAATATTAATATTCATAACTTGTACAGTTACATGAATAATGAGAATATTTTATCAGCATTCCCCAATATGGAAATTGCTATGAGAATTTTTCTCACTTTATTTGTGACCAATGCATCTGGAGAACGTTCATTTTCGAAGTTGAAGCTAATAAAAGATGAGTTACGAAATTGCATGGCACAACCACGCTTAAATAATTTAAGTTTGATGAGTATTGAACATGACATTTTGGCAGAAATTGATTTTGAAGACACAATTCACGATTTTGCCTCCTCGAAGTGCAGAAAAGATCTTCTCTAAAGAAGTAAAGACTAATAATAATTAATAAAGGAAGAGTGGAGTGTTAATAACTGTGTAATTATGTGTAAACTTCGTTCGTTCAATCGTCCCTGCTTTAACATCAAATAGGTGAGTTTATTATTATTGTTATTATTATTTTTACATTCGCCTGGGGCCTCTACCTTTCTTGATTCGGCCCTGTACTCAGGTTTAAATGGTCTTTAATAAAGAAACATCATATCTCTGGAGCTGTTTCCTTTTTTTAAAATCAAAATTGGTTTGTAATTAAAGATCGAGACTGGAGTTCAATTAATCAATAACTGGCTTTAGCTTTTTAATTAATTTATACAGATTTGGTTTTTAAAACACGTTGAAAATTGTTTTTTTTTTTTGTTTGTAAAAGTTGATTATTTGTTTTAAAAATGTAATAGGATTACGTCCCTCAAACTCTTATTGACCGAAGCTAGGGAGAAAGTTTCTGAGACTTTACCGAAATGAATAGGGCAAGAATGGCAAGACTTTACTCACCTGTAATAGGGCAAGAATGTGAAAGAAAACGTTAAAAATTGTTTTTATTTTAATGTAGAATTCTGTAGTTCGAAAGATATTAGTTTTATAGTAGTAAAATTCAATAAATTTATTGTTACAAGATAAGAATATTTGTTATAGTTCCTAGTTTCAATTTTATTGTTGAAAGGTGGGCTTACTCGTTATAAAGTTCGATTACATTACGAATAAAATAATACGGATAACAATTTATAGTTTATAATAACTGTATAACGATAGTAATTTATGGGCTAATTCGATACAAGAATAATATAATTACATTAATGGTAATTAGTTATCATTAAAATATTCGTTTATTAACTATCGCAAAGGAATCTCGTAATGAAAGTATATATGTATTAATTAAGTATTGTATGCAAATTTCTGCATTGCAAAAAACTTGTCTAGACAGAATGCATGCTCTAATTCATGGCACTCATGTGGTTTGGTCACCCACTTGTATTTTTGTTTTTAACTTTCTAAAACACAACGTTGCATATTTCAATTAAGCTAAATCGATTCTCGTTGTCTGATAAAATTTACAAACATTTCCACGCTGGATAACAGGAATTAATGGACATTAAAAGAGTTAGCGGAAAAATAAATAATTATAACACTTTTGGTGCCTCAATAAAACTCTTGTGTACAAATAAATTGTGCAAACTTCTTTATTTGAAAAAGTTAAAGTTCATTAGCGCCGCTAAATATGCATAACCGCTGTGAGCCTTGGCTTGTTAAGACAGTGATGGTTACATCCCGATTAGTAGTTTTTATCTTCTCTTTTAGGAGACACTGCGTAATGAAGCTACTCATTTGCCCTCGCGATGAACAGAGAATACAAAACCACAACCCTCCTAAAGAGGCGAAACGATAATATTAGCTCTTTAATAATGTCGGCTACACATTTACATTTAGACGTAGTCAGCGACATAACGTCAACAAAGTAACAACAGATTTTGAACAGGTTTTATCAGCTCGCTTTTTGAATACTTCGAACACGTGATTTATTAAATGGTGAATGAAATTCGGAAGATCTTCACCTGGAAATAATCGTTTATTGAGGTCTTTATCAAAAGATAAACACACGCGCGCGCGCGCGCGCACACACACACACACACTAGCAGACATTCCCAATATTAGTAGCGGCAGGTGATATAAAAAAATTGTGGTTGCAGTCGTGAACTTTAAATAATAAACAGGAAAAATAAATTTAATCACACATAGAGGCGAATCTGAGGAAAGTAGAGAAATTCCTCAATTCCTTTTTTCAAAATTATCGTTATAAGGAGACTTAAACGATTCTTATTTTAATAAGAATTATCTTATAGTAATTAATAAAAATAAAATGATCACATTTCTTAGGCTTTACATTTAACTAGGTTGTCATCTAAAATTTATTCCCCCAAAAAACTCCTCTCCATATTTGCCCCTGATAATTATTTACCTTGAATATAAATAAAGTTAAATATAACTTATTGATAAGGGACAAATAACAAATACTGGCCTAGAAATAAAATATCGCGTACGTTTTCTAAGAAGTATCGTGTTAACTATTAAATACGGAAGCTAACAACATCGCATACACGAATAAAAAACACAAAAACACAAACGATGCAACCGTTAGAAGACAACATTTTTAAATGTCCCTGGCGGAAGAAGAACGATTAACGTTATGCAGAAACCTCCACCAGCCTCTGTACTCATCCACTGTGAATTTCATCCCTACCGCCGACTGTTTTCTATGCGGTATTATATTCCCATCAGAAAGCTCGCGTTTACTGGTTGCAGAACTCAAAAAACCACCGGTTTTCAAACCGACTATCCAATCTACGCATATTATGCACTAGCGCTTTGTTTAGTCCTCTGTGATCAGGACAGATAGTTTCACACCATATTAGACATTCTCTTCATCATTATTTGTCAACGGTCGGAAAAATAAGTACTGTATGGAGCAGATAGCTAGCGCAGTAATATATACTGATGATATAAAAAAATTATTGTATCACTAACATATTACATATCAAATTTTGTTGGTTGTGTAACCATGAAAATTTAACACTAGCTACCCTGGTTAATATACGTGCCGCTGAAGTAGGATGATGCTAAGGACTTTCGCCAATGTGTCCTCTATTTATTTAAAACCAAAAATGACAAAATCAGTTTAGCCATTCTCGAGTTACGTTTCGAAACCACTGACCACTGATTATCAAACACACGTGACATCACTTTCTTATTGTTGGATGTAAAAAAGGTCACTGGACGGGTGAGAATAACTTCTAATTGAAGCCAAATCTCTTGATTCGATTTTTCATATTTTTGTCAGCGTGGTGCTATTGTCGTGCTAGAGAAAGCAGAGTTATTTAGAAGATATTTAATGCAAAGCCAGAAGGTAAAAGGAAAGTTGGAAGGCAAAAACTGAGATGGAAGGACGGGGTGTCAGGACATCACTACTCTTGGAATTATAAACTGGAGGAGTGTGGCTATGCATAGAGAAGAATGGCGAAATTTTCTGAAGAACACCAGGGTCCGCAAAGAGCTGTCGAGCCAATGATGGTGATGATGGCGCTATTGTATAGAGTATTGTTAAACCGTCGATGGGACAGGCAACATGGCTTGCGACGCTGGTCACGAATTGCAAGATTGGCTGGATTTGGAACATTCTCGCGGCTACTGGCTGATCCTACGCCTTTCGAGTCGCCGCTCGATTCTTCTTCCGGTAGGTGAATCGTGACGATACTTATATAATGCGTACACTGGCAAATTCGGCAAGTTGGGTTCTGTGAATCCACACGGTAAGACGTGCTGTTAAGAGAGTGCATTACTGAAAGTGTGACAAGCATTTAATCGTTTATTTATGTTGTCAAGTATTCGAATCTGAACGTAACTGAACGACGAGGACGTTTATTATTTGTTATGATAGTGTTACTGTATAATCCTATAACTAGAACTTTTGTTATACGAGTATTTCTTTTTTATAAATGTAAATATAAAAAATAGAGTATCGATGTTGTGGAGTTAAATAATTTATGATACTGTTGTAAAGTCATAATACATGTGACCCACGTAATAATATTTATATTTAACCGTAAAAAGTTTAATACACACATTTAAACTCTGTCTTCGAATAGGTACTGGCATCTAGTTTTTAAAATGTCGGGGCGCGCGACAGCTCTGCTCGGCCAGGTAAAAATGTTCTACTTACACATAACAGCTCCGCTCACCTCGTGTTAATGTCCTCAAACAACATGTGACAACTCCGCTCGCGTATCTTCCCCCCTTGGTATTCCCTCCACTCAGTAGACAATATGCGTGGTCATACTGAGTACTGAGCAGAGCTGTCATACGGTGGTCATTAAGGCATCTGTCGAAAGTCAGCGTAAAACTGAATTAATAGTTTTAGATAATTTTAAGTATTACAAGGTCAAGTGTATGCACAGCGGTGAAGTGAATTAGAGATGTAATATAAAAACGTGCAGCGCAAGACTTTATTTAATCGGAACCGCAGAAGAAAAAACAATTTCAAGAAGAGATTATTGAAAATAAACTAAACAGACTGTTATATGAAATGCGAAATAATACCGGAAAGCAATTACAAAACCGAAACAATTTATCGCCAGTGTAGCGCAGGTTGGGTGTTTGTTAAATTAGAGGTTATTCCGCAAGGTTATTACTGAATTTGCGAAATACAAAAGGCAAACAGGGGATAAGGTACGAACGAACAGAGACGTAGGCCTACCTCATGTCGTACAGTTATTTTAAAAAGCAACAAATTGGGGAATTTAAAAATAATCGTAAAATAGATACGCACAATTAAACGTACGGAATGCAATAGACCCAAGTGTTTTGAAAGTTTTGGTTATGCAAGAATAATATTAAAGTTTTTGTGGTGTTTACTTTTTGCCCATTCACTATGTTTAATCTTGCTGCCTAAACTTTACAAAAAACAGAACTCAGTGAGAGGGAGTTTTGTCCTTTTGATTCTGTAATTACTTTCGAATATGAAGTTTTTCAGTTATACGCAGAGCCATAATCTTGCTTCTAATCAATGTAGTGATAAATGCTGGTTCGCTTCAGAATTCGAAGTCTACCCTATAAGACTATGGATCTCAAAGGTAACACATAGCTTTTGTGTTATTCTTGTATCCATTGAGAGGAGCATAGTCTTTACAATGAACATAAGGAAGTAGGCGTAATTGGTTTGTGAAGCCCACTAAAACAATAAATATTTTATGACTGAAACAAAGTTTCTCTTGAGTGCACTGTATGACAGCTTTGTTTGAATTTTATTACACGAGTGTCTTATCGATTTAACGATGTTTATTTAACGATTCCTTAGACCTTATTCCCTGAAATTTCGAACTAATTAAAGATATCGTTTAAATACCTAAATGAAAGTACTTAGTTTACTATAAAATTATATATTATTATATAAAATTATAATTCTATATTATATATATTGCAACAGATCAAATTTTATTATTCTAATAAGGATATAGTGAGTGTGTAAAAATCACGAACAAGTCTATTATGGAGGAGATGAAAAATTATTTATTATACACATAAATATTGTTTTAAAGATGTATATTGTATTTTAAATTGCCATGTATTGATAATATAAATAATTGTTTGTATTGTTCGATAATATAAATCTATTTTACTTAGTTGCTGCAACGTCCTCCTCTCGTCTCGTCGCTCCCGTCCTGGCGTCCTCTTCTTCTCGTCGTCCTCTTCTACAGCGTCACTCCTTCCTGGTGTCCTCTTCGTCCTGGCGTCCTCTTCGTCTTGTCGTCCTCTTCTACGGCAGGCGGCTCCAGCGGCGATATTTCAATGAGTCTCGTTGTTATGTTTGACTGCTAACATTAATTAGTTTCTTCATAAATTGTTCACTCATAATGATTATAAATTCCACTCATACAGTTTATTATTAATTTATATCTTATATTTTCTTAATCTCAGGATTAATATGGGTATTACTTAATGCGGTGCGACACCTTCCACGATATCTTGAAGTGTCTTTAAGTTCCCTAAGCGGATATCTTAACTTACACGAAACAGCACTGTATTATATTTTAAATTTTATCTAAATATTTTACCCTCTCGGTTCTTATCGCAAAATTTCGTTAAGAATTTCCAAGGTTTATTTTATATACGATATTTCTACGTTCGTAAGAGAACAACTCTCTTCACCGGGCACAACTTCCCCTTGCAACTTCTACAGACAGACTGTGTCCATCCTAGTTCTACAACGTATGAATCTCACTGAATTTAGTGTATTCTGATAGGCTAAGCCCAAGTCACATGATTGATGGAACAAACAGATACACAAATTTCATGAAAAACTTTGTATAATTTAGCAAAGTCGTGCATGGAAATTATCTACAATTTTTATTACCCTATCTTTGATAAGAGTTACAATTGAGTTTTTCTTCACTTAAAAAACCATATTTCTAAAATAGTTATGAACCTCAGAGTATACACAAATTGAAGCTATTTACCTAAATAATTCCTTGTCAAAGTTTCACGTCAATCGGTTAACTACCACTGAAGCTATAGCGATCACAGATTATCACACCCGCACACGCGCACAATTCACACAAAAAATACATGACAATATAGAACATCTTTGTATGAAGAGTTTGGTATACCCTACATGCTTAGCCATTTCTAAATACAAAACTTGTGGCTAAAAGACAAAATATTACATAAAACCAATTTAAACAAGAAAATGCTCGTCATCCATGTGCTCTGATATAAACAACATAGCTTATCATCCTGTGTTCTGTTGCAATATGTAATAAAGGAAACGAAATTTGCAGATTTCAAATGAAGAGACAACTTTGGAACTTTACGGACCGAGATTAGTTCCCATCCGTAGTACTAAAGCTCAGCTTTAAGTCTGAGGCGTGTAACAAATTGATATCCTCAGCGCTAACTGTGGTTGACTAAGTTTTCTTTGTGTAACATACACAAA
Source organism: Magicicada septendecula (assembly GCA_034769895.1). Taxonomy (NCBI): domain Eukaryota; kingdom Metazoa; phylum Arthropoda; class Insecta; order Hemiptera; family Cicadidae; genus Magicicada; species Magicicada septendecula. The sequence continues at coordinate 243,260,651 of CM068371.1, forward strand.
GTTTTATATGATTGTTGTATTAGTTTCTGATAAACCAAAGTATACGAAAATCGAAGTCAAGTTGTTAACAGGAATGACTTTAGCAAAATGTTTACAGAATTATACTTCATCAGCGGAATGCGATGTGGGATGCTACTTCAACGTTCAATCTACTAACATTGTCTTAAATTGGGCAGATTGTCTTAAAAACATTGTCGAGGAAAGATCCCCTAGCACCACTATGTAATACACAGGCGCGCGCTGCAGAAAATAACGGACACAATTCGGAAAAGAAGGATTACCTTCTGTGATCACATGACATGAATGAATCCAGAGTGACTGACCAACTGGATCTTTGCCTTCTTTCTAAGAAAGAAAACCCACGGCGCCTGGTTCACTAACCTGAACAAAGTGGAGATAACGCGTGAAGACATTCAGGAACGTGACCCTCTTAAGGAGAAATTTGGAGCATATCCGGTTTCCCGGAAAAGCTCATGTTGGGGAACAGTCAAGACGTGGACTGAAGAAAGAAAGAAAGTGTTCTGAAGAGAATACAGAAATACTGGGCAAAAGGTTAAGCCTAAGGAAGAAAGCAGCTGAATTAACCATAGTTGGCTGAAATAAAAAAAAATAATAATAATAGCTCCTTTCTGTACATCGGAGTAGTTTAGATTTAGGGGTATGTAGCCAATAGATTTTGTAAACACAGTTGTGAAACCGATTTCAAAGAAATCAGAAGCAAAAAAATATAAGAAGTATAGAACAGTATGTATAATAACACATGTTGCTGAAATACTGTACTGAAAAATTACAAGAATAATTGTAGAGAACATAATAAAAGTGGAATTTTGTGTTAAAAGAGGAGTTAGGATTAGAGAAGCCACTCGATAGATAAAGATGACTGGTGAAAGGTGTAGGACAAGAGGAAGAGGAAGAGGTAGGGAGTTTTTGTTTTATTGATATGGGGAAATATTTTGATAGAGTCTATTGGAATAAATCGATGGAGTATTTTAAAATAAAACGAGTAGACTGGGAACAAAAAATTTCAGAGAAAAAAGTATATATAAGGCAAAAAAGCTGTCTCAAAAGCTTTAAAGAAAATGAAAGTCTAACAGATTGACTAGAGCTGGATAGAAGAATAAGGAAAGTTAGGGAAGTTTGTAGCCTGTTGCCAACGTCTATATTGATGAGATGTCAAGAAATATTTTGAAGAACGAAGAAGAGATAAGTAATGAAGTAATGAGGAGGACAAAAGATAAACTGTATTTACTTACAACGAAGTAGTTCTAAATAATGACAGTAATGGAACTGCACCCTTGCAGAATTGTAGCTTGAAGATAAAGGTAGAGATAACAAAAATTATGAGAATTAATATCAGTGAATATGTGACCATTATGATAAGATAAGGGAAGTACAAGACGTTCAAAATGTTAGACAGTACAGATATACAGATATTTGAGGTGTATTCCATTTGGGAAATATGTGAAATGGGTGGGGTAGCGAAGTGGATATTAAAGTAAGAGCTGGTTTAAGTCAAGAAGAAATATGTATTTTGAAGAAGTATGGATCTGGAAATTACAAAAAGAATGGTGAAGTGCTCTGTGTGTGTGGTACGTTCTATTATACAGACGTAAAACATGGACTATGGGAACGAGAAGGAGGGATACGCTTAGGTTTTGAAATGTTGAACAAGAATTGAGAGATAAAGTGGGTTGCCAGAGTGAAAAACGAGGAAGTTCTGAACAGAAACGGGAAAAGGAATACTTCGCTGAAGTGGAATGAAGCTGGATAAGCATGTCATAAAAGAAAAAGAATACTTACGACTGTGCTTGAAGGTACAGTGGAAGAGGAATGACAATGTTAAGGGAGGAGAGTATAAGAGAACTAAAGGAGAGGCCTGGTACAGGAGTAGTTGGAGGCAACAATGGCGTACGGGATTTGTCATTCAGTAAACTACCGTTTGATGATGAATTCAAAGAACGATTGTAAACCTATAGCTCTTCTGGTTGAAGTACCATACGTCTATTTTCGCCTTGTGTTTAATTGAAATTTTAAAGATTTCTTGTCAAGACTTGTACAGTATATATTCATTAAAAAGCTATGTAGTAGGTACAAAACTTTCAATGTTATTGGAAGGAGACTTAGTTTTTTAAAATTGCTCTTCTCAGCTCAGGAGTACAATTGTTACACAGTTATACTGCTATGCTATGCCGAGGAGATAGATATTGTTACGACGGTCTGACTGATCGTCGTATGGTACAGTGAAAACAAAATATAAGATACCAATGAAACCACTAATCACCAGCTTTAATTATCACAATTAACAATTTGTAATCAACAATATAGTCTCTTACAACAAATCAAATGAAAATTATCCACACGCAATAATAGTGTCAACTAATAGAGTCCCGGCCAATTATAAAACCCATAACACCTCGCCACAATACTTCGAACCTCACTGGAATAAATCGTCACTTAAACTGCCTGAGCGTCGCTGAATGCTTATATTTATACCCGGTGAGATTCCAGAATAACCCATATTACGCGTCAACAGTACTAGAGAACACTACAGTGTAATTGCTTGCGGCCTTGAACGCAGTGTGCGCGGACCGGTGAAGTCTGGAACAGCCTCGGTCAGGGTAACGCATATTAAGAGACGTACGCACACAACATTACAGCTGGTTCTGCTGGGATAGCCGAGAAACATGTAGAACGTTCTGTAATGGCGTAACAATATGTTATATATACAAGCGTGGATACGTGACGCTTTGGACACATTGTGTGAGCGGAAAGATTACGCAGTGCTCTCGATATTTCCAGCCGCGCCTTCTATACCTTGGTTGATTATTCTACATGCAACCAGGTCCATCTTGACACGTTCTACACCACACAGACGAAGCATGAAAGTACTTTACGGTAGCGGCGAGTCAATCTGAGTTTGAAAAGCGCAGCGATAAGAATACGAGCTATTGTGTATAAAGTGGTAATTGCGTATTATTGTAATTGGTGACTTGTATTGTTTCTCTGTTAATTTAATGGTATTTATTGTTTATTACAATACTGTGTGTTGAATAATCATGAACCTGAATAGTTTTGTATAGGAATGTTTTTTTTTGTTCATTGCAACTTCAATTAAAGTTACGAGAAACGAATTCTCTGGTGTTGTTTTATTCCACGACGATCCGCGAGACCGTCGTAAGACTATATTTCCGCTAAAATAATTAATACAATAAATTAAACGAACCTACGTCGATACAAATAAATAACAAGTTGAGATTTGCAGCGTCACGTACATAAACCAGGGCAGTCACGTAGACCGGCACTAGACTGACAGGGCAGAAACCACACGTAAACGTAATCGACCTATCATTATTGGTCTCCGAGTAACACCTCTACATAGTAAATTAAATTCAGTGAAAGTGTTTGTACGGACAAGCAATAAATTTCTACGGCGCTCGCTTCAGTCTTTTATGGTTCTGTTATGTCACAGTGTTTATTTTGAGCAACTGAATGTTGCGATACGATGTAGTATTCATTAATCTGTCAGAATCTAATGCAGTCTAATGACAACCGCCATCTACACATTGACACACCAAAATAAGGAACAAATTAATTGGCCAATTATTTTGAAATCAATAGGAGATATGACACAGATTTTGAAAGACCCTCTATGGGTCAAATGCAATAAAAACGTTACCGTCAGAGGAACATAACAAATAGCGGAGAGTGCCCAAAACCTCTTGGTTATGTCTGTTGTTTCCTTATGTACACACTCGATTTCACAGTGTAATAGCGAAGAATGCCCAAAACCTCTTGGTTATGTCTGTTGTTTCCGTATGTACACACTCGATTTCACAGTGTAATAGCGGAGAGTGCCCAAAACCTCTTGGTTATGTCTGTTGTTTCCTTATGTACACACTCGATTTCACAGTGTAATAGCGGAGAGTGCCCAAAACCTCTTGGTTATGTCTGTTGTTTCCTTATGTACACACTCGATTTCACAGTGTAATAGCGGAGAGTGCCAAAAACCTCTTGGTTATGTCTGTTGTTTCCTTATGTACACACTCGATTTCACAGTGTAATAGCGGAGAGTGCCAAAAACCTCTTGGTTATGTCTGTTGTTTCCTTATGTACACGCTCGATTTCACAGTGTAATAGCGGAGAGTGCCCAAAACCTCTTGGTTATGTCTGTTGTTTCCTTATGAACACGCTCGATTTCACAGTGTAATAGCGGAGAGTGCCCAAAACCTCTTGGTTATGTCTGTTGTTTCCTTATGTACACACTCGATTTCACAGTGTAATAGCGGAGAGTGCCCAAAACCTCTTGGTTATGTCTGTTGTTTCCTTATGTACACACTCGATTTCACAGTGTAATAGCGGAGAGTGCCCAAAACCTCTTGGTTATGTCTGTTGTTTCCTTATGTACACACTCGATTTCACAGTGTAATAGCGGAGAGTGCCCAAAACCTCTTGGTTATGTCTGTTGTTTCCTTATGTACACACTCGATTTCACAGTGTAATAATAGACGCTTTCAGAATTTAACATTACATAACCCTGAAATTATTTAATCTCGTTTGACTACACGGTATTTAAAGTATTTAAAGAAAACACGGGAGAATTAATTTTAAACAGTAAAACGGATTTGAAATAAAAAGTTGATTCAGTCAAGAGGATGCCTTTCATTTTAACTAACTTTATGTATAATTGTTTGTAAAGTGAATGTAAATAGCAACATATGTCTAATATAAACGCCTTTTCCTATTCTCGATTCCCGAATTCGGCATATATCGAATTATTTTCATTAACCAACAGTCGTAAATAGGGTAAGTTAAGTTAGATATTTTCTTGAACCTGTTTTTCTCAAATTCAAATGTACGCCTTACCAAGGTGTCTATTCGTAGTTCAAATTCATCTAAATCTTGTTTTATTTCTGTCAATATCTTCTTTAATGCGACCAGTTACAATTATATCATCAGCATAGGCAATAGTTTGTCTAATTTTTGTTGATATGTTGCTATTATGATGTGCTAACATAAACTCAATTTGCTCTGTAATCTTAAGCCACTAGTCGATGCAGCTTCACGAAAGCTAATATGACTAGTCGCGACATATGCATGTTCGCTTTGCATCTACTTTAAAAGATAAAGACAACCACATAAAATTTGAACGGAAAGTATTAAGAACAATAGAATCGTACGAATTTTGAACTTTGATCAATAGGCAAATTTATCTAATCTTAGAGGATTAAGTATCTTGGGGACGTATATAAAACAAAAGGAAACAGAAACATAAAGATCCTTAAGAATCGAAACCTATGGAAATCAGGCCTAGAGGAGAAGACCTCGATAAGGTTGTTAAACAACGTAGAAGAAGATACGAGAGTGCTACAAAATATGAGGTTGGAGGAAGTCGGAAGTAGAAAAAAGCGGGGAAAACTTACTGAGAAAAGAAAAATCCACCAAGGGTTATACAGCTAAATAAAAAATGGAAATAAGAAGAAGGAGGAGGAGGAGGACGAAGACGAGGACAAAGAAGAAGAAGAAGAAGAAGAAGAAGAAGAAGAAGAAGAAGAAGAAGAAGAAGAAGAAGAAGAAGAAGAAGAAGAAGAAGAAGAAGAAGAAGAAGAAGAAGAAGAAGAAGAAGAACAGCAGCAGCAGCAGCAGCAGCATAAGTTCTTGTTTTATTTCTGTCAATGTCTTCTTTAATGCGACAAATTACAATTTATTATATAATCAGCATAGGCAATACTTTGTCTACTTTTTGTTGATATGTTGCTATTTACATTCATTTTATAAACAGTTATACATAAAGTTAGTTAAAATGAACAACAACAACAACAAAACATGAAATTACCCAATACTGAAAAATGTACAGATAACTAAAATTCGATTTACATTTGGACTAACGATAACACATGGGACCGTATTTGACTAATTCAGATACCTTATACTTAGGTATACGTTACTATATAGGAGATAGCGCTAATAGTTTTTTTATGGACAGGGAACATTGTGGAACCGATTTTTATCTGGTGGATATAATTAACTTTATGTACTTGAAGCGTAAAATTGTTTAATTACGTAAAATGAGAGTAAAAGCTCTAAACAGATATGAAGGAAAGTAGAAACAAAGTGTTACGATTTCGCAGTGTAATAACAAAACATGTCGGACGCAGCACATCAAACATTTACAGCCTACTGAAACAAGTTTAACTACACTCATAATTATTTGACATTCCAACTGTTATGGAGTTTTTATTGCCTTTTTTTATTGACGTCTAATATTTTTTGTCGTAAAACAGGCCACGACGTTGTACACTTAGCTGTATTCACTTGATATGTACAATTCTAAACCAGTATAATTCTTCAGAGTTTATAGTCTGAATCACAATGATTAAAATCCACACGTGTAGAGGTTTAGTCAAAATTTTGTTCTTGTTCTTCCAAACGGTTGCAGCTGCGGATGGCATCTTTAAGTGTAGGTTCCGAGGTGTTTATAATGTCGAACGACAGCTTTGATTCTGAGGATTTGTCCCCGGATACGGGGTGACTGCCTCAGTTACAACATGTCAACTTCCACTCCGCATAACCTCGAGAGAGATGAAAATCGGGCAAATACTATTAGCACTGAAGTTAGCCAGTCACGAAGCTTGCCTCAACGTGTGAACATAGGTGGTACAGAAACCTAGCCGAGGTAATTTCTTAATGCTATATACAGTACTTAATACTTTGCGCCAGTATCCGGGCCGACTGACCCAAGGAAGCGAAACGAAAGAAGTCAATGTCTTTTTTCTCCCATTCAGCGCCGTTTAGACTTACCGAGCAGCTACAAGAAAAGTAAGGTACCGTCCTCCTCTCCTGCTATGGACACCTACACGAGACGACTCCGGGCGTTTAGGATTCACATATTAGTATACTACAACCTTACGACCCTACAGCCGGAAAATTACAAATTATAACCCATCGATAAATTAATTTACTAACAGCTTAATTATTGCACATGCAACAATTAGAGCGTTATATAGGCCTAGGTCGGATAGAATACTTACAGTGAGTTTGAGTATATGTAGGTTAGCACGAGCGTGTAAATCGCGTTTATGATACAGTAAATACAACTAATATGACTACGTCCATCTAAATTTCTCTTGTGTGCGATAATATAGGAGAGAGTTGGACAGATTCGGTTCCTTTTAATGGCGTCTCTTTTGATACGTAGTTCTGTTGAAGTAGTTGAAAATAAGTTTAGCATTCTATTGGCTTTGGTTATCTTTTCGACCGGTCAACAGAAGCATCTTCTTCCATTATCGAGAGCATCTTCATTAAATTTCTGTTGACTAAAGGTTAAAATTTCTATTAAATGTCTGCCATTATTGTCCACATCTCAGTAGTCTCCAGACAATACATTCCAGCTATTTCCACGCTGCCCTCATGTTTTTGTTTGTGAAATCCAATCCACTCTAGTCCCATTCAGTTCGCTGGGCTGTGAGATTGTGCGTCGCAGAGATGAACCTGGAGGTAATCGAGTTCCGAGCTACCATCTGGAGCTCCTGCCTCGTGGTTCTGCCTAAGTAGAACGACTTACAACGGGTTGATTGTGTTAACTCTCGTTAGCGCAGTATATACAGAGGTTGTTTCTACGTATCACTTCGAGTATACTGTATATGGTACTGGTAGAGACCGAGTATAAGAGGATTGTCTGGTTACCTTGCCAGTCATCGCACTGTATCGTCCAAGGATCCAACACCGGACCTCTGTCGAGGTAATGCGGCTAGCTATCCCAGACCGAGGTAGCAGATACGTGTAGATCATTTTGCACAATTTACTTGTCATAGCCGGGCTTACCAGTAGTGGAAACAGACGAGGGGCTTATTAACTATTTGGGCGTGGGTATGCCAGGAGAGCCGAGGTACTTCACTTCCTTAGACTAGCGTAAGGACGTTCCGCCGATTCGCAGAAGTCATCGCGGACATTTCCGGCTCTTACAGAATAGCACCGCGGTACTCATGGGTTGCGTTTATGAACACATTCCAATTATCAGTCCAGTCCGCGAACGTATCGAGCTGGCGTTGCAGTCGTGTGATTGCCCTGTTAGTGTTACGATAGGAGGTAAATACCTCCGTGTCGTCCGCAAACAGGGCTGTCTTGATTCCAGGCTGGGTAAGTCGTTACCGTAGGCGGAGAACAGGAGGGGACTGAGAAAAGAGTTTTTGCTTTGCTTTAATTAGTGGGGTGTCTCTGCACCCGTGGTTTGATTTAGCGTCCATGACGTGACCGATGACTGCCCAGATCGAAAACAGTGTGATCTTCCTGACAGAATCTTTCTGATCTTGAAATGGGAAAGGACACTCCAACACGTTTATCCGTTATCCGCTAGATGGCGCCGGAATTTTGTTGAATGACTAATTTGATACTTTTGTAGCACTGCCTCTGATGGCGATTCGGATGGCAGATACTGCCCGCCTTGGACACAGTAGGCAGACGCCTTGAGGCGTCGATCGTTCTCCGTAAGGCAGAGAACCTCCGTGTCGATGGCAAAATGTAACAGGGTCAAGCAGTGTGCTAGAGACATCCTTGCGAATGGATTTCCCTGAGGAGAATAGATACAACAGAGAGGACAAGAAGAAGGTACTTGGGGCTATTCAGAAATAGCTTGGTGAATCTGATTCTATAGGGGGGTCATCAATAATCGCCCGAGGGCTTTTAACCCTGATTGGTGGTGGTGCTGCAGGTGTACTAATGGTTCTGAGGTAGGGGAAGGAAGGCGTCGCTGCTGAAACAAAGAGTTTCAGCGAGCGACCGGGAGAAGACAGTAAACATGTCTTTCGGAAGAGATGTAGTCGTCTACTCTCACGCAGATGGTCCTCTCCGTCAGAAAGCCAGCGATCAGATAAATGTAGCAATCTGGGAACTGGACTCGCCCAAGTTTGCAAGCGGTGTAAAAAGGGTTTTCCACATCTGGGAAACAGCTTACGATCTGCTCTTTTCAACAGCCGCTGGTGAGCAGTGGAATGCCCTGCACGGAAACCGAACTGTTCGGGGATCAGAACGTCAAAGTTTCGCAGATGGTCTCGTACACTTGATAATTGTGGAAGCAGATTGTTCCCAGTCCAAGCTACTCCAGTACTTACGTTTCTCCAGTGAAGATACTGTTCACTGAATCTACCACTAGCCTAAACCGTATCCTTCTCTTCCCATTTCTCTCAGTGAAGAAGAGACCCAGCGATTCTAAACGTAACTTGAAACAAACAAAATTCAAAACTATCGGTCATCCAACAACGATAACTTACACATGTGTTCGAGATCACAGCCATAGGAAGTAGGAACTGTGACTGTACAGAATATTAGCGCCGTGACAGTAGAGTCCAGCTAGTTAATGGCAGTGTTCAAAACAACACAATGGATTGTTTCACCTCAGAGTTTCTGACGCACGTATTGTTCTGTAATTACATGAAACTTAGGTTTTGATGTAACTTATGCTTTCCTATTTTAGACACGGTCAGATAATACTATTACGCCCCGTTACGGCGAGAGGAAAAGAGACTGAGAGACGTGCGGTAATAATTAGTGAAATGAGAGAAATCTACGAGAACAGTATGAAGTTCACAAAGGGATCGAACGGTGAAAGTGCGACAAGCCAAACACTGCGTCAGCTTTTATCCGGAGAGTCATTACTCAAAGTGCTGCAATTTTGTTAGTTGCAGTCGTACAACAATTGAACATTAAATTACCTACAACTTTCACTGTCGTTTTAAGAGTTTCGATCTGACAACGAAAAATAATCTCCACGAAATACACTTGTCATTTTGTCCGTCGAATCGAACAGGCTCGAAATGAAAGTTTAATGTTTTCTTTAATATCTCGTCCGCATTACGATATCTAATCCACACACACAGAGGCGTGATGACGCGTTTAACGTGAATAAGCACTATTGGTTTTACGGAACTGTTTTTCAAATAATTTCACACATCAATTGCTTGATTCTAAAATAAACGCCGTGCAATGTTCCAGATATCCTGTCGCCAGAGTCGTGTGCGCGCAGAATTTGGCACCTCTTTCGATAAACTGAAATATTTTGTTTTTGTATATATGATAACTTTGGTAGATACTCTCGTGTATTATAAGTAAATAGTAACTATGTTAAAAATCCAGTTAAACATTTATTGAAAGTAGTGGAAATATGACTAAATACAGAAATTAAAGAATACAAACAATATTAACATAACGAATTAAAATGAGTTTTGATAACACCGGTTAAACATAAACAAAAGAAAAACTAGAAATGACTAGCAGTTTTTATCCAAAACAAATTAACAACTGTTTTAAAGCAACCTTTCTTGTTTCGAGAGCCAAAACCGTCGACAATTTTTTGAAAATCTAATGTTTACATTACATAACGTTCAACTGAAAGACGTGAATTTTCAAGTCTATTCTAACCTATGAATGACCTTGAATAGTTGTTTAGCCAATTTAAGTTTACTGAATTTTTGTATTCAATTATTTCAGAGCCATGTTTTGTATAAAATCATGAATCTGTACTATGACTGTGGCACTCCTCCAGCTGTGGCACCCTTTCGTCTTTCCCATTCACACGGCTATGTCTGTCACGTTATATATGTTGTCCTCAAACTGATAATGAATTTCTAAGTCAGTACAGGAAGCAGTCGCAAAGTAACGTACTAATAATGGTTTACACAAATCGAAATGTACAAAGGATACTACTACATAATACTACTACTATACTACTACGAATCTCGTATTATTAAAATTCTTATATAAAAAATGCCAGTAGCGAAATGTGAATAAACCCCATATGCCAGGGAACTAACACTTAAGCTCTTACATTATCTTTCTTACAGTTATTTCACAATTTCGATAGTCATCCCTCAGTCTCTGATGTACGGATTAAAGCATGAAAAACGTGCTTTATACAAAAAAATATTTTATGCTTGCAGAAAATGGAATGGCATCAAGTAAAATTAAAGTGAGCCTTTATTAAATATCGGTATGGAGAACCATACATGACTTCCATGTTCTAAGATTTATATTTAAAATCATTTACAAAATGAAATGTTTCCATAGAAACTATTTCTTTCCACTTATTGCTTCAGTCTTAACCACAGTACTGTGGTCACTAACGTATACCACCACACGTTATGGCACTCGATTTTCACTGATGATGGCAGTCGACGGCACTGCCGAAACGTCTGGTTTTGCAGAAAACATTGGACTACGGCCAAACAGGAAGGAATTTTAACAACAAACTACTACTTTGTTGCCGATAACGTAGTACACATATAAAAATTATCCCCTCCCCCTTCAACTATAATTTTCATTTATAGAAAATTACCCCCACCCCGTTCAACTAGTCTCTTCATTTATAGATATTTCATCTACGTTTCTACAGTGGATTATTAAGATCTTCTTATCAGGATACTTTATTTATCAAAATTAAGTACTTTACTCTTGTTACAACAAAAAATGTTTCTGGTAAACTGCCCTTTCCCCGTAACCGATCTTCACCAAAATCAATATGCCTTGAGTCTTCTACAACTCAGGTATATATGTAAAAAATTATTAAAGACATTCACGTTGATTGATTCCTGAAAAGAATTTCGTATATTATACTTCGTAAAACAAGACTGTCAAGTACCATGAGTTTAATAAAATAATTAAAAGTTATTATTTTTTAACCTACTTTACGAATGAGAAGGTTATGTATTCGTCCTTTTTTTTTTTAATTTTCGCCGTTTATTCGAGAACGGCTGGACCAATTTTAATCGTTCTCTTTTATTTTTTGAAAAGGCTTGTTCCTGCGGTGATCCCATAGTATATAAAATTGGTATTGGACCAGTACTGAGCCAGTACCAGCAGAATACTGTAATTTATGTTTTAGTGGATGGTTAGTGAGGATCGGTCAATAATACAAATTTTAGCTATTTTGCGTCGACGTTTCGACAATATTTATTGTCATCTTCAGGACCTGTGTATGAATTACAATAGAAATATCAAACATAACGAAACAATTAAATATTTGGGTGAACGTGTTGGTGATGTGAATGTGTGCGTGCGTATGTATGTATCATTTTATATGTGAAGACTTATGATAGTTTGTTTACATCTTCAAATTATCTTTAAGAAAACGAGTAAATTATAGTATGAGAGAACTTAATTTATACAGTATTACAATTTAAATTACTAAATGTAATGTTATTTTAATTAATTAAACAAACAGTAAACAACAATTGGATATTAGATTGGTACATAAATTGTTTATACCTACAACAGTCAACATATAGCAAAGTAATATATTACCTATAACTAAAACAGATTAGGGGATGTTCACTACGTAATTATTAAATGTTATTTTTACCATGTTTCACTCCCTACTGGTGTTAAAAAATAATCATAATTTAGAAACATACAATTTACACAATACTGTAAAAAATTACGACTTAACTTAGATAGTTGACACAGGTTACAAACAAAAGTTTCTGGTAAATTTTACTAACAGGTAAACTTGGATAATAATTGTAATCATATTATAAAATATAGTCAAGAGTACTATAGAATAATGTAATTTATGTATGTGTCCACAATCACCCTTCTCTCTCACCCGTTCTCCCCCTGCTAGTCCTTCTCGCAGCCTCTCACTCTAACCTGAAATCGCTCTATCACTCACTATCACCCCACTCACTCTCTCTCTCTTCTTCATCACACTCACTGTCTCCCTTCTTCCCTCACGCACTCTTCCACCCTTCGCTCTCTCTCTCTCTCTCTCTCTCTCTCTCTCTCTCACTTGTCATTGTCCACGATTGGCACTCTAAAACACTCACCATTTTTATTACACTATCATCCTCATATAAAATAGAGAATTATGCACACGATAACAGAAATGATTTACCACTTTTATTAAAGGGTTACAGACTTTATAACACAACATTATAGATAACAGATCTATTATATGAAAATGGTTATTACTTAATATTTACATTTTGTACAATGTTATTTACCTGGAACTTGGTCTATACAGAGTACCATAGTCAATGTAGTTCGTATATATGTCGGTCATAATCTCTCTCACATGCTCTCACTATGCTCTCTCTCTCTCTCTGTCTGTCTGTCTGTCTCTCTCCCTCTCTCTCAGTCTTGTATCTTACTGACTCATACAGCACCTTCTCACTCACGTTAACCACTCGGGCGCTCTGTCTCTCTCTCTCACTCTATTCTAAACAGATATATAGCACAAATCTAACACGTAGACGTGTACATACACACACGCTAGCACTACACACGCACACGCACGCACGCACGCACACACACACACACACACACACACAACAAAACAACCTCACAAGCCAACTACACATTCGAGAATCCATACATAAATATAACACTATTTTATTCTCTTCTTTTTATCATCTAAGTGTAAATTATGCACAACTGAGGTGCCCACTGTACTGAGTTTAAAATTGACCGAATATGTGTCTATAAGAAATGTTATATGTTTCTTAGCTAATTCTAAATAATATGATCAGTGAGACACTTACAATTGTTGCTGACGCCAAACACACAACTGTTAATTTTCCCTGACCAACACCTTATTATAAAACAGAACAGACGACCCTTGTACATTTGTAGGAAATTAAGTAACATGTGTTCGGAAGACAGTTGAGAAAGGTTTCCGTTAGGGGGGAGTGTGACACTAATTAATATCTGACGACAAGCTGGCCATTAAAATGACCAACACATCCTGTAAGGAGACTACTGATTATTTCTTCAAATTCATGTTTTGACGGTGTGTATAAGTTGAGCATAACTGGACGAGAGGTTTTGAGTATCAGTGCGAAAATTAATGGAGTGAGGGTCACTTTTAATTTGAATCATTTCCAGTACGCATCTTTTGAAATAATTATTTTCGTAATATTTAATTTGGGTGTTGTTGAAGTCAAATTCATGGCCGGTGTTTAAATGGTGAGATACTAAAGCGTTGGGATTATCATTATGGGGTTTTTTTATGGCAATCATACCTATGTTGATAAATTCTCTTATGTAAATATTGGAACGTAATACCAGTGTATGTGGCTGGACCGTCATTGCATTGGATAGTGTATACGACATTAGATCGTTTGTCTTTGGATGTCGGGTCTTTGAGGCTTGAGAAGAGAGATCGAACAGTACGTTGGTTTTTGAATGCTAAAGTTTTTTGAATTTTTGATAGGCATTTTTTAAGTTTTTCAGAAAGCCCTTTAACATAAGTTGTAGAAAAGTACGAGCCGGCGTTAGGCCCAGGTGTATTAGATTGGGCAGATGTAAAATTGGGGCTCAGCTGATTTGCGCGATATTTATGAATTACCTGTTTGATTATGTGGTCTGGGTAACCATTGTTTTTGAAAATCTTAAATACTATACGTGAAGAGATATAATGAGAGGGAGAGAGAGAGAGATAGAGAGAGAGAGAGAGAATGAGAGAGAGAGAGAGAGAGAGAGAGAGAGTGGGGTGATAGTGAGTGATAGATCGATTTCATGTTAGAGCGAGAGGCTGTGAGAAGGACTGGCAGGGGGAGAACGGGTGAGAGAGAAGGGTGATTGTGGACACATACATAAATTACATTATTCTATAGTACTCTTGACTATATTTTATAATATGATTACAATTATTATCCAAGTTTACCTGTTAGTAAAATTTACCAGAAACTTTTGTTTGTAACCTTTGTCAACTATCTAATTTAAGTCGTAATTTTTACAGTATTGTGTAAATTGTATGTTTCTAAATTATGATTATTTTTTAACACCAGTAGGGAGTGAAACATGGTAAAAATAACTTTTAATAATTACGTAGTGAACATCCCCTAATCTGTTTTAGTTATAGGTAATATATTACTTTGCTATATGTTGACTGTTGTAGGTATAAACAATTTATGTACCAATCTAATATCCAATTGTTGATTACTGTTTGTTTAATTAATTAAAATAACATTACATTTAGTAATTTAAATTGTAATACTGTATAAATTAAGTTCTCTCATACTATAATTTACTCGTTTTCTTAAAGATAATTTGAAGATGTAAACAAACTATCATAAGTCTTCACATATAAAATGATACATACATACGCACGCACACACTCACATCACCAACACGTTCACCCAAATATTTAATTGTTTCGTTATGTTTGATATTTCTATTGTAATTCATACACAGGTCCTGAAGATGACAATAAATATTGTCGAAACGTCGACGCAAAATAGCTAAAATTTGTATTATTGACCGATCCTCACTAACCATCCACTAAAACATTCATTGATTGACGGTCACTAAAAATTTAAGGATTTAATTAAGAACTGTACTTTATACTTACTTTATACTTACACTCGTGCTTTGAAAATTCATTAATAGACTGGAATTACTGTGTTACTTGGGTTACGTTTGTATCACTAGCTTTTGTTATTATCAAATTACTACGTAAAAATGTATCGAGTTCTTCAATACCCACAAAACACATACAGCACAGTACGCCTCTGGATGTTGCTCTTTGACACTTAAGCCCTCTAGCATGCGAATCAAGCAACCAAAAGTATTTGATATCGCTCTGTTCTGTACATGACTTAGCTAATGAAAATGCTTTACCAGTAAGAACCCCTTACTTGTGATTTTCGAAAAAGCGGTCAGACCCTTTTCCAAATTTTGAAACCCTTTGATACTTTGATCTTCATCAATATGACCATCAGTAGATATATCAAAACATACATTCAAATTTATCTAATGGTTATTAAAATATAACCGTGGCTGAATGTCCGACATCACTAAATATTCCATATTTTGCTCTTGGGTATCAGGATATGCTTGCAATGATATACATCCTCTACAATACCTGTCACCTACTGTAACTATGTGGTCTATTTCACTTAAAGTCCAAGTATTTGGATCTAATAAGAAAAAACTACACAAAAAACTGCTGCTATGCTAGTATATTGTTTACCACGTGAATCGATGTTGAACCTTGATGAAATGAACCACGTAAATTCGCCATGCTATCGTTTACAGTTGCATATTTATTTAACTCGTCAATCGGTACTTTGATATTTCTTTGTTGGGTCTCTTCAGTCTGCATTTGCATGTTATCTCTGTATTCCACATTTTCTTTCACTTGGACTATCTCATAAATATTGTAATTCAATACATTGGCAATATTCAATTCAATAACCTCAAGATATAAATTGTTATGCTTTAATAACCACTGAAGTCCAATTCTTAGTCGTTCATTATTTATTTCGAATTCTCCGTGCTGCTGCAGATGTTCCAGACTTTCTGTTATAATTACTAATCCTGCATTACACATAGGTAATTGCAGTTGTTCTTCAACTTTTACGACGTCTTGAGCAATTAGAACTAATTGCCGTTTACACAAATTTTTTGCTAAATCTGTTCTGTAACTCTACACTTTTTAAAAATAGAAGTACTCTTGTGCCATAATTACTTGCTCTAAATCCGATAAATTCTTAAATTCTGACGGTACAGGCACAACGTCCAGTCCAAAACGCTTGAAAGAAATTTTATTTTTTTGTGTTGCTAGTGGAGCGAGTGCATACCATGACATTAGACAACTCAACTAAATTATTGGCTAGATCAGCACAGGACGACGTTTCAAGTTTACAACTCTGCCTTTGTATAATAGTTTTCTACACACAGCTAATGGAAAATCATTTATTGATGAAATAAAATTATCTTCATTAATACAATTATGTCGTTTATAATTTTCACTCATGTTTTCTATCGTTGTGTTCTTTGGTCATGTGACTCGTTTTGTCTTGTTCTCTGATTACCTTCCCTTGCTGCCGTTAACATTTTATTTCGTTCGTGAGGAAGCTAATCATCCAGACGTTGATGAATTAAAAGATGGCGATTTAAGTGATCACGAATCAAGCTCAGTCTGTGCTCACGCTGCTCGCTTCATTCGTTGCTCAAAGTTTCGCGGATATAATTGAGGCAGGATCAGCTTTGGCTGGAAGCGGCTGTTGAGATAATGTAGAAAGCATATATAATCTCTCATTTGCGACAACCTAGCTTGTCAAACAGCAGAGCAGAGGTCTCTTGAGAACGTGATCTAGCATTTCGTTGAGCAATTTTTAATAGATGAAATGTTTTCAGTTTTTCAGATTCCTTAGGCCGATATTTTTTCGTAAGTGATGCATCTTTCGTTCGACTGTCCATAGTGTAAAATACTTGTTTTAGGCCTACTAGATACAAATTTTATTTAGGAAAAAAATATTTTAACCAATTATATAAGCAAAATTATCAAATTAATATGTTACTAAAAATTAAAAAAATAGAAAAAATAAGCCAGCTTAAAAAGAAAAAAAGTATTTTAATGAACCTGAAGTTATTTTATAAAACGCTCAAAAAAGTGAAAAATAATTTTTATATTCATTGCGATGCAATATGGAAATTATGAAATTTCGTAAAAAAACTCTGTACCGCAAAATTGATTATAAATTTATGTACTTATCTTATTCTATGCGACTGAAAAAACAAGATTTCAATTAACTTCATCCCAATACACTTTTTGAAGTCTGTGCCAAGTCACTTTTTGTAACCTTATTAACTCATAAAACGTAACACCAAATAAACTTGTTAACACACACGTCAACGTTGTTGTACATTTTACATATAAAATAAATTGTTAAACAACACAAATTTTTGCGATTCATTTTAGACTGTTTTCGCCAGCTGTTTAATAACATCCGGAGAAAAATATCAGTCTCAGATGACGGTATGCCGTGAACGGAATAAATGATAATGGGGTTAACTACTTTATCACATTTGTTGCTTCTAATTATTTTAATACTTAGGAATGTAATGCAGATAATAGTTGTCATATCAAACTACCGGTAAAACGGAAATTACTGATCTTTATTTTTCAGTTCAAAAATCTATCTATAGTTCTTGTTTTAGAGATGATGTTTTAGAGATATTAAAACAACAAATTTCGTTCTTCTGTCGAATCGTTCCTCGACGTCGAATTTTGTTTCCACTGTACAACGAGTACACTGAGTACATCTGACTGTACATCAGTCAGACCGTCGTAACAGTATTTTTACATTGTGACAAAATAACTAAATTCTTTCAGATTTTTAATTATAATTTGTTAATAAAGTGAATAAATTAAAAAAGTGGTAAAATATGTTAATAAAGTAAAAAACATTAATAAAGTTGTTTAAAATTAAAATAAAGTTAATTAATTCAAATTAATTTAATCGCAAACTTTTGCCACCTTATGCATGTGTGGGTGCAAAAGTCCGCATTTGACACATTTTGGAAACATATTTATTTACATGTGTTGCAGTAGTTAAAATTATAAAAAGGGGGTCTTAATAGAACCTTAAGGGATTCATGATATTTCTATCAAAATATAGCGGGTCTCAGTGCAATGCAGTTTGAGATCAATTTAAAATTTAAGTGCGCACTCTTGACACATTCTACTCTATACATGGCTAGTAATACCACATTTTCCTTTAATAACTTCTACTATTCCCTAAAACACGAACCAAATAATTTTTTTGCAACTTGACTGTCCTTTTATTTTTTATTTTTTTTATGGTGCGGGCCCCTAGGCTGCAGCCTATGTAGCCTATGCTTAAATCCGGCACTGGTTGTAACAGATTAATTTGTAACCAAGTACACGGTTTGGAGCAGGGAGAAATAAGCATCGAATTGGAAGATACATCGCTTAATTAGGAGGCAATTATAGATACCGTTTCTACATACCGAGAACCAAAAATAAGTTTGAGAATACCAAAATTCTTTAACAAAGATAAGATTATAAAATACAGAAACATTGTAAAGGAAATTTAATGACATTAACAAAATAGCAGAAGACAATCTTACATTTAGTTTGCTATGATATGAGATTAACATAGTATGGGTCAATGAAAAACTTTATTCATTTCATTTCACTCGCATTGGTAGGAAGTTTACAACATCGCTTTTAAACATGCTACGACTTTTCAAACTAAACACACCGCAGAACAAATTATACTTTTTAAAACATTCTTTGGAACCGGTTTTGTAGATGGGATCCAGAAATTGTAGAATTGTTACCGCTCTGCACACGGTTTCTCCATTTTTGTTTGCTATTATTTACTTAACGAAATATAATTTTTAAATGTAATCTGCCTGTCTATCTGTATATGTCTATGTCTGTCTGTATATTTGCCTCTCTCTCTCTCTCTCTCTCTCTCTCTCTCTATCTACTTATCTATCTCCCTGATTAGTAAGTCAGTAAAAGTTATCTTGCTGCCGCACTAAGTCAGTTCTTGTTTAGTCTTGCCATGAACTTCGCCTTTCATCTTGAATACTCATGCGTCCCAACTTCTAAGGCCTTCGATGCGTCTTCCATACAAACTCATTACCTACTAGATCAATTCATGATTTTCCTAAAGGCCATCTCTAAAATAAACAACACTGAATACAGTGAAAATTCTGTTAAGGCGTTTTACCATTGTTTTTATAATCACAGTTATATTCTAACATTTCCTCAAAGTCAGTTATTACTACTAGTGGTCGCCCAGTGGTCGAAATTCGACCGTAATTCATTAAATTTTTAAGTTTGAACGTTATTGAGGTTCTTTTGTCAAAGAGTATACATCTATAATCATTGCATATAATTTTTTTGAATTTTGTTCTATTACGTCAGCTGCGAGCGTGTACAAATACGTCATTAGCGTGTGCTGTTTGCCTTAATTCCCTGCAATACCTATGAAATTTATTTAAAATTTAATGTTAGTAACAGTTGAAAAAAAACACAATTACAGCTTGTATTCGTATTTATTTTTTGATATAATTCATTGTCAGTTTTAATTTTTTCATGTTATTATTGAATCAAATAAACTCTAACGCTAATATAAATGAGACTTGACATTCATAGAAGTATAAGATACATTGTTTTCAATTCCAGTGGATTACATTTCATTTTTGGTAAGGTACAAAATTCGAAAACAGTTTGAAGATTATCTGCTACAAAGCTTATATAATTTTTTAATTTTTTTTTTCTATGCATTGATTTTCGAGTTATTTGAAAAATATGAAAGATAGGAAAAATGAGGTTTAGCTTGGCTAAGCCATATTTAAAAAGCAATAACGCGTTTTTTGACATTTCCTTGGGTTTTTTTATTGCCATACTGACCAGGTTTTACCAAGGCTACACAGTTATTTTGCCTATTTTTTTCGAATTATATAAAATTTAAATAAAAAATTAATACAAAATAAAAAATGAAATAAAAAATACGTGCCTCGTATTTTTTCATATATATTTCATTAAATAAAAAAAAACGGGCGGTTAAAAAAATAAATGTTGTCCATTGAACTTAAAATAGTTTGAAAGTGAATTTAATGATTCAGAACTTCTGTGTAAACGATGTTTTTTGTAAAACCTCTTTCATCATTTGCTAAATGCCCTTGGCCATTACATTCGGAAATATAAAATCTCAAACCATCGAATGATCGAACTCTACTTGCTGCGACGTACAATTGACCATGTGTAAAAACTGGCTGCCTCAATAAAATTCCAATTTTTTCGAATGTTTGTCCTTGAGACTTATTTATTGTCATCGCAAATGCAGGTATAATTGGAAATTGAGTTCTTTGAAAGTTAAATGGTAAAACAGTACCGGAATATGTTAAATTTATACGTGGAATCAAAATTCTCTTATTGCGTGCGGTTCCAGTTAAAACTTCGCAATCAATAGCATTACGATGCATACACTTGATGCGCATTCTTGTTCCATTGACTAATGCTTCCTTTGTATTTAAGTTTCTGATCAGTAAAACGATGCAATTAACTTTCAATACTCACTTATGTGGTGGCAAACCACTAATAGTCAAAGAATTCAAAAACTACTGGATAGTTATTGATTTCATTGTCATCATCACAAATTATTTTATCGTAGCTATGATATGTTTTCTGTTCACCTGGTATTCGATTAAGTATATCAGTATTAATAAAAGTACAATCATCATTTTTAGGTGCTAAAATAACTGACTTCAATATGTTATCTGAAAGTATGTTTTCGGAAATATTTCCATACACCTCATTAATAATATTATTTTCATCTCCTATTAATTGCTGAGGTATTTCAATAATATTTTCACCAAACTGAGGGAATTGTGGGGCTTCATCATTACCAATTTTTTTCAAGCATTCGACAAACTCTATTTCACTTGGTAAGGCTCTCATATTTTGAGTAAACGTTACTTTATGAAAATAAACAAATTTATGCCAACTCGTGACACAATTTTCAATTAAAGTTGCACGTGATCCATGTGGGACAAACTGGTAAGATTTGCCGATAATCACCGCACAGAAGTATCGTTTTCACTCCAAATGGTTTATGTTTATCATTTTCATCGCATAGATCCTGCAATAATCTATCTATGATTTTCAACACTTGCAGTGGGCACATAGAAATTTCATCAATAATTATCAATGATGATGAATTTATGTAACGTCCATAGCTACTATTTGCGGTAATATTCGCTACAGAATTTTCCAAAATGGGTATAGGCAATTTAAACACATTGTGTAAAGTTCTACCTCCAAGTAATAGAGTTGAAGCTATGCCACTGAACGCTGTTGCAATGCAACTAAGATTAAGCGAATTTAATTTGTGAATGATTGCTGTTTGCGTGAATGTTTTTCCACAACCTGCATGAGCGGTTAAACAAAAAACATTTGATCCAGTATCATGGTGCAAAACTTCACGAATCACACGATCAATTAGATTACGCTGTTCAATATTTGCAGTTTCATAATGCTCACAAAACAGAAACTCTTGTTCTATTGGATCAATAGCATTTGCTTCGTCTGTTCTCTGCGAATACGTGGGAACTGGTAAACCAAGTTCTTGACATGAAAAATTATGAACATTCAAAATATTTTCAATTTCTAATAGAGCTGTATTAAAGGATACTTCTTCGTTGTAATCTCTCAAAAAATCTTCACTAAGATATACTTTAAATTCATTCCATAACGCCAATGCATTGGCTGGCACATTTAATGCACAAATTTAACCAAATAAATTTCACATTTGTTTTGGTGAATGTAATTCTTTTGCTTCATTTAAACATTCGCGCCATTCATTATCATTTGAAGCAATGCCGCGAGCATGGCACGCTTCAACAAAAGAAGTGTGTATAATTCCATTGTATGTTCTAACATCCTCAAATGTTTTTGGACCACAGACATGTAATAAAAGCAATCGTAAATGGAAAAGTTCGATGTCTTTTGGTGATACTACAAATATGCGTGTAATGATTTTATCACCTCCACGCCTTCTCTTCTTCCATTTTTTTCGGGAATCTTCCCACACATAATGCAAAGGAATTTCAATATTCATGCACTGATGGATCTGATCGATTCAATTCAAAAATGCTAATAATTTTGTTTGTCTTGCATTTTCAATTGCTTGACGTTCTTGCCCTTCTCGAAAGTAAACATTCTGTCTACGCGGTAAATGAATGTAAAGTCTAACGATGACATGTGATTGAAAATGCATTGGTAATTCATAGATGCGCCATACAGCTTCAGTTGATCCGACATAACGGCCATTTAAAAAATTTTTAACTTCATCAATTTATATTTCTTGACCTGGTTCATTTCTCTCTGAACCTAATTCAACAGATGCACTGTCATAGCCTTTATACACGTATTTATAAATGTATTTAACACTTTTAACTGTAGTGCATACTTCAACATTTATATGGCAATTAAATTTGGCAAGTAAATACGGATTGTATGGTACAACATAACGATTGTCGAGGCAACTACCGCGAACTTCAGCATTAATACCATTATCACGCCTTCTGTATAATGGATATCCATTTAATGATTCACATGTAAATTCATTAAATCGTTTTGGATAGTCTTTTGTGCATTTTCCATCTCTCATACATACAGAATTTGGATTAAGTACACCGCATGGACCATGCATCATGTGTTTTACAACATATTCATGTAATGTAGGATGTGTTTGAATGTTAGGAATCTCCGCAGATACAACTTTATCAATATCGGTAGCGTTAACAATTTTATCTTGCTCATTTAAAGAGAGTAAAATGTGAGCATGAGACAATCCTCTCTTTTGATACTCAATTGTATAAATGAGTGCTTCAACTTTACCGAAGATTTTTTTTAGTGTAAGGCCCTCAGTTAATGCTTTCAGTTTGGACTTGAATACACGCACAACAATATCAGGTCGAAAATTAGCTGACTCACCTACACCAATATTGCTAACTATTTCAGGCCAACTTGGATTGCAAGTCATTGTAATAAACAAAGAAGGCTTTCCGAAATGTTGTACAATTGACATTGCATCTAAATAATTCTGATACATATTTCTTGGAGATCCATTGAATGAAGATGGTAAAATTACTCTACGGCCAACATTATTGGCATTGGGTTCAATTCTAAATAATCTGTTAAATTGTTGTAAACTTCAGACCTAAGACTTGTTTGATTTTGTCGAATGAAATGTAACCTTGTGCCCTCTATTCTCACATACATATCAATTATCCACTGCAAAAATAATTTTTGTGAATGGTGCAACATGCTAAAATCTTCTCTAATTGCAAGTCGATAGGCTGCATACTGAAGCATGGTTAATTTATTTCTGGGCGCTCTTGAATTAGATGTAGTTGGTACATTATGAGAAATATTGATATGCCACCCAGTATCACCATTTGGAAAAAGTAATAGATACGCTAAAGGGTCCAATGATGAATCCAAAACAGAGATATTTTTAATAGTACCATTAACTTTTGAAAACGAAACCATATTTCGTTCAAAGGGTGGCTCACCATCAACTGTACTAAATATTACTGCTACATCAGTTTGAACTGCATCATTATAACGGCGTAGATCTAAATCACGATTTACTTTAATGAGCATACAAATTTCTTTATTTTGATTTTCAACTCTCTGACAATGATCTTTCATTGCAATGAATGACCGAACGAAAGGATTAATGCGTTCCAATTCAAGAGAGATTTCGCGCATTATATTGTTATTGCATGTTTGATTATAGTGTTCACGTAATCTATAATTGACAGCAGTGTCAACATCATAAAAATATAATTGCGCATAACATGGTGAGCGACCATATCCAGCAGTCATTGGACCTGATCTGTGATAAAAAACATCATGTATTTTAAAATGATACACTCCACGCGTAACTGTATCCGAAATTTTAGCTTCTGAGCTAACCATAGCAAATGATGAATTGTATTTACGAACGTTTTCAAAATAATTTTTTGACTTTCTTTTTATTGAAGGTTCATTTGAACTAAGTCCATCATACAATGATTTAAAGTATTCATTTTGACTTAAGGCCGGTAATATTGCTTTACCCTTATGACAACATGAAGTGAATGCAGTCCTTTCACCTAAAGTGACCTCAGATTCGAAATGTTTTGCATTGCAAAACCTGCATTGTAAATGCATTAATCCACAATCAAAAGTATTAAAATTTCTTGGAATGACATTCAGTGCGCATTTAAATGTATCCCTCAAAACAATTTCATCATTTTGTATACTATTTACACTATTTAAATTTGCATTTGGTCTATTATCATTTTGACTTTCACGCGAATATATATTCCTTCTTCTTTGTCTCTCACTCCGACCCGTCAATGTTCTATGTCGAGGCATAATGGAAGTAGGTGCGAATATCTGAATGTAAAAAAAAACATGTAATGAAATTACTGAAACTAAGATTAGACAGGGTTTAATTTAAAATAATAAAATGTACTCACTTTTTTGAAACCACCAATAATAATTAGGCGAGAGTAAGTCAATTCAAATTGCTGCTACAAAATTTTTCTTTTGCAACAGGTGTATATTAAGCAAGCTGTATTTCACTTTCAACTGCACATTAATATATAAAACACATATATCTAATATACAAAATATAAAATAAACGCTTTTTTGCCTTGACATACACTCCACAGACTATTGAAAAAGGAACATTTGAAATCACACAAAATTCACAGCTCATTCAGTTAATCTGTCAGTAATTATTTGTTGGCAACATTTTAAAATTCTTTGGCGACAATCTCTACTCTGTGCGACTGTTTGACCACAGACTATTATGTGTTTGACATTGGCAGTATGAACGTAAACAAACGACAGACTATTATGTGTTTGACATTGGCAGTATGAACGTACACTAAAATGAAAAAATTATAATTTTATTGCCTGGCAACAAAATTATTTGATTTTTAACAATTACCATTGTTTGAAAAAGTTTAAGTGAATTTTCAAGTGCAAATGAATGTTTTATTTAATTTAATTTAATGTATTTGTAACACATATTATATATAAATTTTAGCTTTCTGCACTCCTTCTCCATATAAACTTTAACTATGCCAAATCTCACACTCCTCCGTGTGCGCAATATGCTTAAAAAGGGGTACAAAGTTTTCTCTTCACGTATTAATATATAGATAGCGTGTACTGTCATCTAAACGTATGTTGTAAATGTTAGTTTGTAATTGGTTACATTTATTTAAATCTTTTCATCGTTCTGGAACCATGATGCTTTTGTTAATTTTAACGAAACAACGTTTACACAGTTAGAAATGTTTGTTTTTAAAACTGTTCGATAAGGAAGCCATGGACATAATTTCATATGTGATGAGCTCAGCTATTAGACATGTAGTTAATTACTCATTATTCACCTTTATACGCTTATAGCCCTATATAAATAGTTGGTAGTGAACATCTGGCGAAAATAAATATACGGAATGGATGGAAATAAATTCATAATTTAGCCAATACATAAAATGGAGACAAATTAATTTGTAATAATTACAAATTACTTAGTGAGGTTCTCAAGCAGAGGCTAGCTCTGCATACAGAAACATTTATAGGAGATATCAAGGAAGATTTAGAAGTGAAAGATCAACAATTAATCTTTGCACAAGCTGCGACAATTATTCAGAATGTCATGGCAAGGCGATATCAGTATGTACGTACCAGATTTTAAGGCGTATGGTATCACTAACAGGGCAGTTCTATATGGCATCACGAAGGACGATGAAGCTCACAGCCTTTTTTGCAAAAAGTCATTGAAATGATTCGCTCGAAAGGAAAAATTAAGATTCAACAAGTAACATCTAGTGTGGTTTAGGTGGAACAAGGGAACGGGGTGGTTCCAGTTAATCAGGCGTTACAAAAAGCCATAAACAATGTCAGGATTGACCACAGACGTACAATTGTGTATAAAGGCAAATGGATAATAGAATACGCTGCTGATAATTTGTATAGTACGGTTAAACCTGAGAGCGGTTGCGAAGATCTGAAGACAGGACTGAAGCTAAAATTTAGGGAAACCAAGGCCTTTATAATAAATATAATTGATAGCACTCAACAACATGTAACAACAGGAAACGACAGCACCGAAATGGCAAGGACTTTGTATAAAGGGCAGTCAAAAGTTAGTTGGACTATAGTATATAAAAAAAAACATGTCGACTATTTATGAACATTCTTTTTTTTATCTGAAAGTATAATTGAAGATCTACTTTTATAGAAAAATGCCAAATTCTTTAAACATTTATCGTAGCGCAACACGAGTTTTTCGAACCCATTGCTGAAATCTTTCCGTCCAACATCCGATAACATTTGTGCCCTGCATTTCGAACTTCATCAGTGTGATATCGCTGCTTCATAAGGGCTGTCAGAAGACCGAAACAATGGAAATTACACGGCGCAAGGTCAGAGCTGTAAGGAGGATGTTTGCGTTACTAACACTTAAATTTTTCAAGGAGCTCCTGTGTAACACATGTTTTTCTGTCAATAAACGAGGCACTCATCAAGTGCAGACGCAGAGAGATGATGTAGTGGACACTTCCATGCGAATACACAATTCAGCGGAAATTTCACCCACTGTGACTCCACCCAATGGGAAACAATAATTGGCTAATATGTTCAACCTTGTCATCCGTGAAAGTCGATGGCGTTCCCTGCCGGTAACTATCCTCCGTAACCGTGCAATCATTTTCGAACATCCGCACCATTCTGTGACGGCCGTGAAAGTGCTGTCACCATTGATTTTCCTCAATTGGTGACGACTTTTCAGGTTACCAATCAAGTCCAGGTTAGTACAGCGCAATGCAAAGCTGATGCTAAATAGAACAATAATAAGGCATGTAATTACGTAAGGATGTGAAACTTGGATACTCGCAGGGAAGACTGAAGAAATGCTTGAACTTTCGAAAGGAAGGCTACGGACAAATTAAAGAAAAGGGTGCCCCGGCAAATACTCTTTAATCATAAACTGAAAGAATTATACAAGTACTGCAGCTTGGTGAATTTTGAATGTTTAAGAGAGTACAGAATTAGCTGGGAGGGTATGTAGAAAGGCTGGAAGAAGACATTATACGAAGCAAGATGACAAAGAAAAGTTTCTGGGGTAGAAGAAAGACCACAGACACAACGGTGGGACACATTAGAAAGGATGTAAGACATTTTCTGGGTATCGCTGAATGACAGTTTTAAAGAATCGAGATGTTTGGAGGCTAAGGTCCAGTCAGGTCCTCTCGCACCATTGGAGAAGATCTGTTCACTTTGTGCATTGTCTGGAAATCGAGGATAGTTTGTATAGCAGTGGTTGCGCACGAAATGTGTGAACAATTCGATTCCCACGAGGCGACATTTCGGATTTTACTTACTTTTGTTAACCCTGCTTTCACTTCATGGTTGTACAGCACATTCTGTAACTTCAGGAGTAAAAGTAAAGTGGTAATCGTACGCTGCATGTGCGTGTGTTGAGTACACGAATTGCAGAGGTAGCGTACAACTAACGTCAAGTTGTTCCTCAACGTGTCTTCGCAAACTCGAAGAGCGTAGGCACCACGGACGTGTTTCTGTACGCCCGTTGACCGTTGTTCGACATCGACAATTTGCGCAACGTTTCTCGTACTATGTCGATCAGCTGTGCCATCAATTAGCTGTAACAAGAAAGAGAAAGGCAATCTATCTCCAGACAAGACCATTCGAGGTTAACAACGTGCAATCGTTGCGCTTACTAAAGGCAATTCTTAAGCTACGTAAATTAATAACAATATTGAAAAATTTAATCGAAATTTCGAATTCAAACATATAGTAACTTACGATTCCAGTAATTACGTTTACACTTTATTCATTTACCAGTCAAACTTGTATTCTTCAAGCCCATGCTACTTAAGCGCCGTTAAACTCAAGTTATGTGAAACAACGAGAGATTTCGCGTTATAATAACGTTAGAAGATACATTAGGAGGAGACGATATGCTGAATTTAACAACAGCAGCTTAGGGAAAGGTGATCTACTACAATGTGCATCTGTGATGACTTATAGAATGGAATATACACGATGAAACACTCGTACAAACATTATTTCGTATTATGAAATACTGTTGAGACGGACAAAATTATTACGTAAGCAAGATTTATTTTATTTCTGTTACGTGTGTGTTACAGGAGCCAACGACGTTCCAAATATCCTAGTTTTTCATTTCTCTTTAACCAGACAACCCCGGTCTTATGAAGCTCAACCAAAGTTTCGTCTTTAAGTTCTCTTTGATGTATTCATTTCCTACTACAAGGGGACAACCATCTTTCAAAACTCATCTATAAGGTTACGTTCGCACAAATTTAATCAGTTAGCACGTCGAAATTTCATCTCATTTTATTTTCTATTTATAAAATGGTTCTTATTCTATATAGCCAGTCTACAACAATCTATCTGCACTTTCAACACAGTACGTATTCTTAACATTTATCTTCCACACATCGTCAGGTCTACGGTCTACAGGTTAGCATAATGTCAAGAACTTTCTTTACTACATATGAAGCAAATTGCACTACAAGAGCTACTAAATTTCGCGAGAGTTGAGGCTTGAACATGACAAGTTATTTAAGTAAAATGTTGAACGTACTTAATTATAATTTTGATTGGCTTAGCAGAGTTGTCACAGGCAGCCCTTCATTAATAAATTATTTAGCGTTTTGTAGGAGTATCCTGTATCTCCTGTACACTGACGAACAACTGAGGGGGGGGGATAAAACTCACTTCGAAGACATGTAGACCTAATACTTTGACGCAACAAATAATGGCCACCGAAGCACCACACCTTTATTTCAACATAAACTTGTTATTATTATAGATAATTTATTATTATTAATAATAACGATAAAATAAATAATAAAAGCGATTTGTTTTAAATTAATCAGGTACTAATGGCGACTGTTAAAACATTCAGAGACAGACAATAAATTTCTAAAAACCAGTCGAAATGATGTAATCTTTTACAATTCTGTATACGCTTGATTAAATTAAATAAAGCCTTGAGAACTGTAGGGTAATATACAATGTAGTTTACCGTTACTTTTGCCATTGAATTTGTAGTCATATTATCGTTAGGAAGACGGTGAAATTACTTTAGGAAGACGTTGTTACTATAGTAAACAGATTTTGTGATAGATTGTCCGATCAGTAAACCGTATGAAAGCAAGAACAGACTTGAAAAACAAATTTTGATACAACTGAGTGTCTTGAAACAAGAGGAGGAGATATACAGAATCTGGAAGTGTCGATGGCGAGGGAAATTAAAATTGGAGATAAATTTAAGTACTTAAGGTTTATACTAACGAACACAGGGCAATAGAAGTAGAGATAAACAACAGACTACAACAAACAAGGACATGCATTAAGCAACTCAGTAAAATATTTGCGACAGACATATTACAAAAGACACGAGTGATATTCAGTACCATGATCCACAATGACATACGGAGCGGAAAACTGAGTCGTAAACAAAAAGTACACAGAGGTAATAACAGCATCGGAAATGGACTACTGGAGGCGGAGTTGTTGACCCTCAAGATGGATAGGATCGGAACGATGAAATAAGGAGAATGAACATAGAAAAAAGATGTGGTTAATCATATTGAGGAGTAAAGACTGACATGGTACGGGCACGTAAAAAGAGATGGAGATATTTGAGAAGAAGAAGAAGAAGAAGAAGAAGAAGAAGAAGAAGAAGAAGAAGAAGAAGAAGAAGAAGAAGAAGAAGAAGAAGGACAATAACAACAACAACAACAATGAAAGAATAGTAAGAGGTAAACAACGAGAGATAAAAATAATAATCAACAATAAGAGATAGTAATATATATATATATAGTAATAATATATATAGTAAGAGATAAGTAATATTGAGATTATCCAGCGCTTTCAGTCCAAAACACTTAGATCAATAGTCGACGCTCCTTGGTTTGTCTCAAATAACTCTATACACCGCGACCTCAAAGTTTCAACCGTGAGAGAAGAAATCATGCGCCTCTGCAGGACTCACATCTCCAAACTAGAACAGCATCCCAACCACCTGGCAATTAACTTGTTAGACAACAGTGAAGATATTTATAGACTAAAAAGACACAAACTATTAGACTTACCATTCAGGTTTAACTCATAATGTATTCTCTGTATTTTCTGTATTGTACTGTCTGTGATATCTGTTCTGTATGTTTTTGTATTCGTGTCATTCATACGTATTAATGTCAACCTGTATATGTGCCTTATGGGCCCAGTGTTTAATGTTTGAACTTATTGTATCATGCCAGCAGGAAGTGATAGTGACTTTTGTTCATTTGTTTACATGTTTTTATCATTTAGTTTTGTATTTTGTTACCTCTTTAATCTATTATCAAAAACAAGAAGAGCTGTCAATGGTCAGCTCTTCATAATCCTGTGTGTGTTGTCAGCCAATTTGTTAAATGTTCGCTCAGTCGAACAGCTTACAGATCTCCAAAAAAAAAATAATAAGAGAAGGCCTGGAAAGTCCTGATGTGATGAAATGGACGAGGCGACAGAACGGCAGTATCTCAGAGATAGGGAATAGAAAATAGAAAAATAAAGAAGATCGGAGACTGTGATCGAGAGAAGTCAGTCAGCGATAGCTGTGAAACTCCTATGTACGTTAATTTGTATTACAAAGCTTTTATTTGTACGATGTGAATCATCCTAGATGACCTTGAATTCCCGACGACATTTCGAAGATCAAAGTCGCATGGATCAACTTGGTACTACTTCATGGTCTGTGACTCAGTAAGAATTTAGTGTTAATAATCGTAGGGCTGATAATTTGCAGATCATATAATGACTGTCGTTAATTAAAACGTCACATTATTAACAACTAGTGACCTTCTCACTGAAAACATCATACAGATACATGTAACTATGCAAGTGATTCACACTCGTCATTACCTACAAATTGTAAATAAGACATCTCCCGAGACGTAATCACTCAGTTATGGTCATCAATAATAATACAAGACCCGTTGCCAGGTATCAGCCTCGTACATCTAATTTAGTGACGCACGAACTCTACTCAACCTCGTCAGGAACCAATGAATACTCAGAGTCATGTACTGATACATAAAATAAACATAAAGCTTACATCATTAGACATGGCGCACTACGTTTAACAAACATTGATTCTCAAGAAGGAATTGGTCTGAAATTAACCAGTTAACTGAAAATGTTATTCACAACGTTAGTGATAAACCTTTTTGTAACATTCTGTATCACTGAAGTTGGTCCCTGCCTTCAACAGAATTCGAGGTGGTATTTCCGGTATTCAGAAATACAGGATCATGGAGTCAGGAAGTGAACTCCAGAAACGCGTTGCTTCTTGGTTTGATTTCCGGCGAAGGCATTATAAGAAGCTGGAATTTAGACCGGATGACTCGCCCACTGTAAAATATAATATTCTTAGTTCCCGAAGAACATTTCCAACGCATGGAGCTGTTGTTGCTTAACGATTAGACACAGGACATCATGGCATTTAATGCATGGACGCTTTTCAGCAAGTAAAGATACGATTAGCCACTAGTGGAATTGGTACTTACGAGAGCCCCTGACTTAGGTAGGAATTGATATCCGTGTAATTAAACTTTTAATTAAATATGTAGAACTCAATAGCTATGTAGAATTCAAAGAAGCTATGTGTATTATGCCATAAAATATTTTAATGAATTACCTAATGAACTGAAAAATCTAAGTGTAAATATAAAAGTGCTTAAAAAAAATCAAAGAAAAAATTAGGAACATTGTTATTGAATAATCAAAAAAACAGTCTATTATGATATGGACCTTTTTTCTCTTTTTTTTTCATTTATTTATTGAATTGTATTATAGTACAAACTAAAATTTTGTTAAAATTGAAAAATAATTTATTTTTAATATATTACTATGATCGGTGAGGTAAAACTCACAATTAGTATTAAGTATATAAATATTAATTCTAAGGACCAACCTATGTACGGGCATTTATGCCCCCTATAGGTCCTTTATTGTATAATTTTTATTATATGTAAAGGAAAATTGGTAATAAATATTATTATTATTATTAATACTTTGTTAAACGAATACGCTGTTATCAAACATCTATAGGTGTTATATTCCGAAATTTGTTTATCTCACAAAATAGCTTATAAAATGATGTTATGGTAAAGGCACTTGACTGTCTAACATTATAAAATTCTAGTGTACTTACTTAATGTATGTTGTTGCTAATAAGATTAATTTAAAAAGGAAAAACGCTATGGAAAGCTGGAAAATTGCGGAAACTGCACAGCAGGAAATGTTTGACTCTACTCATGAAGGTGCAGTCGAATTACCTTTTGTGCTTATTTGTAATGAAAAATACCATTTATTTCTTTTTAGTTAACTTTTAAAAATATAACGGATAGTAATAATAGAAACTAAATAATAATGGATAATACAAATTTATAAATTTCTGTTGCTTAATAAATATAACACCTTTTTATTTTCCCTTCCTCAGTGACAGGAAAAAGTTTTCCATAAAACAAGTGATACATTTTTGTTATACTAAAATATCGGTATGGAGAACCATACATGACTTCCATGTTCTAAGATTTATATTTAAAATCATTTACGAAATGAAATGTTTCATAGAAACTACTTCTTTCCACTTATTACTTCAGCCTTAACCACAGTACTGTGGTCACTAACGTATACCACCACACCTTAATGCACTCGATTTTCACTGATGATGGCAGTCGACGATACTGCCGAAACGTCTGATTTTGCAGAAAACATTAGACTACGGCCAAACAGCCCGGGAAGGAATTTTAACAACAAACTACTACTTTGTTGCCGATAACGTAGTACATATAAAAATTATACCCTCCCCCTTCAACTATAATTTTCATTTATAGAAAATTACCCCCACCCAGTTCAACTAGCCTCTTCATTTATAGATATTTCATCAACGTTTCTACACTGGATTATTAACATCTTCTTATCAGGATACTTTATTTATCAAAATTAAGTACTTTACTCTTGTTACAACAAAAAATGTTTCAGGTAAACTGCCCTTTCCACGTAACCGATCTTCACAAAAATCAATAGGCCTTCAGTCTTCTACAAATCAGGCACATATGTAAAAAATTATTTGATTCTATTTGAATTTACGGCAGTTATCGTTCGTCATGAAAAATTTCTCTTGTTACAACATAAAATGTTGCAGGTAAACTACCCCTTTCCCTTAACCGATCTTCACCAAAATCAACAGACCTTGAGTTCTCTACAATATAGGGATGTATGCAAAAGTTATTTGATTCTGTTTGAATGTGCGGCAGTTATCGTTCGTCATAGAAACAATTACTCTTGTTAAAAAATTAAAGGTGGCCGGTAAACTACCCCTTTCCCTTAACTGATCTTCACCAAAATAAATAGGCCTTGAGTCCTCTGCAACTCAGGGACATACGTAAAAAATTATTTGATTCTGTTTGAATTTACTGCAGTTATCGTTCTTCATGGAAAACGTTCTCTTGTTACAACATAAAATGTTGCAGGTAAACTACCCCTTCTCTTAACTGATCTTCACCAAAATTAATAGGTCTTGAGTCCTCTACAATTCAGGGATGCGTGCAAAACATTATTTGATTCTGTTTGAATGTGCGGCAGTTATCATTCGTCATAGAAACAATTACTCTTGTTAAAAAATTAAAGGTGGCCGGTAAACTACCCCTTTCCCTTAACTGATCTTCACCAAAATAAATAGGCCTTGAGTCCTCTGCAACTCAGGGACATACGTAAAAAATTATTTGATTCTGTTTGAATTTACTGCAGTTATCGTTCTTCATGGAAAACGTTCTCTTGTTACAACATAAAATGTTGCAGGTAAACTACCCCTTTCCCTTAACCGATCTTCATCAAAATCAACAGACCTTGAGTTATCTACAATTGAGGAAGGTATGCACAAAATTATTTTATTCTGTTTAAATGTGCGCCTCGTTCATCATAGAAACAATTACTCTTGTTAAAACATAAAATGTGGCCGGTAAACTACCCATTTCCCTTAACCGATCTTCACCACAATCAACAAGCCTTCAGTGTTTTACAATTGAGGAACGTATGCAAATCAATCTTTGATTCTGTTTGAATGTGCGGTAGTTATCGTTCGTCATAGAAAAAATTACCATTGTTAAAACATACAATGTTGCAGGTAAAGTACCCCTTTCCCTTAACCGATCTTCACCGAAATCAACAGCCATTGAGGCCTCTATAGCTCAAGAAGCTGTGCAAAACATTATTTGATTCTGATTGAATTTACGGCAGTTATCATTCGTCATAGTAAAGATTACCCATGTTAAAACATAAAACGTTGCTGGTAAACTACCCCTTTCCCTAACCTGATCTTCAAAAAAAACAATAGATCTTGAGAACTCTACAATTCAGGGCTGTATGCAAAAACCTATTTGATTCTGTTTGAATTTGCGGCTCTTATCGTTTGCCATAGAAAATACCTTTTAAAACATAAAATGTTGCAGGTAAACTACCCCTTTTCTTTAACCGATCTTCACAAAAACAACAGGTCTTGAGAACTCTATAATTCAGGGCAGTATGCAAAACATTATTTGATTATGTTTGAATTTGCGGCTGTTATAGTTTGCTATAGAAAATACCCCTGTTAAAACATAAAACGTTACAGGTAAACTACCCCTTTCCCTTAACCGATCTTTATCAAAATCAATAGGTCTTGAGAACTCTACAATTCAGGGCTGTATACAAAATATTATTTGATTGTGTTTTAATTTTCGGCTGTTATTGTTTGCCATAAAAACAAATTACCCTTGATTAAAAAAAAAACGTTGCCGGTAAACTACCCCTTTTCCTTAACCGATCTTCACCAAAAACAATAGGTCTTGAGTACTCTACAAATCAGGACTGTATGCAAAAAATTATTTGATTCTGTTTGAATTTGCGGCTGTTATCGTTTGCCATAGAAAAAAATCTATAGACAGATAGACACACAGACAGATAGACACACAGACACACACACAGACACTTTTCAAAAAATGACTTTTTTTCATGTTTTGAGTGTCGTACAATCAGAATCTGCAATAATCTCGAACACGATTTTTTTTGCCATCACCATACTTCCATTTCCTTAAGGAACATGGAAGTAAAAATGCTTTTTAGCTAAGCAACGAAAAATAATAAATTTTTACTACCCATTATTATGGTTACTACAATTACTATCCTTTATATTTTACTTCCATGTTCCATAAGGAAATGGAAGTATGGTGATGGCAAAAAAAAACGTGTTCGAGATTATTGCAGCTTCTAATTGTACTACCCTCAAAACATGAAAAAAGTCATTTTTCGAAAAGTGTCTGTGTGTGTATCTGTGTGTGTCTGTGTGTCTGTATGTCTGTCTGTCTATCTGTCTGTCTGTCTGTCTGTCTGTCTGTAGATTTTTTTTATGGCAAACGATAACAGCCGCAAATTGAAACAGAATCAAATAATTTTTTGCGTACAGCCCTGATTTGTAGAGTACTCAAGACCTTTTGTTTTTGGTGAAGATCGGTTAAGGGAAAGGGGTAGTTTACCAGCAACATTTTATGTTTTAACAACGGTAATTTTTTTATGACGAACGATAACTGCCGCACATTCAAACAAAATCAAATAACGTTTTGCATACCTTCTTGAGCTATAGAGAACTCGATGTCTGTTGATTTTTGTGAAGATCGGGTAAGGGAAAGGGGTAGTTTACCGGCCACATTTTATGTTTTACAAGAGTAATTGTTTCTATGACGAACGATAACTGCCGTAAATTCAAACAGATTCAAATAATTTTTTACATATGTACCTGAGTTGCAGAGGACTCATGGCTTATTGATTTTAGTGAAGATCGGTTAAGGGAAAGGGGTAGTTTACCTGCCACTCTTAAGGTTTTAACAAGAGTAATTGTTTCTATGGCAAACGATAACTGCCGCACATTCAAACAGAATCAAATAATGTGTTGCATGCATCCCTGAATTGTAAAGGACTCAAGACCTATTGTTTTTGGTGGAGACCGGTTAAGGGAAAGGGGTAGTTTACCAGCAACGTTTTTTTTATCAAGGGTAATTTTTTTTTCTATAGCAAACGATAACAGCCGCAAATTAAAACATAATCAACTAATGTTTCGCATACAGCTCTGAATTGTAGAGTTCTCAAGGTTTATTGTTTTTGGTGGAGATCGGTTAAGGGAAAGGGGTAGTTTACCTGCAACGTTTTATGTTTTAAGAAGGGTATCTTTTTCTATGACCAACGATAACTGCCGCAAATTCAACGAACCTTTTTGCACCCCTTCTTCAATTATAGAGTACTCAAGGTCTGTTGATTTCGGTGGAAGATCGGTTAAGGGAAAGGGGTAGTTTACCAGCAACGTTTTATGTTTTAACCAGGGTAATTTTCTATGATGAACGATAACTGCTGTAAATTCAAAGAGAATCAAATAATTTTTTGCATATCTTCCTGAAGTTGTAAGTACTCAAGGTCTGTCGATTTTGGTGAAGATCGGTTAAGGGAAAGGGGTAGTTTACCAGCCACCTTTAATGTTTTAACAAGAGTAATTGTTTATATGACGAACGATAACTGCCGCATATTCAAACATAATCAAATAAGTTTTTGCATGCATCCCTAAATTATAGAAAACTCAAGGCCTGTTGATTTTGGTGAAGATCGGTTAAGGGAAAGGAGTAGTTTACCTGCAACATTTTATGTTGTAACAAGAGAAATTTTTTCATGATGAACGGTAACTGCCGTAAATTCAAATAGAATCAAATAATTTTTTGCATACAGCCCTGAATTGTAGAGGACTCAAGGCCTATTGATTTGGTGAAGATCAGTTAAGAGGAAGGGGTAGTTTACCAGCAACGTTTTATGTTTTAACAAGGGTAAAGTACTTAATTTTGATAAATAAAGTATCCTGAAAAGCTGATCATAATAATCCACTGTAGAAACGTAGATGAAATATCTATAAATGAAGAGGTGGGGGTAATTTTCTATAAATGGGGGGGTAATTTTCTATAATTGAAATTGATTGTTGATTGGGGAGGGGATAATTTTTATTTATATGTCATGTGTACTACTTTATCGGCAACAAAGAAGTAGTTTGTTGTTAAAATTAATTCCCAGGCTGTTTGGCGTGGTCCAATGTTTTCTACAAAACCAAACGTTTCGGCAGTACTATCGACTGTTATCATCAGTGAAAATCGAGTGCGCTAACGTGAGGTGGTAAACGATAGTTACCACAGTACTGTGGTTAAGGCTGAAGAAAGAAGTAGTTTCTATGAAAATATTTCATTTCTAAAATGATTTTAAATATAAATCTTAGTACACGGAAGTAATGTATGGCTCTCCATACGGATATTTATATAACTACGCGTAAATAATAAATTGTAGCGATCTTTTCTTTGTAGAAATTCTAAACAAGTTAAAGATTAGTTTACGGTTTTAATTGGTAACGATTTCATCATAAATGTATGAAGCGATTTCTCAACGACTAAACATTTTTATTTGACAGTTATTTCTCGCTGTATCTCTACTATTAACTTACCAGATTCTAAAATATTCGAATATGTAAAATATAAGAATTAACTCGAAAATTGATTTCCACCATCCCTAAAAAGCAGGTAGGCCTGCATATTTTATAACACGTAAACTATAAAACATGTATTATATCCATCTCACCCCCACCTTGTACGCTACGTGTATTGTATAGGTTAATAAGAAAACACATTATTCACACTGTTTATCTCAGAATTTGCTTTAATTTCCTGTTGCAGTTGGACACAATGCCGGTGTCAGCAAAGGAGGATGAGATCGAAGACATGAAAGCAGATTTAGATTTAGTTGGTATTCCGCCGGAAGTACAAGAATACGCGCGAGAGAAACTGGGAGAAACGCCGGACACGAGGGTTAGAACTTTACAAGAACTCAGGGATATGATATACGGTGAGTAACGTTTACACAAGCTCTCATAATGGATATTAAGTACGTCTTTTTGAAGAGTACAGACATTAATAAAGTTAATCGCATTCATTCTTCCGTTTATCTAATAAATATTCACATTTAATGTGCTATTCTATGTATAGATGGTTTAATCTGATCCTTACCTTTGAACGAAATATATTTAAATCAAGTTTAGAACACTTACATTAAAATAGGTATTACTTTGAATGTGTGAAATTGCAAACATCAATTACATGTTAGAATTAATAAATACAAATAATTTTAAGAGACAATGAGAACGGAGAGGTTCATTATTTAGAGTGGCCATTTGGTGGCCGTCGGCTGTGTACCGTATAGTGTAGTTACTGTTAGTTACGGTCTGGGATTGAAATAACCCAGATTTATAAATATAACCTTTAACATAAGACATTTCAGCCCTTTTAAGCGGCTAAGAAATAAGTTTATAAAAATTAGCTAACAAATAGCAATTTATTAGAACTTTTTATTTCTCTGAGATCGACTAATTCAAACTAACAGGCCAAGTGAAATATTTATTTATTTATTATCAAAATACCCTTATACCATATTGGTGTCGGGTTACATCAACTACACTCTATATACGAATTTTTTCCATCTTACTCTATCCATTGACAATGTCTTCGCTTCACTCCAGCCCAAGCTTCTTTCTCTCAAAATGTTTCCCATCATTCCATCCCAAGTCAGTCGCGGTCTTCCTCTCTTCTTTCTCCCCCCTGATTTTGCCTCCCAAACCTTTTTTACCATTCTATCACTATCCATTCTCTGCATGTGTCCCCACCATCATAGTTGTCTCTGTTCAATAAAATCCAGAATCGATATCATTTCTAAATCCTCTCTTATTTGTTTATTCCTAACACTATTCTTCCTTGTTACTCCTACTACTCTCCTAAGATATTTCATTTCTGCCCCCTGGATTTTACTTTTTTGGCTTTTGGATAGCGCCCATGTCTCACAGCCGTATGTTAAAACCGGTCTATATACTGTTTTATACACTCATTTTCGTTTTCCTTGATATCTCCTTCTTATTTATAAATCTATTGTTTAATGCATAGTATACTTTTATTGCCTTTTCAATTCTTTCATTTAATGCGGCTTCTTGATTCCCATTACTATCTACTATAACCCCTAGATATTTAAATTGTTTGACTTGTTCTATCTTCACTCCTCCAATCTCTATATTTATTATTTTCTCCCCCATTACCATTACCTTTGTTTTGGTCTTATTTATTTTCATCCCTTTTTCCTGTAGAACTTCATTCCATATATTCAAATTACCCTGTAATGCCCTTTCACTTGTAGCCATTAGCACTACATCATTCGCAAAACCCCCTTCTACTGCTTCTATACTTCGCAAGTTCCTGTATCCAACATGCATTTTCCTAACCTTCAGTGAGCACTTCTTAATAATGTCGTCCATGTACAAGTTGAATAATGTCGGACTCAGTCCACCTCCTTGTCTTAATCCATAATTTGTTGTAAATCCTAACGACCTCATATTTTTACCAATTACATAATTTACATTATTTTTGTGTAACCTCTGTACTACCTTAATTATTTTACTCCTTATTCCTCTATTTTTTAAACTTTCCCATATTTTTCTTCTAGGCACACTATCGAAAGCCTTCTCAAGATCAATAAAAGCCAAACATACCAATTTATCTTTCAATCAAATATATTGCAACTTACCGTCTGCGGCTTTTAGAAACAACGTCTTTACAAAATTGACATGTTTCGGGACACTTGTCCCATCATCAGAACTTAAAACAATCGCGTATCATTTAAAGTTGATACACTTGTCAATCAATTAAAACATTAAAATCCAATATGAAACAAATAACTTAAAACAATATGATACTTAAATGTTTAAAGCGAGCGCGAAGGTTTACCGATGTACATCGTATGGAGATTGACCGCGCACTGAATTACGTTTTGCTCCCACCACGACAATAGCGCAAGGCAGTGTCGTACAATACATTTGACTTGAAAACCAATTTATCATTTAAAACACGCGGCTTGGTATCAGTATTGTTATATGCTTTATAAATTTCGTACTGTTCAAGAGCGTTCAAATATCGCCCTTTCTTACATATGTGAAGGGGTATTAAATTAGTTTTAAAATTAGTGTAATTATGATTCTCGGAAATGAGGTGTTCTGCAAATTTTGACTTGATATTGTCCAAACTGTGAAAGTGTGTAGGCGGCCTATGTTCTGTAAATCTTTTTAAAAAACTACGTCCTGTCTGGCCCACATAAAAGGCCAACAAAATGGGTTAGCAATGGGTTCTCCACTTTCAGGTCTTCTTGCAGATATATACCTGAATAATTTCGAAAATTCATTCATTCTCACTAATAACAAACACAAGAATAACATAATATTTTACGGCAGGTATGTTGATGATACCTTTTTAATATACAAAGGTACACAAAGGCAATATATATATTGATAATAATATAATATCAATAATATATTGATGTACACAATATACAAAGGCAAATTGATAATTTACATAGTTATTTGAATAATATCAATGACAAAATGCGGTTCACACTTGAAAGTGAAGACAATGGTAAACTGAATTTTCTAGATTTAACTGTTGCCAAAGACAATAATAAAAAATTACAATTTAACATCTATAGAAAACCCACAACGACTGATATTGTAATACATGCTAAGTCTTTTCATCCTTTATCCCAGAAATTGGCTGCCTTCCACAGTATGATTTATAGACTTTTATCTTTGCCCCTCGGTGATAAAGAATACCGTGAGGAATTAGACACCATTAAACACATTGCAGTTACTAATGGTTATGATGTCGATGTGGTGAACAACATCCTTCGAAAACATAAGAAAAAGCATAGAAACATTAACGGACATAAAACACGCGAGAATACAACACGCAAATACATTGCAACACCGTACACATACCTTATGCCTAAGATTTTTGGGTCAATTTTTAATAAAACCAGCAATATAAAGGTCACTTACAAAACCACTAATAATATTATGAATAATCTTCGTGTCCGCAGAACTACCAGCCTTGAA
This sequence comes from Magicicada septendecula, assembly GCA_034769895.1. NCBI lineage: Eukaryota > Metazoa > Arthropoda > Insecta > Hemiptera > Cicadidae > Magicicada > Magicicada septendecula. The sequence goes on from CM068371.1 coordinate 243,302,053, forward strand.
CACAAAACTGGTGTTTACAAATTTATATGTGACGATTGTGACGCCTTTAATAATGGTCTCAAATTTTGTCTACTGTACCTTGGAATTTTCAGACAGATTGTGAGAATTTGCTAATATTTTAGAATAAAAGACATTGTAAGTGTTAGAAGCAACGGACACGGATTCACAATTTTTTGTAACAAATATTTTAAGCATTAGAGCTGTATTCTTGCAGCCTTTAAAAACATAAACAGAAATATACTAAAAAAATTCACAAATCGGATTTCGTTATTTTATGAAATTTTTTCGAAACGAAAGGGTGGAATGGAATCGACTGTCTTCTTTGTGGACATTTTAAATAACGGAACTAGGTGGCAAACTGGCGCATTGTTCAAAAGATCTGCTGCAGTTTTTCGAAATTTGTTAACATTCAGAAATCCCAGAATTTATTTTTTAAAGTAAACGCTCAACAATAGAGTTCCATTCTTACCTAAGAATCAGATTGGAAACATTTTCTGTATAAGTCACGTCTATGAGGGAGTCAGAATATGTGGATTCACAAAGACCTATTCTTGGTTCCACAGTCGGATGAGACAATGGGCGAGATAGGGAAATAGCCTACATTGCGCTTATGGGTTTTACATTCGCTACTGTTACGCGACTTGAAAACCTCGATAGATAAAAATAAATTACTAGAGAAGTCTTCAAAATGAACGCAGTAGTAACGGTACACGGTAACGGCAATTAATAAGTCGGTGAAAATAAAAAACGTAATGAAACCACCGCACACTCGATGTAGGACGTATTACAATATAAACTGTCGTTACGCAAGACGTTCTTCCTCTTTAACGATAGTTTTTATGTACTCCAGACCACGTACATGACCATGCTATTGTAAGCATGTAGTGTACAAAATGAAAAAAAAACAAAATAAAAAATGTAATAACAAAATAAAAAATGAAATTCATGTCAAATTATAATTTTTTCAGTCATGAAGCGTAAAAAGTAGGTTGCGAGAAACTTTTTCTCTATTCAAGACTAATACATTAAGCGAGTCAATTGTACAGAAACGCTCAAATTTAATTTTGATCTAACTCACAATGTTATATCTTTATTGGTTTCCAAGTTATTGAGCGAATCGTACAAATATACTTCAGCGATTGCACTGGATACTGCCGCTCATCCAGTTCCCGTCCTTTTCAAACCGTGTTAATCATGATGTGTTTCAATTAACGCATTTCACTGTTACTGAAATCGTTAGAAATTAATCTGTTATAATTTAAGACTTAAAGGAGTAAATCTCGTCCGCAGCATTTAGGAAATCGTAAATTGAAATAAATTATTTAATAAATACAAATAATTATTACTTGAAGGAAAGTATATACTAGAAGTAGTAGAAGGAAAGTAATAGCTCTGAAAATGAAATAAATCAAATAACAGAAAAACTAATAAAAAACCCTATTTCTTTTAGTAAACGGTAAAACGTGGTTCTTTTAAAATTTGGCATGGTGATATCACTGTTGACACTGTTCAGTTGACGGCTCATTTCTTGTACAAAATTTGGCATCGTGATATCACTGTTGACACTGTTCAGTTGACGGCTCATTTCTTGTACAAAATTTGGCATCGTGATATCACTGTTGACACTGTTCAGTTGACGGCTCATTTCTTGTACAAAATTTGGCATGGTGATATCACTGTTGACACTGTTCAGTTGACGGCTCATTTCTTATACAAAATTTGGCATGGTGATATCACTGTTGACACTGTTCAGTTGACGGCTCATTTCTTATACAAAATTTGGCATGGTGATATCACTGTTAACACTGTTCAGTTGACGGCTCATTTCTTGTACAAAATATCATGGATTTGTGGACGAATTGTGCTCCTAACAAAGTCATAGTATTTGATTTTACAGGTGCTTTTAAGTAAAAGTCCTTTCCTAGCTTTTTTTTTTGGGTGCAACAACTGAATCTTCTTTGGACGTTCTTTAGATTGTATCTTGAGTCTGTAAAACATTGCCCGGCTTATTCCCGTGATTTCACAAGTCTCTTTAACAATGTTAGTGTCTGATTTATTAGGATATTTTTAAAGAGTTGTAAACACGCAAAACGATTCCTTGTTCCCCTCTTTTGAAAACCTCTTGCATTTTGTCAGCTCCTTGTGATGTCATCATAAATATTTACACCAACACGAACCGTGGACAGGTTGATTACACCGATGAACCTACTACACCATAATAGGTTGATTTGTTATATACTTAATAAAAGCGAATGGGAAATAATGAAAACCTTCTTCTGCTTACGAAACGGAACGCACGCCATTGTTGTTAGGATAATTTCTAATTCTTATCCTTGTAAAACCACGATTCCTATTTCGGCAGTTTAAATGTCTTCAGTCATCAGTTAGTGCTGGGTAATTCTCATTTAACATTATAACGTCAATTAAGTGCGACACGTAAACGAATAATTTACTAGAAGTCCTTGATGACTTGCCTTGATGTGATGCGAAGATTTATTACTGAACATTTGTAAACTGTCTGGTGAAAAACAATTTAGAATACACCACTTTCATTAAATTTTATTTACGTTATATACATCAGCGTATCGTCAGTCTTGCCTTTAGTATATATTAATATCTGACGTCGTCAGTGTAATCATTAATTTCTTGTAGCTTAGTTTCTTTCTTCGTTTTATTTTCTATTTGCCAAGCAACGCTTACGTTTAAAGTCTTCAATCTAGATGTATTTTATTATGGTTTTAAAATATACACGGTTAAAAAACTGCGTCAAAAGTCTATATGAATTAAAACAAAACAAAACTGTAGAAGTGTAGATGTTGAATTTGGTAGTTCGTATTACACCTTGCGAACTGTCTGTAAATCCGGTGTTTATAGAAGCTGTGAAATATCTCATTAAGATTTTGGCGAGGAAATTAGAGAGAATGTAAGTAAGGGATTAACTCACTATGTCAATGAGACTAAACGGTATAATTTTATAACTTTCGTTCAGTTTTCAAGTAGTGGGTGAATAAATGTCTGCAAGTAACGATATATGAATCTGGGAGAGACACTGAATAAGATAGAAACATTAAAGGGTATTGAAATCCCAGTCAATGTCAGTAGATGAGAACATTTTGAAGTTCTAGATATCGTATAGTTGAATTAAAACCTTGAAAGAAGGAGAAATAGCATTTAAAGTAAAATAATATAAATTAATATAAGACGTATATGCAGAATCTGAATTGTATAGATATAATTCAGTATTGTATATTATGGATCTGAACGTCTGAACGAGGTGCATTGGGAACGATCGCAGGATGGATTCGAACCTGTCAAAAAAAGGACGAGCGCGGATATCAAGAATAAAAAAATACTAAACGAGAAAATAAAAGAACGATGATATTGAGAGAAGCAGTTAGTTAAGTATAGACGATAAACTTAATCGCCTTTAATTACAGGCAATCGTCTGATCAAAAAGATAAGACTGAATAAAAACTTTTGGGGTGAATGGTAAATAAGACGGGAATGAGGATCGAAACCGTGAACGTGACTTACAAAGATTATACTTAAGTGAAAATAACCAGAAAGAAGGATAGCTGGGTCAGAGAACTGGTGATCTGGTACAGCTCGATATCGAAGGGCGGTTTTTAAGCAAGATAAACAAAGACGGTATGCTACGAGACAGAAATGTCAAGAGTCATTTCTGTTCATGTTAAAGCTTATATGATGTCAGCACTTTTAATATTTTTAAAAGTAAAGTCTTGTTCGGCAGCACGTTCAGAGGTCTGAACTTGGCTGTCAACACAGATTATTATCAAATTCGAGTAATTTTGTGTTTACTGTAATAGTCAAACAAGTTAATAAAGATATCGTTTTCAAATAACAACTTAATGAACGACTTCCTAACAAATTAGTTAACATAAAGATAAATATTTATTGGCAGCGAGGGCCTAATTAATTCTTAAGCATAATACGAGGAAATCTCTCTCATAAGATTTTGAAGTAAGTTCCTTTTGAACTGTTACTGATAACTATAAACTTTCCGTTTTGGAAGTCATCTTTGCCTGTTTCACACATTTGCACCTATTTAAAAAATATTTTACACGTAAAATAGGAATATACTATATTTTATTACGCGATAGGAATCTGTGTTTTCATTTCTTTTAATCGTTTATTTATTTTCTTAATAGAACATGCATTAATCATGTTTTCCTTACAGATTGTAAAGTCTCTTATACATATTTAAATATTTTAAATTACTTTACAAAATATGAGAATTTTCATTGAAAGTACTTTTCTTTCCTGATATGTAAAAATCAGTATACATGACTTCCATGTCCTAAAATTTATATTTAAAATCATTTAAATATTAATTAAATAAGTGGATGCTTGAGTTCTGAAGAAATTACGTATCAGCTAAAATGGTACCACCATATCAGGTGGATTAAGACTATCCTCAACCTTCGTGAGGAAGGACTGTACTTATGGATAAAATGTCTGTAGGTCGAACGAAGAGGTAGCTAAAGGTAGCTGCGATCTGATTCCTGTAATGAAATTGGACTCTCGCTGCGAGGGGCCGAGGGATGTCTATAGTGTTATCTGTAATGTGGATGTGTGTAGTGTTATCTTTCCTGTCAATACTATACTAGTCATTTTTCTTTTTTAAAATCGAGTCTTGATTTCTTTCTTTCCGTTTGTCTTCTGATTTTCTGAAAAACTATTCTGTTCACCCGTATAATTATAAATTTCTCAGCAAAACATTTCTTCCTTAATACGTTTGTGTCTCCTGTTTAACACCCACCATTCTGATCCATGTCATAACGCTATATTCCACACAGGCTAGCAAATAACTAGCCATCAGGGAGGTCAAAATATTTTCAAGGAGGGGCAAACAATTTTCCAAAGGAGAAAAATATTTATATATTTTTCATACATACACACATGCACATATTAGTTTATAATACTCATATCATAATAGAAATAAGTACACAGATTGTATTAATTGCTTTAATACAACAACACTGCCCAGCGATCCACAGGAAGCAAATCGATGTCCACCTTTTCGGCTTGTACGCGTTGTGTTGGTGTGGGTTTCGGCAGTTTCCATTTAAAAAGCGTGCAAACATAAGAAAATAAACATGAGTGAAGCCAGAAGTAATGCAAATTTTGTATGTGTGTGTGTCCTGCCGGCCTTTTTATTGCGGTAATCACAATAATAAAACTTTGGAAAAGTAAACATTACATAATTGAGACATGCTTGCCTGCCAGGAACGATATATTTTCACTCATACGTGATTTAAATTAAAATGAAAAATATAGAATTTTGTTAAAGTGAAATGAAATGTTTCCATAGAAACTACTTCTTTGTTGTCAATAACGTAGTACCTATACAACTTATAAAAATTTACCTCCTCCATCATCAACTACCATTTTAATTTATAAAAAAATTACCCCCTCCCCCTTCAACTACCCTTTTCATTTATAGATATTCATCTACCTTTCTACAGTGGATTATTATGACTTTCTTTTCAGGATACTTTATTTATCAAAATTAAGCACTTTACTCTTGTTAAAACGTAAAACGTTGCAGGTAAACTACCCCTTCCGCTGAACCGATCTTCACCAAAAACAATAGGCCTTGAGTCCTCTACAATTCAGAGCTGTTTGCAAAAAATTATTTCATTCTGTTTGAATTTGCAGCTGTTATCGTTTGCCATAGAAAAAATTCTACACACAGACACACACACACACATACACTTTTCGAAAAATGACTTTTTTTCATGTTTTGATGGTAGTACAATCAGAATCTGCCGTTATCTCGATCACAATTTTTTTCGCCATGACCATACTTCCATTTCCTTATCGAACATGGAAGTAAAAACATGCAACAGTTATTCAGACAATTCGAAGAGTAATCTCATCATATCCTTGGTAACGCTTTATTCAGTATATGAAAGCATAGTTACTATTGACAACAAAATCTTGTTGGTTTTTACTTCCATATTCCTTAAGGAAATGGAAGTATGATGATGGCAAAAAAAATCGTGTTCGAGATTATTGCAGATTCTGATTGTACTACACTCAAAACATGAAAAAAAGTCGTTTTTCGAAAAGTGTCTGTGTGTGTGTCTGTGTGTCTGTCTGTCTGTCTATAGATTTTTTTTTCTATGGCAAACGATAACTTCCGCAAATTCAAACAGAATCAAATAATTTTTTGCGTACAGCCCTGATTTGTAGTTAACTCACGACCTATTGTTTTTGGTGAAGATCGGTTGAGGGAAAGGGGTAGTTTACCTGCAACGGTTTTTTTTATCAAGGGAAATTTTTTTTTTTGGCAAACGATAACAGCCGCAAATTCAAACAGAATCAAATAATGTTTCGCATACAGCCCTAAATTGTAGAGTTCTCAAGATATATTGTTTTTGGTGAAGATCGGTTAAGGGAAAGGGGTAGTTTACCTGCAACATTTTTTTATCAAGGGTATTTTCTATGGCAAACGATAACAGCCGCAAATTCAAACAGAATCAAATAATTTTTTGCATACGTCCCTGAATTGTAGAGATCTCAAGGACTTTCGATTTTGGTGAAGATCGGTTAAGGGGAAGAGGTATTTTACCAGCAACCTTTTACGTTTTAACAACAGTAAAGTACTTGAAAATTCATTTAAACTTTTTCAAACAATGGTAATTGTTAAAAATAAATTAATTTTGTTGCCAGGCAATAAAATTATAATTTTTTAATTTTAATGTAAATTATGTATGAGTTAATATACATATATAAAATAATATATCGTTCGTGGCAGGTAAGCATATCTCAGTTATGTAATGTTTACGTTTCCATTTTATTATTATGACTACAGCAATAAAAAGGCAGGTAAGACACACACACACACACACACACACACACAAAATTCGCGTTATTTCTGGCCTCACTCATGTTTATTTTCTTACATTTGCACGCTTTTTAAATGGTAAGTGCCGAAACCCATACCAATATAACGCGTGCAAGCCGAAAAAGTGTCCAGCGTGGACAGCGATTTGCTTCCTGTGGATCGCTGGGCAGTGTAACTGCACGTGTTAACAGAGGAACGATTCATAGACAGACTTTTCGTCTTTAGGGAATGAACCCTCTGCAAGATGCTGAGGGTCCATGAGTGACTTCGGAGCGCTCCTTCTTTTTCGTGTGTTTGTTCTGTGAAACATACACTGTAGATTTGCAGCTTTACTCTAAGCAACGCTCAATAGGAAATGTTGAAAATTTTTGTCCACGGTGTACCCTCATACACACTAAACCTGCTCTGATGTTTTAATTACGGACATCATAATACTAAAACTTTGGAAACTTGAGCACTACTTAATGGAGATCAATCATTAACTTATACAAGCCATTAATTTTATGCATATTTTTTATATATGTGTGTACAACGTTATCGGCAACAAAGAAGTAGTTTTTGTTAAAATTCCTTCTCGGGATATTTGGCCGTAGTCCAATGTTTTCTACAAAACCAGACGTTTCGGCAATGCCATCGACTTCCATCATCAGTGAAAATCGAGTGCGATAACGTGAGGTGGTATACGTTAGTGACCACAGTACTGTGGTTAAGGCTGAAGCAGTAAGTAGAAAGAAGTAGTTTCTATGGTAATATTTCATTTCGAAAATGATTTTAAATGTAAATCTTAGAATATGGAAGTCATGTATGATTCTCCATACCGATATTTCAGGTTGGCTGTGTGGTTACTTTACGACGTATATTAACAAATTTTCAGATTAATAACATTTTTCTAAACTGTAGATAATATTTATGTGCTCTTAACATTTTCGTACGTATATTCTTGATTTTCACTTGCAAATTATTTACAATATGTTTACAAATATGTCATATATGACTGTGGGTATATGTATTTACACCTTGTACCATACTAATGTACAAACCAATAACACATCATTTTAATATAATTTTTCCTTCCATGTTCCATAAGGAAATGGAAGTATGGTGATGGCAAAAAAAAACGTGGTAGAGATTATTGCAGATTCTGATTGTATTACCCTCAAAACATGAAAAAAAATAATTTTTCGAAAAGTGTGTGTGTGTGTGTGTGTGTGTGTGTGTGTGCGCGTGTGTGTGTGTGTGTGTAGATTTTTTCTATGGCAAACGATAACTGCCGTAAATTCAATCAGAATCAAATAATTTTTTGCATACAGCCCTGAATTGTAGAGTTTTCAAGACCTATTGTTTTTGTTGAAGATCGGTTCAGGGAAAGGGGTAGTTTACCTGCAACATTTTATGTTTTAACAACGGTAATTTTTTCTATGACGAACGATAACTGCCGTACATTCAAACAGAATCAAATATTTTATTGCATACCTTCATCAATTGTAAAAGACTGAAGGTCTGTTGTTTTTATTGAAGATCGGTTAAGGGAAAGGGGTAGTTTATCTACAACATTTTATGTTGTAACAAGGGTAATTTTTCTTATGACCAATGATAACTGCCGCACATTCAAACAGAATCAAACATTTTTTTGCATACATTCTTGAATTGTTAAGTACTCAAGGTCTGTTCATTTTGGTGAAGATCGGTTAAGGGAAAGGGGTAGTTTACCTGCAACATTTTATGTTTTAACAACGGTAATTTTTTCTATGACGAACGATAACTGCCGCACATTCAAACAGAATCAAATATTTTTTTGTATACGTTGCTGGGTTGTTTGGGTGTGGTAAATATTTTCCACAAAACCAGACGTTTCGGCAATGCCATCGACTGCCATCATCAGTGAAAATCGAGTCCACTAACTTGAAGTGGTAGTCCTATACGTTAATGAACACAGTACTGTAGTTAAGGCTGAAGAAAGAAGTAGTTTCTATGGAAACGTTTTATTTCGAAAAAGTTTTTAATATATATCTTAGAACATGGAAGTCATGTATGGTTCTCCATACCGATATTTAAAATTTACATACGAAAATTTGTGAGAAAAATAAAAAAAAATAATTTTCTCGAAGTTGTTTCACAATCAAGATGCTTGAATGTGAAATCTTAGAAAGTGTAAATAAAATAAAATTTTGTCGTACGTATTTTCAATTTCTTCGGCAGACATTGTCTACAACTTAACTAAAAATAAAGCTAGATAATTTATCATAACTGGTACTGGAAGTGGAAGATACTGAATTACACAAAGTGGCGATTTTCTTGACTCTTAAATACCACGGAACGTCCATTCGTTTTTCTTGTGTATTCAAATCTATAAGTCTTCTACTTACCATTTACTGATGTTCACGTTCTTCGCAACAGTCATCAGCGTTCACACCATTGTTAGACAACTGAGTCACTGAAGCTAATATAAATTCCCCACAGGTTTTGCTATCCAGTTACATCGGTTGCCAGACCTGGGGACCATCAAAATGAGTAGCTTCAACCTGTTACCGACTGCGCGAGGGTTCCTTTAATGCGTTGCCTTGAATATCCACCAGGCAGCATCATCCCTCCATAACTGCGTACTTTAACCTACGCTTGGCGTGAGTACAGAATCAAAAGATTGTCCAATCGCTTTGGGTAGCTCTCGTCAGGCCCGAACACTGCATCCCACCGAAAGTAACCTACGTGGTAGCCGTCACCATCGTTCTATATTCCCGTAGATCGACTCCAGGGAAAGCAACGGTGCCGTCGCCTCAGACGTAGGGGTGCAAATCACCACCCTTAAGGAGCAAGAACTTGTTAAAGCCGCCTCGGTTACGCTGCCATCCAAGCCTAGGTTGCTGCTAATTTGTTCTTCTGCCTCCTTGCGAAAGCGTCAGCCTCAGCTACAGTATCCCACCAAAAGCGGCTGACGACCAGTAACTAGTGCTGATAGGGCTTATAACGCCAAAATCAGAAATTTTGAAAATTTCTTATTTTGAGTAGAGATGTATCTTTAAGCGCCGTAAAGATACATCTAAGAAACGTTAAACTTTGACAACTACCTCAAATCCGTAGAAAAAAGGGCACAAAAAGTAAACGAACTCATTTGAAGGAGCAGCTGTAGGTATTAACAATAGACCTGCATACGTATAAACGCCAGCTGCATATAGCGAACAAAAAGGGGTATATGTTATTGAAAGACTCAAACGGTCAGCGACAGGACTTCGACCTTACTGAGAAGAGAGAAAGCTCGGAGTAATGTCCGAACACAAGCAAGAAGTGTTGAAAGGAAGTTTGGTAAGGCCTGTAAGTAACAATAGTTGATGCCATTAGAACAACCTAGTGCACGAAAACAATACTTGACGAGAAAGTTAAGGGTTGTTTTGTTTACTCCAAAAAAGTGACAGGCAAGAATTATTGCTACAGTATCTAGCAGCGACAACGACCTCAGTGTAGTGACCTAGGGAAGGAATCTGGTGGGAATCCAAAGGCCTATCAGAGAAGTTCTTTCGGAAAAATAGGTGGTCTCTAAATCTGAAGAGTCGTAAAGTAGAACCAATTAGAAAACAGCGTAAGAAAAATCGGAAGTAAGTGGGAGAAATATGGAATTCGATATAGGAACGCGAGAAAGGCGCGCTCGAGGAGTTTAACTAAAAATTTTGATGGAAACGGGAGTGTAAGTCCGCGACCGAGATTTCCATAGTTATTGGACTTAGAGAAATTCGGTACGATGGTTAGAAAAGTAAGCTCGTACTAGAACAAATTTCGGTAAAGAGAAAAACTGTAATTTTACTAGTGACGTACAAGTGAATTAATACAACACAAATGATAATCAAATAACGCTGTAATTTAGTTGTGAAAATACGCAACAATAACTTTATCATCGAGTAACATTACGAGACGAACTAAACCCGTAACAACAGTAATTCAAACCATAACGCAGTTAATAAATAATAATTAATAATGGCTGTAGAAGCGGATAACTATAATAACAATTAACGCGAACTAATTTCGAGTGAGTGAAGTTTGGTGTTGTGCAGTGTCTTGTGTGACTCCAAGGAGACCACGTTACAATCTGCTAATCCAAAGGGAAATATCGCAGTTACGCCAGACGATCAACATGCCAACCAACTTGAATATGAACCGCTACCAGATTTGGATACATACCACAAGTAAAATTTTCATGCCATAATTAGTATTAGGTCCACTGTCTGTTCACTTAAAGAACTCATAAGATTTAATTAAAGGATTAAGATAAAATTTTATTTAGAACAAAATTAAATAATATTAGGAAATTGTGGAAATTAAATTTATCTATGAGCACCGATTTTAAATGAATCCAGATCAATAATTAACAATGTCGTAATATATTAAATTTAAGAAATTTATTATTAAAAGTTTTGTCTTTGAATAAGAATTACAATATTTAAATTATTAGAGCTATGAATATGAGTAGTGAAATAAGATTTATGAAATTGAATATGTTTATATATTGATTAGAAATTATATAGTTCATGTGTCAATGATAAAGTATGATAATCAATCATAGCTAATTGTAATAAATCGAAGAACAATTTATAAGAAAATTTGAGCATTTATTTATATTTTACCCTGAGATAAAGAGCATAAAAATAAAAAGTTAAATTGGCGTCAACCGCTGGGCATAACAAGTGTTAATTGTTATAACTTGGCTCCCACACGCGGGACATTAAATAGATAGCATAACAGTAGTAAAATGTTATAAATTGTGTTATAAAATTGGCGCCGCACCGCACGGCTTAATTAAAGAAATTAGGCTAGGGCAGTGACAGACAGTGGTTAGAGATACACTAAGTTAAATAAGTAAATGTTAATACTGTAGAATAAGAACGTTATTATTGTTAATTGTCGATAAGTATCTGAATGATAACCCGACGAAAGGCAAAAATGGCGACAGGGAAAGAAAATTCCGAAGGATTCGAAATTAACAATCAGATGGGGATGGAGCAGTCTGAGGATAGAAATGTGGTGAATGAAGAGAGCTCTGCAACGAGTGAAGAGAATGGCGCCCGGGGACCGCAATCACAGTCGCAGTCATCTGAAGCAAATTTTCAAATGTTAATGGCATTGATGAAACAACAATTTGAAGAATCAAAAAAACAATTTGAAGAGACAATAAGGAAGATTGAAGAAACGAAAAAACAGAATGAAGAAATAGGTAAACAACTCGTCGAGAAATTAGACAAAGAAATAGAGTTAATGAGAAGAGATGTACGAGGACAAAACCACCAGGTGGGTACTGATTTACAAAAACAATCAGAAAAAATGGAAGAAAACAAATTAGATGGAAATACTATGGATCAAATTGACACCGAGTATCAATCTTTAACAACTAAAGCATTGTCTGAACATCATATCTCAAGATCAAAAGAAAGATCTACAATTATTAGTGGTAGATATGAAGGTGATAAAGACACTTGTACTGTGTTTGTTGGCAACTTACCAAACACAGTTACAAAAAAGAAAATTATCAAATATTTCAGAAAGTTTGGTACGATTGTAAATACGAGATTGCGATATGCTGCAATATCTGATCCACGATTTCCCAAAAGACGTACTATCATTAAGAAAGAGTTTCATAAAGACAGAACAAATATCCATGCATATGTACGTTTTACTGATGAAAATAGTGCATATCGTGCTTTGGAAGCAAATGGTAATGTGTATGAGGGTTATCACCTGAGAATTGATTTAGCTAACACGGAGGCTGAAGAAAAGCAGAGAATTAAAAAGAAAAAATTGAATACTACAGTTAATATTACCAGTACTGATAGAAAAATTAGAAGTAGGACTGGTGAGGTGCGTAAAAATTTTGGAACCAAACCAAATGAGAGTAAGAAGATGAAAAACAGTTCTGATGATTATCAAAGGCGAACTGCATTAGCACGAAAGAAGAAAAGGATGAAATTTGCAGGACCATTCAAGAATATTGTGAAGATTGGTACGAGAACGAAAGGAAGATTTCAAGCGATGAAGATGAGATTTCTTAGAAGTCTTGAAAATAAAACCTTATTATGTGAGTACGCGGACAGGAAAACGAAAATAATTAAAACGCCACAAGCTGTCAAAAAACGTATTTGTAAGAGGGTTGAAAAGAAAAAACGACAAAAAACTCAGCGCGTATATAAATAATGGTAATATGACCGGGGAAAGTTGTCGAACAGGATGGGAAGATCCACTTTCAACACACCATAAAAGAGAGAGAGAGAGAGAGAGGTCATAAATTCTTTAGGTGTCAACGGCCGACTGCAGGGTAAGTGTTACTATTTACCAACAAAATGTGTTGTAACGGCACTGACTTAAAACGTACAACTATGTCTCCACAAATAGGAAATTAAAAGTAATTAAATGTAACGGATTAAAGAAAACAATCTTCAGAATGTCCGAAAATTTAATAATTAAGTTAGATAATATTGGGTGAAATACCTTAGGTAAAATTGGTTGTGTAAGAATACATTAGCCGAAGAAGATAAATAGATATGAATATAATAAGAATAAAATAAAGTAAATGGTAAATGAAAACCAATTCCAGTAAAATGATACGGCATAGAGAAGAATGTAAAGAAAGGAAAGGAGAACCGAGTCCTGACGTTTACTATCCTGATATGATCGCGAAAAAGATATCATTCAGATTCTTAGTTGACGCCAGTGAAAGGTTATGAATTATAAAGCAATTGTAAGACGCAATAGAGTATTAAATAAATTGTAATAATTTTAACATTAATTAAACTAAAATGATAATTGTAAAATTGTATAAACGATGAAGTAAAATACTAACAAGTGTAGTAGTACTTATAATCTTCATGATAACGAAATGTGAACTAAAATTTTTAGCGATAATTATGTTAACATAAGTACATAGACAATATATATATATATATATAGATATATTAAACGAATGCAAGTGTAAGGACAATTAATATGGTTAGAATAAGATTGTTTAATATATGTGTTTAATATAACAATTGAATGAGAACAATCAATAAAATTAGAATAGTGATATATACATATATATGTGATGCAAGACTCTTAAAATTCAATTAAATAATGAAATGATTGAAAAGTTACAATAAGTAAAAGATGGACTATCAAAGGACATTAATAGCGAATTATTGTAGAAAGCTTGATTAATTTATGGCATTAAAAATCTATAATATTATTAGAATAGCAAGATGTAATTGGCGAATTAGTAGAAATTTTGATAGTAATTAATATTTTATAAATACTGCAAGGTAATATAGAGTAAATCAATGTGAATATAAAAATGAATAGTTAAATTAAAGGTTAACATAATGATTAATACGTGTTAAAACTGTACAATGAAAATAGAGAATTCTAAAAATTATTTTACAAAAATATAAAATTTATTGATATGATAAATGATGCTAGCATTGAATAAAACTTGCTAAAATTAATTTGGTAAATATTATAGGTCCTGTAAGGGATATGTAAGGAGTTGTTTTAAATACATTGATGCTGAATGACGAATTTAAATTTAATGTCTAAAGATTAGTTTGTAAGTATAATTATATGTTAAGTAAGGGTTGTAAGAAAAGAAAGTTAAAAGATATATGTAACGGATTCATTTAAAAACGGAAAGCGAAAGTGTTTTGGAATAGGGTCCTGGGGTACTGTTTACATTACATAATAAACAGCCCGCAGTGGGTCACTACAGGTAGCACATCCATTACACGACATCCAACGGATGATGAGCCAATACTAGGAATATAAAATGTATGCATTTCGTCATGTTAAACCTCGATGACAAGGCGCAGAAATTTGAATCTCTTTTGGATTTATGAAATCCACCCAAAGCGACAAATTTCGGGGACGGTATAACGCCAAAATCAGAAATTTTGAAAATTTCTTATTTTGAGTAGAGATGTATCTTTAAGCGCCGTAACAGGGAATTGTTGTGTGAAACGCAGAGGTGACTGACAGGCAATAAAATCATATATCAGCCCCAACACGCTCACGGAAAATAGGCTGAGTTCATCGCTCTCCATACTAAGAAACGTTAAACTTTGACAACTACCTCAAATCCGTAGAAAAAAGGGCACAAAAAGTAAACGAACTCATTTGAAGGAGCAGCTGTAGGTATTAACAATAGACCTGCATACGTATAAACGCCAGCTGCATATAGCGAACAAAAAGGGGTATATGTTATTGAAAGACTCAAACGGTCAGCGACAGGACTTCGACCTTACTGAGAAGAGAGAAAGCTCGGAGTAATGTCCGAACACAAGCAAGAAGTGTTGAAAGGAAGTTTGGTAAGGCCTGTAAGTAACAATAGTTGATGCCATTAGAACAACCTAGTGCACGAAAACAATACTTGACGAGAAAGTTAAGGGTTGTTTTGTTTACTCCAAAAAAGTGACAGGCAAGAATTATTGCTACAGTATCTAGCAGCGACAACGACCTCAGTGTAGTGACCTAGGGAAGGAATCTGGTGGGAATCCAAAGGCCTATCAGAGAAGTTCTTTCGGAAAAATAGGTGGTCTCTAAATCTGAAGAGTCGTAAAGTAGAACCAATTAGAAAACAGCGTAAGAAAAATCGGAAGTAAGTGGGAGAAATATGGAATTCGATATAGGAACGCGAGAAAGGCGCGCTCGAGGAGTTTAACTAAAAATTTTGATGGAAACGGGAGTGTAAGTCCGCGACCGAGATTTCCATAGTTATTGGACTTAGAGAAATTCGGTACGATGGTTAGAAAAGTAAGCTCGTACTAGAACAAATTTCGGTAAAGAGAAAAACTGTAATTTTACTAGTGACGTACAAGTGAATTAATACAACACAAATGATAATCAAATAACGCTGTAATTTAGTTGTGAAAATACGCAACAATAACTTTATCATCGAGTAACATTACGAGACGAACTAAACCCGTAACAACAGTAATTCAAACCATAACGCAGTTAATAAATAATAATTAATAATGGCTGTAGAAGCGGATAACTATAATAACAATTAACGCGAACTAATTTCGAGTGAGTGAAGTTTGGTGTTGTGCAGTGTCTTGTGTGACTCCAAGGAGACCACGTTACAATCTGCTAATCCAAAGGGAAATATCGCAGTTACGCCAGACGATCAACATGCCAACCAACTTGAATATGAACCGCTACCAGATTTGGATACATACCACAATTAAAATTTTCATGCCATAATTAGTATTAGGTCCACTGTCTGTTCACTTAAAGAACTCATAAGATTTAATTAAAGGATTAAGATAAAATTTTATTTAGAACAAAATTAAATAATATTAGGAAATTGTGGAAATTAAATTTATCTATGAGCACCGATTTTAAATGAATCCAGATCAATAATTAACAATGTCGTAATATATTAAATTTAAGAAATTTATTATTAAAAGTTTTGTCTTTGAATAAGAATTACAGTATTTAAATTATTAGAGCTATGAATATGAGTAGTGAAATAAGATTTATGAAATTGAATATGTTTATATATTGATTAGAATTTATATAGTTCATGTGTCAATGATAAAGTATGATAATCAATCATAGCTAATTGTAATAAATCGAAGAACAATTTATAAGAAAATTTGAGCATTTATTTATATTTTACCCTGAGATAAAGAGCATAAAAATAAAAAGTTAAATTGGCGTCAACCGCTGGGCATAACAAGTGTTAATTGTTATAACTTGGCTCCCACACGCGGGACATTAAAAAGATAACAGTAGAAAATCAATTTTTATTATTAAATTGGCGCTCCGGAACTTAGGGGCATATTTTATTATTAAATTGACGCACACAACGTCGGGCATATTATAATTTCATATTAAAGGCTGTGACTCGGACAGCACGCGCAATTTGAAGCACTCGGACTACAAGTAATCGTCTGATGAAAAAGAAAAGAAAGACTGAAAAAAATCACTTTTGGGTGAGTGGTAAACAAGACGGGAATGAGGATCGAACCCGTGAACGTGACTTACAAAGATTGCATTTAAGTGTAAATGACCAAAAAGAAGGACAGCTGGGTCAGAGAACTGGTGATCTGGTACAGCTCGATAGCAAGATACATAAACTACAAAGACGTCCATCACATTACCGTATGTTGATTTTTACCTTTTCTTTTTATTATTGTAGGTTTTACTTCTCTTTACTTTATCCAAGTCGCTACTTTTTGTTTTCCTTTATGACCAACTTGACACCGTACTATTTCTGTGTCAATAAGATTACATTTTATGTTTTGTCTATTATTCTATGTCGTGACTTAAATGAATATGCAAAATATGCAACATACAACATATACAACCTTCCTAGATAAATATGCAATATGCAGTGTCCCTAGACTCAGCCTGAATAACAGCAGCCGTCAAGGCCAATTGCAGGATTCTGTTTCGAGTTCACCCACTTGATATTCTACTTTTGACTTCTCCTTCTTTCAATGGCTTTGGATTTGTTTCTCTAGATTATCCGACTTTGGAATTTGTAATGATATGGCAGGAAAAATACCTCTCGGTTCACAAGATTAGTGAGATATGACGTTCTTGTTCCCAGTCCTTGGGACAGACACGCAGTGTTCCCATCACAACAACGTTTCCCAAAATACCTCTCGGTTCACAAGATTAGTGAGATATGACGTTCTTGTTCCCAGTTCTTGGGACAGACACGCAGTGTTCCCATCACAACAACGTTTCCCAAAATACCTCTCGGTTCACAAGATTAGTGAGATATGACGTTCTTGTTCCCAGTTCTTGGGACAGACACGCAGTGTTCCCATCACAACAACGTTTCCCAAAATACCTCTCGGTTCACAAGATTAGTGAGATATGACGTTCTTGTTCCCAGTTCTTGGGACAGACACGCAGTGTTCCCATCACAACAACGTTTCCCAAAATACCTCTCGGTTCACAAGATTAGTGAGATATGACGTTCTTGTTCCCAGTCCTTGGGACAGACACGCAGTGTTCCCATCACAACAACGTTTCCCAAAATACCTCTCGGTTCACAAGATTAGTGAGATATGACGTTCTTGTTCCCAGTCCTTGGGACAGACACGCAGTGTTCCCATCACAACAACGATTCCCAAAATACCTCTCGGTTCACAAGATTAGTGAGATATGACGTTCTTGTTCCCAGTCCTTGGGACAGACACGCAGTGTTCCCATCACAACAACGTTTCCCAAAATACCTCTCGGTTCACAAGATTAGTGAGATATGACGTTCTTGTTCCCAGTCCTTGGGACAGACACGCAGTGTTCCCATCACAACAACGTTTCCCAAAATACCTCTCGGTTCACAAGATTAGTGAGATATGACGTTCTTGTTCCCAGTCCTTGGGACAGACACGCAGTGTTCCCATCACAACAACGTTTCCCAAAATACCTCTCGGTTCACAAGATTAGTGAGATATGACGTTCTTGTTCCCAGTCCTTGGGACAGACACGCAGTGTTCCCATCACAACAACGTTTCCCAAAATACCTCTCGGTTCACAAGATTAGTGAGATATGACGTTCTTGTTCCCAGTCCTTGGGACAGACACGCAGTGTTCCCATCACAACAACGTTTCCCAAAATACCTCTCGGTTCACAAGATTAGTGAGATATGACGTTCTTGTTCCCAGTCCTTGGGACAGACACGCAGTGTTCCCATCACAACAACGTTTCCCAAAATACCTCTCGGTTCACAAGATTAGTGAGATATGACGTTCTTGTTCCCAGTCCTTGGGACAGACACGCAGTGTTCCCATCACAACAACGTTTCCCAAAATACCTCTCGGTTCACAAGATTAGTGAGATATGACGTTCTTGTTCCCAGTCCTTGGGACAGACACGCAGTGTTCCCATCACAACAACGTTTCCCAAAATACCTCTCGGTTCACAAGATTAGTGAGATATGACGTTCTTGTTCCCAGTCCTTGGGACAGACACGCAGTGTTCCCATCACAACAACGTTTCCCAAAATACCTCTCGGTTCACAAGATTAGTGAGATATGACGTTCTTGTTCCCAGTCCTTGGGACAGACACGCAGTGTTCCCATCACAACAACGTTTCCCAAAATACCTCTCGGTTCACAAGATTAGTGAGATATGACGTTCTTGTTCCCAGTCCTTGGGACAGACACGCAGTGTTCCCATCACAACAACGTTTCCCAAAATACCTCTCGGTTCACAAGATTAGTGAGATATGACGTTCTTGTTCCCAGTCCTTGGGACAGACACGCAGTGTTCCCATCACAACAACGTTTCCCAAAATACCTCTCGGTTCACAAGATTAGTGAGATATGACGTTCTTGTTCCCAGTCCTTGGGACAGACACGCAGTGTTCCCATCACAACAACGTTTCCCAAAATACCTCTCGGTTCACAAGATTAGTGAGATATGACGTTCTTGTTCCCAGTCCTTGGGACAGACACGCAGTGTTCCCATCACAACAACGTTTCCCAAAATACCTCTCGGTTCACAAGATTAGTGAGATATGACGTTTTTGTTCCCAGTCCTTGGGACAGACACGCAGTGTTCCCATCACAACAACGTTTCCCAAAATACCTCTCGGTTCACAAGATTAGTGAGATATGACGTTCTTGTTCCCAGTCCTTGGGACAGACACGCAGTGTTCCCATCACAACAACGTTTCCCAAAATACCTCTCGGTTCACAAGATTAGTGAGATATGACGTTCTTGTTCCCAGTCCTTGGGACAGACACGCAGTGTTCCCATCACAACAACGTTTCCCAAAATACCTCTCGGTTCACAAGATTAGTGAGATATGACGTTCTTGTTCCCAGTCCTTGGGACAGACACGCAGTGTTCCCATCACAACAACGTTTCCCAAAATACCTCTCGGTTCACAAGATTAGTGAGATATGACGTTCTTGTTCCCAGTCCTTGGGACAGACACGCAGTGTTCCCATCACAACAACGTTTCCCAAAATACCTCTCGGTTCACAAGATTAGTGAGATATGACGTTCTTGTTCCCAGTCCTTGGGACAGACACGCAGTGTTCCCATCACAACAACGTTTCCCAAAATACCTCTCGGTTCACAAGATTAGTGAGATATGACGTTCTTGTTCCCAGTCCTTGGGACAGACACGCAGTGTTCCCATCACAACAACGTTTCCCAAAATACCTCTCGGTTCACAAGATTAGTGAGATATGACGTTCTTGTTCCCAGTCCTTGGGACAGACACGCAGTGTTCCCATCACAACAACGTTTCCCAAAATACCTCTCGGTTCACAAGATTAGTGAGATATGACGTTCTTGTTCCCAGTCCTTGGGACAGACACGCAGTGTTCCCATCACAACAACGTTTCCCAAAATACCTCTCGGTTCACAAGATTAGTGAGATATGACGTTCTTGTTCCCAGTCCTTGGGACAGACACGCAGTGTTCCCATCACAACAACGTTTCCCAAAATACCTCTCGGTTCACAAGATTAGTGAGATATGACGTTCTTGTTCCCAGTCCTTGGGACAGACACGCAGTGTTCCCATCACAACAACGTTTCCCAAAATACCTCTCGGTTCACAAGATTAGTGAGATATGACGTTCTTGTTCCCAGTCCTTGGGACAGACACGCAGTGTTCCCATCACAACAACGTTTCCCAAAATACCTCTCGGTTCACAAGATTAGTGAGATATGACGTTCTTGTTCCCAGTCCTTGGGACAGACACGCAGTGTTCCCATCACAACAACGTTTCCCAAAATACCTCTCGGTTCACAAGATTAGTGAGATATGACGTTCTTGTTCCCAGTCCTTGGGACAGACACGCAGTGTTCCCATCACAACAACGTTTCCCAAAATACCTCTCGGTTCACAAGATTAGTGAGATATGACGTTCTTGTTCCCAGTCCTTGGGACAGACACGCAGTGTTCCCATCACAACAACGTTTCCCAAAATACCTCTCGGTTCACAAGATTAGTGAGATATGACGTTCTTGTTCCCAGTCCTTGGGACAGACACGCAGTGTTCCCATCACAACAACGTTTCCCAAAATACCTCTCGGTTCACAAGATTAGTGAGATATGACGTTCTTGTTCCCAGTCCTTGGGACAGACACGCAGTGTTCCCATCACAACAACGTTTCCCAAAATACCTCTCGGTTCACAAGATTAGTGAGATATGACGTTCTTGTTCCCAGTCCTTGGGACAGACACGCAGTGTTCCCATCACAACAACGTTTCCCAAAATACCTCTCGGTTCACAAGATTAGTGAGATATGACGTTCTTGTTCCCAGTCCTTGGGACAGACACGCAGTGTTCCCATCACAACAACGTTTCCCAAAATACCTCTCGGTTCACAAGATTAGTGAGATATGACGTTCTTGTTCCCAGTCCTTGGGACAGACACGCAGTGTTCCCATCACAACAACGTTTCCCAAAATACCTCTCGGTTCACAAGATTAGTGAGATATGACGTTCTTGTTCCCAGTCCTTGGGACAGACACGCAGTGTTCCCATCACAACAACGTTTCCCAAAATACCTCTCGGTTCACAAGATTAGTGAGATATGACGTTCTTGTTCCCAGTTCTTGGAACAGACACGCAGTGTTCCCATCACAACAACGTTTCCCAAAATACCTCTCGGTTCACAAGATTAGTGAGATATGACGTTCTTGTTCCCAGTCCTTGGGACAGACACGCAGTGTTCCCATCACAACAACGTTTCCCAAAATACCTCTCGGTTCACAAGATTAGTGAGATATGACGTTCTTGTTCCCAGTCCTTGGGACAGACACGCAGTGTTCCCATCACAACAACGTTTCCCAAAATACCTCTCGGTTCACAAGATTAGTGAGATATGACGTTCTTGTTCCCAGTCCTTGGGACAGACACGCAGTGTTCCCATCACAACAACGTTTCCCAAAATACCTCTCGGTTCACAAGATTAGTGAGATATGACGTTCTTGTTCCCAGTTCTTGGGACAGACACGCAGTGTTCCCATCACAACAACGTTTCCCAAAATACCTCTCGGTTCACAAGATTAGTGAGATATGACGTTCTTGTTCCCAGTCCTTGGGACAGACACGCAGTGTTCCCATCACAACAACGTTTCCCAAAATACCTCTCGGTTCACAAGATTAGTGAGATATGACGTTCTTGTTCCCAGTCCTTGGGACAGACACGCAGTGTTCCCATCACAACAACGTTTCCCAAAATACCTCTCGGTTCACAAGATTAGTGAGATATGACGTTCTTGTTCCCAGTCCTTGGGACAGACACGCAGTGTTCCCATCACAACAACGTTTCCCAAAATACCTCTCGGTTCACAAGATTAGTGAGATATGACGTTCTTGTTCCCAGTTCTTGGAACAGACACGCAGTGTTCCCATCACAACAACGTTTCCCAAAATACCTCTCGGTTCACAAGATTAGTGAGATATGACGTTCTTGTTCCCAGTCCTTGGGACAGACACGCAGTGTTCCCATCACAACAACGTTTCCCAAAATACCTCTCGGTTCACAAGATTAGTGAGATATGACGTTCTTGTTCCCAGTCCTTGGGACAGACACGCAGTGTTCCCATCACAACAACGTTTCCCAAAATACCTCTCGGTTCACAAGATTAGTGAGATATGACGTTCTTGTTCCCAGTCCTTGGGACAGACACGCAGTGTTCCCATCACAACAACGTTTCCCAAAATACCTCTCGGTTCACAAGATTAGTGAGATATGACGTTCTTGTTCCCAGTCCTTGGGACAGACACGCAGTGTTCCCATCACAACAACGTTTCCCAAAATACCTCTCGGTTCACAAGATTAGTGAGATATGACGTTCTTGTTCCCAGTCCTTGGGACAGACACGCAGTGTTCCCATCACAACAACGTTTCCCAAAATACCTCTCGGTTCACAAGATTAGTGAGATATGACGTTCTTGTTCCCAGTCCTTGGGACAGACACGCAGTGTTCCCATCACAACAACGTTTCCCAAAATACCTCTCGGTTCACAAGATTAGTGAGATATGACGTTCTTGTTCCCAGTCCTTGGAACAGACACGCAGTGTTCCCATCACAACAACGTTTCCCAAAATACCTCTCGGTTCACAAGATTAGTGAGATATGACGTTCTTGTTCCCAGTCCTTGGGACAGACACGCAGTGTTCCCATCACAACAACGTTTCCCAAAATACCTCTCGGTTCACAAGATTAGTGAGATATGACGTTCTTGTTCCCAGTCCTTGGGACAGACACGCAGTGTTCCCATCACAACAACGTTTCCCAAAATACCTCTCGGTTCACAAGATTAGTGAGATATGACGTTCTTGTTCCCAGTCCTTGGAACAGACACGCAGTGTTCCCATCACAACAACGTTTCCCAAAATACCTCTCGGTTCACAAGATTAGTGAGATATGACGTTCTTGTTCCCAGTTCTTGGGACAGACACGCAGTGTTCCCATCACAACAACGTTTCCCAAATTTTACATCGTCTTTGTCTGGTCTTATAATATTCAGGTTTTACAGCCGTTTTGCAAGACAGAGAAGCCCAAGGAGTAACCTAAAGACTTCTTCTTTCTCGTTACTCTTCACGCTATCAAAAACTGCTTAATTACTTCGTAACAAACACGTTCCGCATCAACTTTGTTTACAATTTACTACTTACCACAGACAAGTGACTACTTAGCGACTTTCAGGTTGCCAAGTGCACACGTAAGGTGGATCGCTTAACGTTCTTAGAAAAGGAGGATCTTTTTGCAAGAAGATAATAGATTCCCCAACTCTCACGCTAGTTCTTGAAGCGAGGTCCGTCAGCCTAAAAGTTCTATCCCGACTGTATAGAGATGTAGGTAGTTGACGACCAACTACGAAAGTAATAAACGGCCATTTGTAAAACCATAATTGCAACATTGTTGGACTTAAAAAGATATGACAGTCCCTTGAGGCTGTTAAATAACGAACGGCTAACGCAACAATTTTTACCTTGGCACGCTGCGTTCTACAACTTTCTATGAACTTTATTGAGCTGTATGCGTTGCAATTATGCTGTACGCAGCAGTTATCATATTTTGTTGTCGTTCTTCTTCTTTGGCTACATTTGTGGAGTTGTAACGCCACGAGCACAAAGATGAGCGATTACTTACGACGGTTTACAGCCCCGTCAGAGTAAAGCAAAACAAAGTACAATGGCATCCTTATAGTCAAGTAGTTTTAACGTGCAGTTTTCAGCAGCGTCCATCACCTTACCTTATCTTGAACTGTCACTGCCTTTTACCTAACACCTAAATATTCCTTCTCAGTCTACCTTTTCTTGTATTCCTTCAGAAAACGCCCTTAATAAGTCTGGTTCCACAGAGTATAAAATTTTACCTCTTCTTTTTATTATTGCAAGTTTTACTTCTCTTTACTTTATCCAAGTCGCTACTTTTTGTTTTACTTTATGACCAACTTGAATATAGCATAATTTTGTAATTGCGATACGACTTTCATCAATGTTACCTGTCACTGAATTTCACGCAAACTAAAGAAAAACTTAGTATAGATTATATATATATATATATATATATCGGTTAAAAACAGAAAACGACTGTATTTTGGGACGAGCATCTCGTAAGGTGAAATGTAGTAATAGAAAATTGCATAATAGAGAAATGCAAAAGTTTCAATTGTCTGTGGGTATGATATCACTTATCATTATGCTAATGACATAAATAATAGGTTAATCAAATTTAGAAATAAGAAATTTTGTATTTTTGGAACGATACATAGAGCGCTTAGGAAAAAAATACGAAAGAAAAACTAGCATCAACTTCTACAAAGTAATGCCTATTCCAGTAGTAATAAACACCATGAAACATGGGAAGTGTTCATACAAGACAAGAAAAACTAGCATCAACTTCTACAAAGTAATGCCTATTCCAGTAGTAATAAACGCCATGAGACATGGGAAGTGTTCATACAAGACACGAAAAGACAGAATCATCAGAGATGAGGTTCTTAAAACATACATTAGGCTGCACATTTTTAGACATGGAAACAATGAAAGGAAATCAAAGGAACTGGTGTAGACATATGCGAAGAATCCCATGGTATAGACTATCAGTAGCAGCAGCTGCATGTAGACATGTAGCACTGGTGTAGAATGTAGAATAGCACCACTGGTGTAGACATATGCGAAGAATGCCGCGGTATAGACTATCAGTAGCAGCAGCTTTATGTAGACATGTAGCACGGGTGTAAAATGTAGAATAGCACCACTGGTGTAGACATATGCGAAGAATGTCGCGGTATAGACTATAATCAGTAGCAGCAGCAGTATGTAGACATATAACACTGGTGCAGACACATGAGAAGAATCCCACCGTATAGACTAGCAGTAGCAGCAGCTGTATGTAGACATGTAGCACTGGTGTAGAATGTAGAATAGCACCACTGGTGTAGACATATGGGAAGAATGTCGCGGTATAGACTATAATCAGTAGCAGCAGCAGTATGTAGACATGTAGCACTGGTGCAGACACATGAGAAGAATCCCACCGTATAGACTATCAGTAGCAGCAGCTGTATGTAGACATGTAGCACTGGTGTAGAATGTAGAATAGCACCACTGGTGTAGACATATGCGAAGAATGCCGCGGTATAGACTATAATCAGTAGCAGCAGCAGTATGTAGACATGTAGCACTGGCGTAGAATGTAGAATAGCACCACTGGTGTAGACACATGAGAAGAATGCCACGGTATAGAGTATCAGTGGCAGCACTAGAATACCCACCTGAAGAAAGAAGGCATGTAGGTAGGCTGAAGAAGCGGTGCATACAGGAACGGGGCTGGAGGGCTTTAATCCTTGGAAATCAAAAATAAAAAGAAGAAGAATACAAACAAGGAAAAGGAGATTAATAACTCACTCATCAAGCGTTACTTTCTCTTATTTGTTAGTTAGGTGTAATTATTTAAAATAAAAGAACCTAGTTACTCGTTAAAAGATGACCAATGAATGCAAACGAACGTTAACGAACTTCTGCACCTTCAGCGTTGGCTGGAGTTTGTTTTCAATGAAAGTGAGGAGTAAATTGTTTTATTATTTATAACGCTGCTGTATGTTATGTGTGCACTAAGTATGTCGGTAGTGCAAAATTCGCTGTAATATATGCTAAGAGTTGAATTATTACTTTCATTTACCCTACGTATGAGTAAGAAAGAGAAAGTAATTACTTGAACAAAAAGGTTTGTCTGGTTGGAAGACCAGTGATAACGTCAACAGAGACATACAATAATTTGACACCTCCAATAAATGGAAAAATAAATTGAAATGTAATTAGAAAACATATTGCCCATAGGGTCAACAAAATTCCTTTTCTCTTCCTGCATGTAATGACCATGGGTGCCGGCAGAATTACTTGCAGGGGGTGCACCCAGAAGAGAATTCACTGAAGAAAAAAGTTTGTTTCCATTTCATAATGATGTTTTTAACATCGACTATATGCTACTTATTGAATTTTTGAATTTTATAGATTCATTAATATTTAAAAAATTGCAATTGTATCGTTGGATTGCTTTCCTTAGAATTTTCTCACAAAAAAGATATTTATATTATTTATAATAAAAATATTTATTTATAGTATACATGTTCTCTTTAATTCATTCTGTGCTTATAATTTTAAATGTAAAATGTTGGTTTTGAAGCGCGCGAAACAAATAATAACAAAATTATTCGTATACTTCATGTTTTGAAATCTGATAGTACATTCATGAATTCTGAATCTTGAAAGCTCATGGTATTTTGTATCTGTTGCTGTGTAAAATAACGATAACAAAATTTATTTTTATTCATAGGCAGTTTTCCGTGTGCGTTCAGCTCGTTATGTCTTTTAGTAACTAGCAGTTAATGGTGAGAGTAGTTAATAATCGCAAAACGAAATTTTTGATGGTCTATCTTTTGCTCGTAGTACATGAATGCCTACACGGACTTATTCGCAACTGCAACTCTCGATTTAATTGTCACTTAACTTGTAGTTGTACACGTTTTACAGGACATTTTGTCTCATGTGAACTTTCTCTCTTTTCACAGGAGACAAAGTTAATTAGAAAGCCAAGTTAATTCATTACAGTTAGATATTTCAAAGTATACTGAAATTTAATAGGAAACACTTTAATTTTCAGTTATATTTTGTTGTTAATTGGCAACATTGCTGTAAAGATTATTCTAATAAATATTATATTATGGAAAAATAATATTTCTTTCATTCAAATCGATTATGATAACTGCTCCAGTCTTAGAGACTATCGCCTGTAAACGTTTGTGCCGGCAACTTTACATTTTCACACGCAGAAAAGTACATAATACTACTCGACTGCAATTCGAAGGATACGTTTCCATTAGAGCCTACTGAGAGCTTAAAAAATTTTTACACTGTTTTTCAATACACTTGGGCCTAATCCACAATCCTCGTCTCGAACCCAGCACGTCGATTTTTACTGAAGATTTTATCGCTCAATAATTAGGAGGGAATAAAAATAAGTGAGAAGATTAAAAAAAACTGATGTATTGTAATTTGGTTAGCAACCGCAATTTAACTGTCACATATGGTTATCACAGGTTTCCTTTGGACTACGTTGTTGTTCGGCCTGTAATTCCAACAATAATATTCTGTGATCCTATGACGTCTTTCTTCGTTTTTCTTATGTTTGTTGTAGGGTCTATAATTGGTTGTTTGGTGTTTTGCTCTGCCATTTGTAACATTGTTTTACAAACTATTATTACTGCAACATGATCACTCCGTTCACGTCTTCTATTCTGGGTCGAGTCCTCTCGTTGCTGTTGTCTTTGACTTCTGTCTTATTCCTCGTTTGTCATGTGATTTCTTGTTTACAGTTTTCCCTTAATATTTCCATTTAACATGTTTTTAGGAGTTATTTTGTTTCCGCTCTAGTTTTAGAATGATTTTGTCTTTTGTATATCCTTATTTTACTTTCTTTTTGTAGGTTAGATTAATCCGTATTGCACTTTGGTAGCTTGATACATTTGTTGTCTTCAACTATATTTCCTTCTGATTCCTCTATGATATTTTCATGTGTATTTAATTGTATTCCAAAGTGATATATTAACCTTACGCCTGTTAATTTTTCTATTATTTTCTTTTACATTTTTAACTTAATAAAATTAACTTCAGAAAGAGAAACTCATGAGGAGCTGTAGAGGTTACGTCGCTCTAACCATGCGGTGCCCGTTACATAATCATCACACTGAAGCTGTAGTTTCACGCTTCACTGGCATCGTTGAGTACGCTAGTGGTTTACCTACGCACTGCTGTTTAATCGTGTGTCTTGGGACATAATAGGCCTATGCTAGGAGTAGTAAAAACGGATATATCTTACTAATGCGTGCTAAACCCAATTAAGCCCACACTTGCTCACACTGTTGTTAGTAAAAGTAAGTATTTCTTAGTAGTAATACTATACTACTAACATAAGTACGAATACTCACTGCAGAGGCGCCCAAGCTTCAGGACTTAATTGATCGACCAATCACCGTAACATTATTTACTTATTTTTCGATCTCCATCGAATTCAAACGGTTGCGGAATTGAAAACGGGTCGTACAGTTATAACTGACGACCAACTAATAGATAGATTGCTACCAAATATTACTAATAAATTTTAATAGATTTTTTTGTACTTCAACTTTGGGCTTCGCAACTAGACTAGCTAACCTAAAATGTACTCCCCAGATGCGTAATATGTTGTCCATTATGAGTGTCGTGCAGAGAAAACTTGTATCAGCTGATATCGTAATGATCACCTACGGTTCAATCAAAATAACTAGTCGACAGTCATGCTGCTACTTCGCCTTTTCAATTTTTTCATAAATGGTGGTTAAAAATTATATTCTTATTACACTAACACCTTTCATAGAGGCAGTGATAATTTGCATATTTGAATCAGACTTATTGAGATATTTCGAATTATTTTTCGGTATTAAGTGCTCTGTTTATTGATTACTCTGATTATATTAGGCTATATGTATTTCAGAAGTACAAAGACTACTCGTTAGGACTGCAGTTACAACTGTTTTAGTAAGGTTGAGGTATTATATGTAGAAAGAGTTTAACATAATGCTATAAAAAGTGAAAAGAGCTATCTCCAGTGTCCACTGTTGGATTTTTAATGGGTTTCGTTCGCCTGCCCACAAACGGTAAAACTGCTTACCACGACGTATACGTCCATCTTAGGTCGTCTGACTTAACCAGCCAGAGAAGTTAATGGGTGTCTGTCGTATATGTAGCGTTAGCTACATTATGTTGGCCTACCTTGAATAAGTTAATGAAATCTAACTGATGCTTCTGTAAATGTTAAAGGTGAATAGTTTTTAATCTACACACATTAAACATATTCAACTTTATATACAAACTTTATTAGATTATTATACTTTATAGGACTTACTTAATAGTTTATAGAATGGTCTTTTCAAATCGATGAAAATTAATGTCATTACTGAGAAAAAGTGTAGGCCTAATGCTACTTTTGTGTTGAATAGAGCGTGGCGAGGTGACACCGGTGCGGATGGATGACGCTTATCTGCTCAGATTCTTACGGTCGAGATCTTTCAAAGTGGAATCCGCCTACAGACTGGTAAGTCAGTGTTTCAGTAACACCACTGCTTGTCATAACCAATTGTGTACATATTGGTAAAGTGTGGACACCGTAACCTGTATGCACGTCTCCTCAAGGCTAAAAGCTAACATTTATTACATACGAAATTTTACTATACATTTTCAATCCAAATTACAAGTTTACTTTTCTTTAATTTTTGAAATTTATGTAGTATCCCTTTCATCTCTTTAAACATCTTGCTATCTAATTCTTTTCTTGGCATTTTGCAAATACGTTTTCATAGTTTTTCCTCATTCTTGCCTTCCAAAGTTTTTTCTCTAAAAATTAAATCTTCGTAGATCCCAATTTTTGAAGTAATTTTTTCAGTTACTTCTCTTAAAACCTGTAAATTTACCTCTTAAGCTCTAAAATAGTTTTATTACAACTAGTTCTTATCATCTGCAGATACATACACAGTTCTGCTGCTTGGAGAGAAGGAAGTTCTGTCTTCCCAATGTCCAACTCTCACTTCCATAAACAATGTGGTCCACACTTATTGTTTACAAAAAACCTTTCCTTGCCTTTATGAAGATATGCTTACTTGTTAACGATTCTTCTGTCCACAGATGTTTGTTTTGTAAAGGTATTCTCCTTTTCACTAGCAGTGAACGTGATTGTTTTCATTAACTATTGTTCGCATACGTTAGAAATCATCAAACTTGTTATCTAAAAATATCGTGTATCATTTTTATGGTTACCCGAAGTAGATCGGATGTGTAGAATCAAAGTTTAATGGGCCACAATGCATCAATAACCGAAGTACGTATGTTTAAGTGACAGTGCCATATATTGTCATGTCGTATGTTACATAAATAATCAATTAGTAATAATAATTTTTGTTCAGTTAAACTTATCACAAAACGAAAGGCAATTTGGAAATGCATGTCAAGAAAAAATGCAATGTTTAATGAGTTCGCTAAAATTCTTCACACGCTTTTTGTTACTTTCTCGTTTGAATACAGAGATTACATTTGGCTGCAGTGTTCGAAAAGTTTACAAAGCTCTCCAACTGGAATTTGTTGACATTTCGTGTGGTTTTATTTCACAATGCTCTACTGATTACTTTGTTGCACCTTTGGTGACCTTTGCTGATTAATTTTAATTTGTTTCACAAGAAAAAAATTAATACCGGTTAAATTATAGTTGCACATTCGTGGTTATGGTTACATGTCCGTAGAAACAACTGATAGAAACTAATACACTCCTTTAACCTCCAAACGAATGAAGTCTAGAAGCTGGCCGACTCTCACCGACCATCGGTTTAAGAAACAGTTATGCCAATAAATTTCACTCAGTGTTAATAACACTGGAGAGCGTGTCCAATTTTCTACTAGGAAAATGTAAATTTTCAACCTGTGAAAGTTGCGTAGTAACTAATTAATTTTAAGAGACTGTAAATAAAATTATCTGTGTCTAGATCTGCAAGCAAATAAAATTAATGTATTTGGAACAGCGGTTAATATATAACACAGTGGTGTTCACCCAATGGAAAACAAAGATCAAAAAATTTTTTAATGGAATATTGTGGTACTAAAACTAATTGTGATAAAATACCCAGTTTTACGATTATTTTTGTTATTATTTATATTACATCGGATAAAAATATCCTGTGTTATGATTAGGCAGCATTATTGGCCCAAATTGAATTGGAATTAAAAGTATTGTGCAAAAAAATCAGCTGGCAGCGAATGACTAAAAACCGTTAAGTAATTTACTAATTTTAGCGCAAATAAAAATAATTTTTGTTAATGAAATAATTAAACGGAAAATGAAAATTACATTAAATCAAATAAAACTACACACCGTAAACTAACGTCTTCTTTGTTGGCATGTTACTTTACTATGACTTTTATATTTCATGTTATTTATTTTATTCATTGTCAATATACATATTTCCCTTTAAATTTGTAAAATATATAATGAAATTTATTCTCTGTCTTCAGATAATTAGTTTTAAGGCACATTTTTATTCCACTTTAATATACACACACTGATGCTGGATAATTATAATACTGGTCAATATTTTTACATCAATAATATAAAAACATTATTGACTACAGGTAACTGTTTGTACGCATTCATTAAACTGAGGAAGTACGCTTACATCAATAAACAATTTTAAACAATTTTTCCAAGTTAATAATGTATCATATTATTGAAGTGGCCTTCAGTGAATTTTGAAGATGAACCAAGAAGTTAGTATTTTCCTTATTCGGACACATTTGACAGTCAAATTACTCTGTAAGACAAACCATCGTATGTCTCGCGTTGATTTTAGATAACACATAAATTTCACTCAGTGTTAATAACATTGGAGAGCGTGTCCAAGTTTCTACTAGGAAAATATAAATTTTCAACCTGTGAAAGTTGCGTAGTAACTAATTAATTTTAATAGACTGTAAATAAAGTTATATGTGTCTAGATCTGCAAGCAAATAAAATTAATGTATTTAAAAGTTTTACGCAAGTATAAACATTGTACCTCAGCCGGACCACCGCATAGAACTGACAAACACGAATCGTCTTGAAACAAAATCGGCTGTGACATTAACTTTGTTTTTAGTTTGTCTATGGCCAGGGTCACCATGAGCGGACTGCACACGGAGGGCACAATCGCATCATCACCGACCTGTATATAAATGATATGTTTTACCCAACAAATGTCAGTTTTTTAATGTATCTCAAAGTTTTCCAATTGCATCCATAACGTATTTCTCGTATAAATATGTAAACTTGTATGACCTTAATCGAATGTATCAAAAAAATACCCAGAAGCCTTGGAAAATTTAGTAGATTTGAAAAATAACTACAAAGTAGAGGTTTTTTCTACAAATCCATGATCAGATCTTATTCTCTTTGAAGGACTCAAAAAATTAAAAACATATGTTAGCTTATTTAGTTTTTTCAATAGTAATTTGTTTAATTACTCCAAAGACGAATTAATTATGTACCGTAGAGATATAATTTACAATTATTCTCAAGATGAGGCAGATGTCGACGGGGACTAATTTATAAACTGAATGCTTTAAAAATGAATTTTCCTCAAATCCTCTAGATGAGCCGTAGAGAATTTTTCAACGTCCTTTTTTAAAATAATTTGTTATCAACATTCCCAAATATAGTTAAGAATATTAACGGTATATTAACGGTATCAGTTCCAGCTGGCGAAAGATCATTCTCAAAATTAAAAATAATAAAGTGTAGTTTAAGATCGACCATAATTTATATACAACGAGATAGGAGAAAGATGGGGGGGCAAGGCAAATTTAAGATAACACGCATCCTCATAAACTCCTAGCGCCTGTTCTGCCTATGTCCCGTTTAGAGAAGTAGGGTAGGGTTAAACTTGGATGACAGCTCTGTTTGGATCGTCATCCGAATTTGCCATACGTTGTAAGACACGCACAACTTCAACTTATGCAGTAATTAAACTAGTTTTGATACGTAGTTCGATGACAGATAGCAGGCTTGCAGTCCTCCAACCGTTTGGACATCCACGCGATGAAATGTAATCTTGAGTATTCTGATAAAAACAAACTATCTCGTTCCTGTGTAGACGAACGCCTCGTCTGGTACAGCTAATTCAATAATTCACATTTATATCGTATTTGCACGTTAATTATATGATTAAAATAGCTTGTCTCGAGATATCCGGTACCCGGAATTCTTCCGGTGCAAGGTCGATGTCACTCAACATTACTAGGCGCGCAAAAAAAAAAAAAATGAAAAATGGCGATGAACGTTAGAGAAGAAAGCTGAAGATTTTAGGTGTAATTTAAAACGATAATAGACTGTTTCTTTGTATCTGTACAAAGATACGTGTCCTTAAAACCGCGGAAAATTTGTGAAAGCAGTACCCAGGTATTATCGTAATCTTCCAAAGCAATTCAGTTTCAAGAGATTTTTATAGGTTCACGAAAACCCACTCTGATTAGCGGCTCGTTTGAGTTGCCAATGCATTGGGATCTATGCCTTATTGTCAAGTTAATCGGGACATCATATTGAGTGATGTGTTCCACAAAATATCAGCAGCTCTGCGTTTCGGTAGTTATGTCAGTTGGCCGATAAATATTCAACACAGTACAGAAACGCGTTTGGCGATTACATCATGTATCCTCTCGTATACAAATTTGTTGACAAATATCACCTTCAAGCGATAGATGAAGGGCTACAGAATCTTCTAAACCGGCGTGAATCTTCTGATGGCCACACGAGCAAGATCTGAGCAATCTGATCTGAACCTATCAAAGGTGCTGTTCCTTAAACGCTATATGTACTTTCAAATGGTGGCTGCCGGATTAGGACGAAATTATGTTGTTTACATACCAGTTCGATAAATGCTTGGAGAGAACCATCTTTTAAAGAGAAGCGTGTTGATTTCTATTTAAAACAATGTAAAGCAAAGCATCACCCAGGGGCGTATTTACGGGGTGGACGAACGGGACCGGACTCCTTCTCAGAGGGTCGAAAAAAGTTGACAAGGAATTTTGTTAATCTTTTAATTTTTAGGTTGTTTTATTGTTTTTTCAGCTGTGTACGCTAATGTAGTAGTAACTCTTTTTTAAATATACAAAAGGGTTCTTACAAGCATTTGCACATACGTTTGATATATAAAATATAGGAAAATCAATTCAGTCAATAAGTATATTGTAAACAGTTTTTAAATAACGCGTATTTTTATAGTGTTATTACCGTTTACATTAATGGGATTTGTTTCAGGTTGTTATTACACGCTTTTCAACCACTGTAGAAATAGTAATATTGACTAGTATTAACTTGTTTTTTTCTTTTTGTATGAAGCGGACTCGACCGGCCCCTCCCTCTAAGACCACATCCTAGATACGCTACTGGCATCACCAGAGTTCTTTCCGTTCCTTGCTTGTGCAAGTTGTGGTTGACCAAATACAGGAATTTTGCTGAGACATGGCGGCTGACAAAGGGATGCGCAGTCGTTAACTTCATACATCTCGCGCACTGTTTGCGCATCCAAGCCGCCACGTGTGACCAAAATTCTTGTAGGCCAGATATCTGAGGTTTAGTCTTTTATTCCGTTATTGCTGATGCAATTATTTTTTCGTGATAGGATATTTTTCCGTTTTATGACCAAAGAAGTCAAACATGCCGATTAATTTTAAACAGTAGTGAAACTCCGTAAAACGAATCTTTATACGATGTTCGACCCAGGATGTTCTAAACATTCGTCGGATGGTTTCATTTCAAAAAATAAATTGTCAAAATTCCTGCTTAATGGTCTCAGTTTCCGCTGCGTAAGGTATGATAAGAAAGCAACTTTGAATAATTTCCAATACTTGAGCAATTAGCGATAAGTAAATCAGGTTATCAAAGTTAACGCCACTGCGTGCACACCTGACGTGTTTATAAATACATCTAACGAGCGGCGTAGTGTGCGCAAACTGGTTATACAGCCACGTCCGCACACCATCACAGAATTAGTTTATTCCGATAAATGGATTTATTAGAGTACCGCGATGCGTGTCTCTCGTAAAAGACGAATTTAAAACTTGTTTTAATTAAGAATTCATTTCATAATAAAATGATTTTCTTGAATTAACATTTTGTCATACAATTATTACTCTATAGTAATAGGTGTACACATGATCACTTTTCCAGTTTTACTAAGCCTGTCCTTCATGCAGTATTAAGTTCATAATAAAATGCATTTTAATCCGTTTTTTTTTTAACACAGCGTGTAATTACGAGAGAGAATAAGGTGTTGTGAGACAAACACTATACCTGTATCTAAGATACTGCATGTGTGGCGAAGATAAAAATTGATTAACATTATATGGAAACCTCTTGTCTGGATTCCGTTACATTCACAGTCATTATTTTATAATACTAACACCTTTAATGACATAGTCTACTATTTAGAGAGATAACTAGGATAGTGGTTAATTAATATCCCCGCCGGAGGGCGTTTGACCCTGATTCGTGGAGGTGATGCAGACGTTCTGAGGTAGGAGAAGGAAGAGGTCGCTGCAGAAGCAAAGAGAGTTTCAGCGAGCGACTGGACAACAGTAACAAGAGTAGGAACTCGAAGGTCTCCACGAATTACATCATTTCTGATGAACCAAGGAGATCCCGACAAGGAACTGAGGGTTCTGGATTGAAATTGTTCCAGCTTACACTTGCTAGTGGTCGACAAGAGTGAGCACCAGGCATAGGTCAGCACTGACCGAAGGAACAAGAGATAGGTAGTAACTTTAGTGCGCAGAGGCAGGAGGTTTCAACACGAGAGCATGGGAATAATTTGATTCGGACACCGCGAGCCTTGTCGAGGGTTTCGGTCACGTGAGCGTTGAAGCGTAGGCGCCGGTCAAGCCGAACGCCTAAATACTTCACCGTCTCTTTCCAGTTGATGGGCCACTCTTCTAGGGAGAGGAACTGGCGTCGAGAAATGGACTTACATGTGAAACAGACCACCTCAGATTTTTCCGTCTGACCACCTCGGATTGATCGTCACCCGCCATTTCCGTAGCCAATCCGGTAGCAAGACCAACTGACGCTGCAGCTTTGTACTCGAAACGAGGGGGGATAGGGAGCTGCAATGATACATAGCATCGATGGCGAAGAGGGACAACGTGACACTGGGCAAAACTAGCAGATCGTTCGTGTACACAAGGTACAGAAAGAAGGCGAATACAGAACTCTGCGGGACGCCGGCGGCGACAGATCGAACTCAAGAAGAGGAGCCTTCGACGCTAACCCTGAAGGTGCGATCGCTGAGGTAGGATCACATTTCACTCGTGTCGCAGTAGTCTGGCTCTGCGCACGAAAGTTACCATTTATCATTTGTTTCTCAGGTCTGTAATGACCTATGCGGTACCCGTTTGGTGGTCGCTTCTTTCCACCACCAGGTGGTATGGACTGGAAAGATTCCAATCAGAAACCCACTGAAGCCGCTTTCCTCAGACTCAAGTTTCAGTTGCTTCAAAAGTTCGTAAACTTTCAGTTGGTTGTTCAAACAGATACTATTAGCTTGTTCCAGATTTCCACAGCGTTACTTGTACGATCTCATTTCCGCAATCCAACATATCTACTGGCAAGTTACGATTTCCGACCCACTGCTAGTTACATACAGTGGCGGAACGTAAACAGAAATTATTTTGTTCACGAGACATACCGTGGGCGCAAGGGTCCCACTTTGTTCACGAGACATAACATGGACGCAAAGTTCCCACTTTGTTCACGATACATACCGTGGGCGCAAGGGTCCCATTTTCCATCGCTGGTCGAGTTTTACCCGATCGACTTTTATCTTAGTTCGTTTCATTACGTTCTCACTAAGTACTAATTGTTTTCAACGATCACCTTTCCCTCGCCAGGCGATGATGAACCAACAGGTTGTATATTTATCTAAAAATACATTTCTACTAGCGTGTATTTACTTTATATTAGATATTACTTATGATAAATATTTTTTATCCTAAGACTCTCTATCGTAAGTAAAAGCTGGAAACTAAAAGAATATTTGTTAGTAGTTGTGTTTATGCCTTAAATTGTCACTGCTCTTAAGAGGTAGAATTAGCTACTTACATCAGGTATGAGGCGCAGGTACGTAAAGTCTGCAAAAGCCGGACAGTAGGTTCGGTCCTCTTGACAGTTAGCAAGTAGACTCTCGTACGAACTATTCATGTGAAGAATATTAGCTCCTTCTTTCCCGCTCGCATGAGACAACTACCGTCATGATGTTTCGACATGAACTAAAGATTTCGGAAGAATGGACAGTACATCGAATCTAAGTGCAAAATCACGCGGATGTTACAAAAGCTCGGTTTGAAACCGACGGTTCAAACCAATCTTTGGTTTGGTTTAGCTAAGAGAAACAACGTTAAACGACAGTAGCAGCTTGTCTGGCGAAACGCTGCTTCTCCTAAAATTACCCATTGAATGTACTTTTCTAATCTAAATTATTTTGAAGGTTTGTGAATTAAATTTTTAAAATCCATTTTGTATTAAATTTCGTCAGTGTAATAACAATAATATTTTTGGTAATCAAGGAACGCCCGTGCAGTACGAAGGCTGCCCTGCGGTGTGTTTAAGTCACACTGTTCTATTATATGGCTGAAGCAGGTCCGCACAACATTGAAAGATATAACAATATTACGTTAGTAAGAAGGCTCTACGTATGGCAGTAGCCATGAGAATAGCACAATACTCTCGAGCACTTTCTGTAAGTGTTGCGAAGTTCAGACCTGCATCATACAGTAACAGTACAATATCGTGTTAGGATTGCAGAGTATTGCATTCCTTTTTACAATGTCTTCTTCATACGATCCGTTATTCGAGTGGCTGTATGGCAATTATTATTTAGATAAACTTTTCTGTACGCCCTACTTAATTATTCGTGTTGAAATCATCTGAGTAGAACAAAATTAGTTTTGATGGTCTATGTAACATTATTCGTGTCATATTATTTGTGTTTGCAAAACATGGAAAACAACTTTTATTGGGGAAGCCGGTTCGCCCACGATTCCAGTTCATCAAAACCGAACTGTTTCAGTTTGATTTCATCCTTTTCAGCAAAGCTTGTCTGTTTCGTAAGATTTTTGGCTGCGTTATATTATTTATTAATATTTATTAATTAAGTACCTAAAACTATGCTGCTTTAAGACGAAAAAGTGAATGGTTGAGCTTACACAGATCACCGTCAAGATCAATGTAGAATTTTTATTAATTCCGGGAATTTCCTTTGAATTTCCTTTTCCGGGAAAAGGAAACCGGAATACACGAGGAACAGAATATAAATTATTTCATTATTTCCTTCTTTAATACATAGATCGTCTTAAATGGTAATCCTATTTTCATATAGTATTGAAATATATGTAGTAGGGATTTCGATTGAAACTTGTTGACATTTCATGATCTTTTTTCTCAAAGACATAGCGTATCTGATTGCCTAGCTTTATTCGAGTTTACTGCTTTGTTTTAAAACAAATAAAATTATCATAACATATATGTACAGTACGTTTAAAGTGAATCCTACAGGAACAACAAAACTGACGCACTATGGTGAATTTTAGAAACTGTTGTATCAGTGAGTTTCACTGAATGTTAATAGCATTGCGCCAGACCGGAAAATGTTAATTTCTTGCCTGTGAAAGTTGCTAATTTGATTTAGTGGGCGAAGACTTCTATGTCTGCAACCAACATTTTTTGGTTTGTTGACAACAGTGTTATATATTACCGAATTGTTTCGAAAACTATTGAAATACTGTATTTACGGTCCATTTAACTCTTGTTAGCGCTTTTTCAAGAGACATTTCCAGCAACTGAGATTTTCATATTTTATTTTCCAGTTTTATAATATGCGCAAAGTTATAACCATGCACTTAATACATGTGTGTAATCGTCCTTATACATGCGATAACGCCGAATCGCTTTACTGAGCATGTTTTACCGAAAACGTTTCGTTGAATAAGCTAAAGTTTTTGGATGCAGACATAAAATAGAATATGCTAACATAAAAGTACTTTCTTTACAAAGGAAAATGTCCCAATTATGGTCTTCAGTCAGATGCTGTTTGTTATTGCTTCTGTTATTTCAACCCGGTCTCTCTGTAATGGACGACGACTTTCGTTGTCTACACTTTTCAAAACTTAGCCGACCATAATAAGTACATCCCAAAAGAACGCAGGGTCCATAACAGAAATGGATACCGAATAACATATTTCGCAAAATATTCTTACACCTGCGTGGCATATGCGTCACAACGTGTGCAAGGTCGGCATCGACGCAGTAGTCGGTCTTTTCTAGGCACCTTTGACTATGCGATTATTGTCGACACATCACCTATAAAGCGGTTGGATCGTCTTGCAATCTCGGTAGAGTGTCCCAATTTTGGAAGCGACCACTTAGTCAGTGGACAGTCTCATTATTTACTGAGACAGTATTACTTAGAGGAATATTTATTGTTTTGTTACGTTAGTCTCTGTTAATCGTAAACTCGAAGAATTGTTGTGTATGAGTGTTTATTGGTGTTTTTTGTTTATTGAAACAGCAATAGTAGTTGTAATTAACGATTTCTCTGGTGTTCCGTTACTTTATTTTCAATCTTCAAACACGACCATCCATGGGGTCGTCGTAGCAATATAAACATAACTAACCTAGGTCTATAAAAGTACAAACTCTGGAAACCACCTTGAAATATTGGTGCTTTTTACAGCCCCCAGGCCGATTCAGCTTCTGATCTCAAGGTACCCTAGGGTACATTCCGAGGTGCCCTAAGTATTACTACCTAGGTAAAACCCTAAGCTAACACCGGCTGAAGAATAGTGTTGCCTACAATACTTTCTTTGTTTATGTTACACAGATGGCAGTGTATTTTGCTCAACTAAACCATCTGAGTTTACAGAAACAGTCTGTTATTAATAATAATACAAAAACGATATTTTGACAACAATAATACTGAGATACATCAATATTATATAAGAAGGGAAACATAAATTAAATTAAAAGGAGTACGGCAATGTTTATTTGGGTGAAATGGATGCAGATTTAAATTACACGGAGGGAATGTGCGGGAAGGAAAGTAGTTAGAACTACAAATTAGCTATAAGCAAGCAGTAGCGTTACTAGGGTTTGTTTGATGGAGGGGTCATTGACCAATATGTGTCCACGGAGGTGGAGTTACACATTAAATTGTTCTCCAAATATGACAGATGACTGATGATAAACGGGAAGACAGGTGTTTTGGTAGTTACAATTTCGCCGGTTATAGCCTACTGAATGTGTCTGTGTGTTTTATGCAGACCAAGTCCTACCCAATAGAAGAGGGTAACCCATTGGCTACTCACTGTAAGCCAGTAAGCCAGTAATTCTGTCGGAGCTGGTGATAAAATTATAAAGACTGTAGAAAACGTTGACTTTTGCGTGTAGGAGCTAACTTGAACGCACGGTTTTGAAGAACTATAGATAATGAGGAAGAAAAAGAATTCAAATTAATAAAGGAGAGTGATCGAGTAGTTGGGTACTAAACATCTAAATGCCTTGTCCACTACACAGCTGTTAGCGAATAGCAGGAGCGTCGTTGAAACTGCAATGGTTATCGTCGTCATGATCAAGTATACGGAACTCAACAATTTGTTTTTGTATAATATGAGACCCGATATGAATTTGTTTCTATCGTTAATAGGAGCGCTGTCTATAGAAATTTATGTAGGGTTTGAATGGTCTGTTGGTTCCAGATCGATTCAATACAGATTATGTTAAAGAGATGGAATGTGAACTCAAAAGCATACTGAGTCTTAATATGTGCAAAATATGAAACACGGGAAGATATCTACATACTTCGAACATTTACAAATTGTGCACAACAAAAATTCGTGACAGTTTAGAATATACAAGTCAAATATACGTGACTTGCTAAAGTGTTATCCGATCATACAGAATTTCAAAGGTATATAAAAATTCCTTCTAATTTCTAGGCAAAATTGTATACATCGCACATATGGAAAATGAGGAAGTGAAAGCTCACTTAAAGTATGATAATAAATTAATCCATTCCTGTATCTTTGACCGCGTTATCCATTGAAGAATGCGCCT
Organism: Magicicada septendecula; assembly: GCA_034769895.1. Taxonomy (NCBI): domain Eukaryota; kingdom Metazoa; phylum Arthropoda; class Insecta; order Hemiptera; family Cicadidae; genus Magicicada; species Magicicada septendecula. The sequence goes on from CM068371.1 coordinate 243,343,087, forward strand.
GTGCGTAACGATAAACTGTTTGACTTTCACTCCGGCAACTCTTTTTGTAACCTATACAAAGAAGATACATCAAGCGACAACTGTGTTAGTATATTTTGGTATTTTAAGTTTTTACTGACACAGTTATGAACATATGTAACGTATGTAACAGCTGCCTGTAATTGTTCACTGTAATCGATGCTGACAACGCTCTAAACACTGACAGACATACATTTTTGTTACTTCGACAAGCAACGGAAACCATCAATGATGTCAAACAAAGTAAACTGAAGTCAGTAGAAGGCTAAATAATAATGACACAATTTTTAACCTAAGATTTGATGGCGTGTTACTATTACAAGTTAGGCCTACAGCCTATATATGTGAGAGCGTCAATGTAATGTTTTTAATATTTTTGGGAGTTATAATATTAGTTAGTTATAACTCTCATAGTCAAGATTCGGACATGGTAAGTACAGTTTAGGTATGCAGGTACCAAATCAGTTTTGGTTTGGTTTTTTGGTTGTTGTGTGCATACCTGCAGACGACCACTGACTCTGAGTAGTCGAAACATTGTGATTTTAATTATTCTTTTAAAGTAGTGAAAATCTGATATATTATAATTTTTAGTAATATTAACAATCAAATATAGGCTATGCAAATAAAACTGCGAAAAATCATGTAAATATCAGTGAGTTAAACTGAACTATAAATCTGGAAATAGTAAGAAGTATGTCGCATTAGTCAATAAAAATTTTTGTTATCATACCAATAAGTAACCAATGAAATTTATAATATCAATAAAAACGACAACATACGAGGGTCATTCAATAATTAAAAAGACAAATAGCTGTACAGAAAAACGCTGTATAGCTGTAGAGACTCTGCTGGTCGGTAGAGTACAATAGTTTCAGAAATTAATATGGCATCCCTGTAATGAGTTATGATCAGCCATTTAACTAGAATTTTGTTTTTTTAACGTCAAATTCTCATTTAACGATCGCGAGTCTTCTCGAAGTTTCGGAAGTAGTTGAACAACGTATCTTTTGGGATACTGAAAGCCTGGTTTTTGTGATTTTTTATAAGGTCAGTGGACAATAAAGAGTACATACTACTCTGACATGGTTGTCAATAAAGTAAAGCCGACAGTGATGCGGAAATGTCCTGGATTTCTGCGCAAAGGTGTCATTCTCTTCGTATAGTGCCCGCCCGTACACAGTTCAGTCGACGCGCCAAACACTATTAACAAATTGGCTGTGGAGACTCTGCCTCATTCTCCCTACAGTCCAGACTTGACTCCTTGTCCGTGGTACGAAGTTTTATGACAACGACGGGGTAAAAGAAAATGTTTTAAAATGGTTTTGACATCAACATAATTTTTTTTTGCAGCTGGCACAAAAAATACTTATTTAGAGTTGAGACAAGTGTATCAACGTTGCTGAGCATTATGTTGAAAAGTAAAAAAAAATGTCATACTGAGTAAATCAATCGTTTTCCCCCTATTGTATATTGTTTTCCGGCTATTAGTATCTTCAACGATTGAATGACCATCGTAAAAATAAAAATACAACTTTAATCACTCTTGTAGTAACAGACAAATATGTTGTTCCGACAAACAATGAAAAGAATGAAGAACTGCTAATGATATTTCAAAGAATATCGTGTTGTGCTGCTATATATATGCACTACAGTTCATAAATCATGGAAAATACGAACAAAAAACAACTGAATCGAGGGTTGTGGCAACCTGAATTAAAAATTTTTCAAAAAAAAATTTTTAGGTAAACACCTGAGGCATGCCAGAAGGATTTTTACAAGACCAATGAAGAAATGTTGCAGTGGAAGCTGCCTGAAAGAATAAAATAAAGTAAGGCCAAAATAAGGTAGTTAGATGATGATGAGAGTGATTTATAAACAACGAGAATTAGAAGTTGGAAGCCAAAATTGAAACAACCGAGTGGAAATAAAAAGCAAAGGAAGTCAATAAAAACAGTCATAATTTAAAAGAATAAGATTGGAATATTAGTTTTTAATGTTCGTAAATTAAAATGTGAAGAAAATAGTTTGAAAACGTTGACTAATTTACAATCCGATATTTGCAAATTTTCTTAAGGAAAATATAGGCTATTTGTTTCTCCAGCTTACAATTTGTCCACTAATTTAAGGAATCACTGAGCGTCTTCATTAGGATAGTGGACGCGACCAAAGCTGATAATGAGAACGAAGACCGTAATGTGTTGACGCTGTGAGTGACGTTAAAATTTTAATATTAATTGCACCAACAACTTAGTGTGCTTGGGAAAGGTTTGTCCTTTCCATAAATATTTTTTCTTTCCTTACACATAGGCCTCTTGAAGGTCACCAGTTGGTCGTTGTTTGTTGGCGTATCACGTCAGCAATGAACTTATTCTTGAACAGTGTGCGCATTTGCTAGAGATTTACCAGGGATTGCGGATTGTTTATAGGCTATACTTTTGAAAAAGTACTGAGATCGTTAGTCTGTTACTCAAACGTTTACCTCTTTATTGATTGTACTGATCTGACTTAAAAGCAAAAACAAATTTTGTGTATGCGACTATAAACGGTGGATCGAGGATGTCCAAAGCTTGTACAAACCTACCTGTTGACTTGTCTCATATTAGCCAACTCGTACGCGCACCAGTGTACCAACTGGCCAGACTCTGCACGTCTGAGTCGGTCATAGCTCTTGTAACGGTACCGGACTCCTGAGAGCCTTTCCTTACGTAGGCAAAACGGCGATGGTGGGACTGCGATACGACCAACATATTCAGTGTATCGCCGCACAGTCGCTACCCCAATCGTGCCGAACAAAGTTATGTTTCCTTGCCACTCATCAGGCTGTAACCCAGACGGTAATAATTAGCGACACGAGTGCATCGCATTAGTGCGAGTGTGCTCTCATGTGTAGTCGCTAATAACGGCTACGCAATTCTGAGGAGAATCACATAACGTCCAATTGTTAAAAAGTTTTTTACTTGTTAATTTTCTTAAGATTTCTAATCTACAACAGTTAAACATATATGGTACAGACAATAATGTAATTTATTACACTGATGAGAATAGTGTCAAACCTTTATGTAACGAAACTTGATTGGTTGTGTATTAGTTGGTATTGTTTATAAGGAAGGATTTTTTCCCAGCAGAAAAATATACATGTGTTTGTTTCTTAACATTCCCGTGTACGCTTTGATTTCTAATAACATTGTTACTATCTTTGTCATACGCATATTGTTCTGCCTCGACTTTTGTATCAGTGCCCTGTGTGGTACTGCCCTGCGCTTCACTGTTGACACGTGTCGGTAAGATCACATCAATCGAGTTCACTACAGCGTAGAACTCGTATTTGATTATTATTAACAAGTTATTTTTAAATTTGACTGTTTATAGTTTCGAGGAAATGAGACGGACGAATGAGAAAACGGTCGTAAATAATAAGCAGTTTGTGGTCTGCCGATGACGTCATGATTATTGGGTTTCACCGTTCGTAATTGGTGGCAATTTAACGTTTCATGTAAGTTACGAGTTCGCCGAAAGCCGAAATCATATCCTACCTATAAAGACTGTGTTATTTAAAACAAGTTTTGTTGTTTGCCGTACATTGACCAAAAGCATTTACACTATTGATAAACGCAAAATTTAAACAATAATAATTCTGTTTCCTCTTATCCTCCTTATTGGGATGCCGGCAAAGACTATTTTGTAGGCGCTAATGAAATTGGCCACAACTTGCCCATAAATACCGCGAGCAGGTATTATGATTATAAATAGCTGACTAACACTAGTAAGTTTAACACCGACGATCATTGTGTTGCTTCCTGCTTTCGAGATACAGGAAACGCTCTGGTCAACTCATCTCTTCATCTCTACAGTCTCGAGAGCTGTCAAGAGATTCCGCAATGCAAAAGATAACTGTAGACATCGTTCTACACCTAGTACACTCCGCTACCGTCTGTTACACGAGAGTTATGCTGATAAACTTCGCTGGTGCATCAATGTGACACGCTGGTAAGATCAACAGTTCTGCCCCACTACGTTGGGCGAGGACGAAGTGAACACCTTTCTCTAGCTTCCCGTCACTAGCGCGCCCTAGCCCGTCCCTAGGGATGAGTCTCAGATTGGTTAGTTGAACTCTGGACTAGGAAAACGCTTAGCCCGGATGATATTTCGTACAGCGCCTTTCAACAACTTCAGGAACAAGGAATCCTTTTCCAGTCGCGTTCTTCAACACGTATTTCAGACCGACTTGCTTTCCCAAGAAATGTAAGAGGACCATTATAACGTCGAGATCGACAAACTCTTATAGAAACTCCGGAAAATCAAGATCCGAGGTAGCTACCTTCATATGCTAGCTTTCTGCCGTGAAGGACCTTCTGCATAAGATTAGAGGATTACATACCGTCAATCACGTTTAGCGTCAAGATAGTGAGTAAAGTTAACGTCAGTCGAGGTAGCTTCATAGGCTCTCTCCTGTTCTGTGTCTACGTGAGCGACAGCGTGGACTTCAGATAGTCTTATTTGTGAACTATACAGCAGTTTATACTACGATCGCTGCGTCGACAGTGAGATCATACGGTTCCGAGCCAACTGGATACATACGTCGACTGGACCGACAATTAGTACTTACCGTTAAGGGACCACAAGCGCAGCAGTGCTGTTCTCCAAGGGCCCAAAGGCACCGCCAGGCTACGTGCGAGTAGGTAGAAGGGTAGTTTAGTGTGCCATTAGGTAGTTTAGTTTGATAATGTGAGTAGGTAGAAGGGTAGTTTAGTGTGCCATTAGGTAGTTTAGTTTGATAATGTGAGTAGGTAGAAACAATTAGTTTCTACGTGTCCAGTCTAGAGAAATCAACTACCTCGCTCTACACATGGGTCTTTGGCCTATCTAGCGTACTCTCAAGTGAGACGCGACTAGTCTGGGTCTACTGTTTCCAACACTGTGTACTTTCAACTCGGCTGTTACGCAAAAAGTAGATAAGCTGATCATTAGCACGTATTTGCTACGGTCATCACCTGATATCATCTATTAAGTTTGCACGCTCCCTCGCTCTGGAGATACCTTTTCGCTATGCGGTACAATAAGATGCAAAGCGTTTTCAAACGGAGGTTTTGGCTAGTGCCAAAGCGGTCTCTGTGTTCGATCCTTGGATGAAACTTGCATGTAAAGTTTACGTACGAGTGGCAAAGGACCCGGTTAGTCTGTCACCGTCGACCTTTACAGGTACCCTTTAGGTCCAGGAGGATATTGCACTTTTTCTATTTATTTATAAAACAATAATCTGTTCGGTCAGCTGGACAATAAGTACATCGTATTGTCTTGTAGGCAGTACCCCTTTGAGTACTCTACCTTCTTATTTAATTAGACATATGATCGGCTGTACACGCTTAGCTTGTAACACATTACTGTCTTTCTTGTTAGCAATGTCAATCACTAATTTATAGCAATCATATTGATAACCCAGAGGGTTTAATTGTCTGATTTTATTTGTATGTCCATCAGGTTGCCAATGAGTGTGTGTGTACTGTAACTCGTTCACTACATTTGACGCTTGCGTATATTATCAGTCATTTGATAGTGGGTACACTGAAATCGTGTTGTATTATTGAGTTTGGTAGCCTACGTGCCACAGCGCATCAAATTCAATTAATTAGCAAGACTTTGTTTTAAAATTTTAGGAACCTGTCAATATTATTTTTGTTGTCGGTTCCTCAAAACTGCTCTCCAGAAGTCAATATGGGTTTTACAATTACCATATATTAACAGCTTAAATCTATTATTAACTGTGTCTGTGTGCACATCATGTGTGCGCCTCAGTTATTTCGAGCTTATAAGTAGTTTGTAATATCTTATAGTAAAGTCTCCCTAAGTCTGCAACAAATTTCCTCATACAAGGTTTTATCAAAAGCCTGACCCGTATCAAGAAAAGTCAGCTGAGTTGTATCTTTTTTCTTAACAAAACTATGGATCTGATCTACCGTTCTGCGTACAGTACGCTACCAAAAGCCAAATTGATGGGTGGGTATAATTTTTATTTCTTATGTTACTGGTTTTAAACGGATTTTAAATTAAGTTATTTGGAACAGATTTATTTGTCTATATGAAGTGACTTCTTCGATTTCTTCCCAGTCCTTGGCAATATAGTTATTTGGTTACTTTCCTCAAAATCCTAGTCTATTTATCCTAGTGGTTACTTTCCTAGTGTATTTATTTACTTCTTAATTATGACTTCAATTTAACAGCGTTAAACGTCTTGACAGCTATATCCACTTGAAGAAAAGCTATGAAGGAGTTAAGCAAGTGCGGAAGCCTTCCTTCGTTATTTATCCATCTTCCATCTTCCGTCCTTTCTTCTAACTGGTGGTATTCGCTGACTTGATCGTTTTATTCTTTCCGTGCTTTCCACAGCAAATAATCAGTTACTTTTTTCGGAGAAGTCCTAAATATTTCTGATTTTTTTTTTAAATGGCTAATAACAATTTTTTAAGTCATATAAAAAGTTGTTTTAATTTTTTTATTTAGCTTATTTATATGATATTTTTCCACCGCTATCGTAATTTACGAATTTCCGTTAATTTTTCTTTTGTTATGTCTGGACAATGATATTTCTGTTGATGTGGTTTTTGCTCTGGAGTAAAAACCCACAGCAAACCCTGGAAGGCTACCCAACGTGCTTCTTGTACAGCCTTTGGTAACTTATATATCTCTTGGATGGTTTTAAAGAAAATATTTATCAATTAAGTCATGCATTTTTGTCGTATGGAAATTTTCCAGATTGTTTGTTGCAAAATGCCTATTTGTGTGCTGTACTTTAGAGAAAGTAGTGACAATGATTGGTGAGTGATCTGAGAGAAGACTACGCCTTAGTAACACAGAAAACAAGTAGATCTGATACTTTTCATGAGGTAGTGGGCCAATAAGTTAGTTACCCTGTTGATATATAATCTAATTTTTTTCTCCCATAGCTAATAATAATTCCCTAGCGTTAGTTGTTGTTAATCTTGATCCCCAGTTCATATTCTTGACATCGTAATCTCCAGCAGTTGTAAATATACGTCCCACTCCAGGGTTTCGAAAAATATAACGTAACAAAACGATTTAGAACAACCAGCCGTTGCAAGCGAAGTTAGAGAAAGATTCCTCCTTGGATCGGATCTCGAGACAGGAGAGATCCAGAAGGAAGTTCGTTACTCGGCTATAATTTTAGATTATCGTTTCTACGCACTAATCCGCACATGTCAGAGTTGGAGCAACACTGTCACCGGAAAGATTGCCATAGACGTAACCGAAATGTGTGGCTGAAGAGGACATCCAACGATGGATCACGGCCTCACACGGACACCCAAAATAAAAGCGAATAAGATCAGCAACTCTTCAATAGTAATGTTTAACTACGATTTTATTTGCTCTGTGTCTCTATACATGAGTCGCTTCTCGCTCAAACTTCATGTATAATAAAAGATTTCAGTACGACTACTGGTAGTTACATTTCTCATGGACAGCGAGACTTACATTGAACAGCGTGTTCAATAAACAGTATTAGAAGCAGCATTAAGAGTTGAGAACCTACGTTTCGTTCATGCGCGAACATGTAGAATCGCGTGCCAAGTTGTTGCTCTGCAATACAGCACTTTATGAGAGCGGTGCTGAGAGCATGCATTTATAATGAATACGATAATACAGTACATAATATCTAACACACGTTAATGTCCATCAGTGCAAACACCGAAAGCATGTTTTCTGTTACTAACATCACACGTGCCAGATTGCTCGGCGCCGGATAGGGCACGTGGATGTTACATAATACTACTTACATATATGCTACAAATTAACATCAAATTCTTAAAGTGATAGTCCACTCATATATATTTCAGTTAATTACCGCCTATAATCCGAGGTAAGAACGTGTTTGTATACAATTTTTTTCATTTTTACTCCGAACCATATTTGTTTATTTGTTTCAGCAAGATTTTTAATTTTACTATTATTTTATCCTGTGAAACATATCACTACAATCCCAAAACTAGAGAGAGAACAAACAGTCAAAAATCTTACAAAGTTGATATAGACCGCCACGTGGCTGGTCACACCAGATTACTATACAACCCAGACAGATGAACTATATCAAATAGCTTAATAGTAAAAAAAAGCTCAAGAACGTAAGATCAGAAGGTAGTGGCAGCCAAGTAGAACAGCAGATGATACGAGATTGAACAAAGGAACTGAAAGATCTACTATACCAAATAAAAAACCAAGGGCTTCAAGAATATAAAAAAAACACCTCTCGGCTACAGAAGTTACCGTGGAAAGCAACAAACCGCATTAAGCGGCCGCTGTTATCCATACAACTCCTTACGAATCGCAGCGGTAAGTGGGCCAGAAACAAGAAAGGAAAAGTTACAGCTATTGTCAATCATCTGGACAGTGCCAAATACCTAAGCGTTTCTTTCCAACTGTCATTACTAATCCCAAATTTCACTCTAAAAGAAGTAAAATAAGTTCGTATAAACCTATTCATAAGACCCCTTGCCAGTATCGTCTAAGACTAAGGTATTCGAGAAACTGCTACTCAAAAGACTTCAACCATTGATAAATCCTTAAAAGATTACTCCTGCTCGCCAGTTTGGATTTTACGGCTCTGTAGAATAAGTGAAACCCACAATCAACAAAATTCAACGTGACTTCCAAGAGACTCTACAGCACTTTTGGATATGTCAGGCCTTTATAAAGTCTGACATACGGGCTTACTGCATAAACTCAAGAAACATCTGTCACACCCCAATTATTATATCATTTTAAAATCGTGCCTTCAAGAAAGATGTTTTTATTAAACACCAAAATGAGCACACAGATCTTTCTAGTATGAATTCAGGAGTCCCGCAAGGAAGCATGAAATGTTATTTCACGAGATCCACAGTTGATCAAGAAAAAATAGTAATAATATGATAGTCTTGGATTTCGTTGTCCATGACGTGTCCGTTCATGTCCGTTCTTAACTAAATATAATTATTTCACTACGACTCGGTACAGAAAACTTTTTATGGGTAAAAACGTAAAAGCTTTACCTTACAACCTGAACCGGTTTTTTACTTTTAAAAAGCTTCTTCAGAGGTTCAGGTTTAGAGACCTCTGAAGAAGCTTTTTAAAAGTGAAAACCAGTTCAGGTTGTAAGGTAAAGCTTTTACGTTTTTACCCATAAAAAGTTTTCTGTTCCGAGTCGTAGTGAAATAATTATATTTAATATGATAGTATTACTAACAACAATAACTGTAATGAAATAATTATAATTACAAAATTCTACCGACAACAATGATAACTACTATTATTCAGATCCTTAAGATTTCACAGCCGGTGTCAACATTGTTAGAATTGTTATTAGCCAGGCTGTTAGGCTGTGGTCTACTTTAGTTAAAGACAGACGTTTCGGCCCCACCATCTGAGGCCATCTTCAGCCCAGGTAATAATTCTAACAACAACTACTATCATTATATACTTATTTTCTAAGTTAAAAGATTTGTTACTTTTCATTTAGTTTCTCATATAATTTGTATAGATAAAATACGATTAAACCGTTTGTGAATCCTTCACAGCCTTCACTTAGGCGTAAGTTTAATGGAGATTAATTACCATTATTATTATTATTATTATGGGGTTTGTTCTGTTAGAGCTGATAAGGAGCGTCGGGGTTACCCCGATAGAACCCGAATACTGAGTATACTCTTTACAGAACGTGTAAAATTCCACATCCATGAGCAAGGCAAATTTTGTAGCTCATAGCCGTTTTAATATATGAATGATGTTACGAAAGGAAACCAACAGCCACTTACTTCGACAGCTGGCTATCTGGATCGATATGATGCATTTATCAATCTTCGAAAAAGATCACTCATTTAAATTCAGAAATGGTAGTTAAATGTGAGTTTATTATTGCATATAGGCTTACTCAGAATTGGTGTAAGGCTTCAGTCTACTAACTGAAGATCGTACGATCAAATCCACCATCAACAAAAAATTCGGATTAATTGTTTTATTCAGTTTCGTTAATATGTCCAGTCCGTTTCTCTTTCATGTACATGTTTATACTGTAAGGCCACGACGTGAAGAAAAACAAAATGTAAATACTCGAAAATAGTAATTTTAGTATATACTGAAACTGTCTTCTGATAATTAAAGAATTAAATTGAACATGAAAATGCACTAACACATGCCTGAAACGCCTAATGACTTGTACAAAACAACAATAAATATCGAAAGTGTAAACACGAGACATTCTGTAATTTCCCGCGCTTCGTTCCGCTGTGGTCTTGCGTATGTTTACGCAAACTTTCCCACTGTTTAGAAAGCGAAAAGATCCGTCGCCAAATTTCAATTAATTAAAAAAAGTATGTATTCCTTAGTAATTACCGTCATAATATGGAGAAGCCGAGCGAGACTCCCTCCTGTACCCTGTATGCTCAACTCCTACTTCCGATACGCCCCTGGCGCCAGAGTTCCACATTTCTCTTACTCTAATAGTTATCTACATGAAGTTGTCTTTATTTCTCTGTCACCGACAAAGATTATCGTTCGTAAAAATGTGTTCATTGAACTGCAGGCACAGTTGGCTTGTGGCAGCTAGTCATTCTTCCTTTTTGTTGATCAGTCTTTCCGTTTCTTCGTATGGGCAATTTCTTTATTATTATCTCGTATAGCTATCCCCATGTTATTATTGCTGAGTGTCTTCGCTTTCTTGTTTTGCCTAAATTTCGATTACTGTTAGCAAACGCTTCAGTTGCGTGAGCAAATAGCCAAATTTCTTTCTCATTCTATCCACAAACCAATTTACACTGTAATTTTTTAACACGTTTCCCCAACTTAAGTTGAATACACTAAATCCGAGAGAAAAGAGGCAGCAAACTTGCACTCATTACATTGAACTATAAATTAGGAACCTAAATGTAAATATACAAAAATAACCAGAAGAATTATTCCAGATGAAAATGCAGACGACCGGTTGTGTGCAACGATAGTGCACACCCTTACGTTTATCAGATCTAGAACCACATTCACTAGATCTCCAGACTATTTCTCAAAAATCACACTTCTCCTAGTTTTAAATGTTAGTCCGTGAACAGAAATTAGTATTATTATTTTTAAAAACTTGTTTATTGTTATGTACGGTAGAAAATAAATTTACTGAATCCGACAAAGGCAGACCGTATGCTCTACTAAAGGGGTTTAATATTGCATTACGACACAAGAACATATATTTGCATTAGCATTGTATACACAGACTTAAATTAAACGTACAAAGTTCATATGTAGCCTACTCAAGTATAAACAATGTAAAAATGTACATAATTTCTACGTTTTATTCACAGACACACACGCTCCCTGAAGTGTATGCAACTAACACTTACACTTACTTCATGTGTCTCTTACGTATGTTCATATGGAATTAGCTGTCATATCAAAACAACAAAGAAACATATGGAACACGTTGATCCAGTAAATGTTCAGAAACACTTCACTTAAAACAAACACATCTAATTCTTGGTGCGTCGTCGACGTGATCAGTGACGACCATTTTTTTGTACAATTCATCATTTATTTAAAAAAAACGCATGGTCATAGTCTAAATTAGATTTAACGCTTAATGCATTTTAAATTGTTTAATTACTGCTCTCTCATCTCCTTGCTACTAAATATTGTGTGTGCGCGCGAGCGCGTGTGAAACACAGTGGCCGTCATCAATCGTGAAGTTGTAATTCATTAAACGTCATTTCATTTACAATCGTCAGCATTCAAAAAAATATTCTTCTCGCTGAGAACTGAAGTCAACTAAAATATCGTCGTCGTCGTCGTCACTTCACCGTGCAGGCTCACAGTCTGTTCCATCTTCACTGCAGCCATCTCTTCCAGGGCCTACCCACAGACCTTCTGCCAACTGGTTTGTAGTGTAGTGCGCGCTTTACTAGCCTCTGGTGGTCCATTCTGTAGACGTGCTCCATCTACAGAAGCTGCTTTCGTTCTTCTATCATATCATTGATGGAGAATATACCCAATTCGGCCCTTATATGTTCATTACGCATTCGATCCCTTAGACGATAACCACTCACGTGCCTTAAAAAATTAATTTCAGCGGTTTGTATATGCTGCTTTTCTCTCCCAGTTACCGTCCATATTTCACTAGCATATGTGAGAACCGGTATCACCATTACTTTATAGAACGAAAACTAAAATATACACAGTAAATTAGTTGTTCTGTTAGAGCTGATAAGGAGCGTCGGGGTTACCCCGATAGAACCCGAATACTGAGTATACTCTTTACAGAACGTGTAAAATTCCACATCCATGAGCAAGGCAAATTTTGTAGTACAAGACGTTGATATATTTTAAAAGAAAGTTTATTTAATATGTTAGTGCGCTTGTTTGTAGGCCTATGTGCTTTGCAGTAGCACACAAGCTCCACTGAGACGTCACTTTTTGGCCTACGAGGGAACTAATTATATTTTCAAAAACCTTTTCCAACTTAAATCAAGAGAAAACGACCTCAATTTTCTTTCATGGTTGACTGCACATTCACTAGAATTACACTTAATCGACATAAAAATTCAATTTATTTTTAATTCCTTAAATTTACAACATAAAGTATATATAATGTTGATTTTTGTTTAAATTCACCTATAATAAAAATTAGTGTAATTATAAATCAGTCTGTTTCATTTTTAATACTTAGAACCTAAAGTCTGCAAATCTGGAGAAAAATCCGAGTTCTTTCTTAAAAATCTACACATTTCTGACATTGTATTTCTCAATTTTAATTTAATTGTTTTAGCTAATTGCACTTTCTAAATTACTAGTAAGTATAATTAAATTACTAGTAAGTATAATTAACTATGTTGTGAAGTGTACGTTGAAGATTTTAGCCAATCTATCATTTTAATACTTGGTTTTAAAGTATTTCAAATAAAATATAAAAATCTGTATTGTGTAATCTGAATATTTATGAATTCTGATTGCTTTAAAAAAATGAATTGTGGCGGAAAGTAAAGTACACATGAGTTTTATATAACCGTTAACAATCGAGTAAACCATAAACTGACAAATTATTAATGGCGCTGAAAGGAAATATTTACCGACAACAAATTAGCATCATAGCGACGTAATATGGAACACTGACATTACACATGACAATATACCGCATTAGACACGGACGCCAGTGGCGGCATTAAATCAGTGAAGAAAGTTATATCCCTAAATGTAATCATTACTGTGCACGTGTATCGAGTGCAATATTCCCAGCAAGTTATTGTGCCGCTGACAGCTGTACACTGTTGTTCGCAGCTTCTTGATCATTCCGTGCAATTCCTTTTTACGTTTTCTCTGACGATTTTAACGCACGAGCCCAGAAAGTTGAAATTTAACAGATCACAAATAGTAAGGTGTACAACAGACGTGGTGTGTGTCCGACACAAGGGGTTAAGCGCAGTCTCTCTAAAATTGCAATTCAGGTTTTCTGGTTAGGGCAATGGTAATTCTATACTTTCCGTGGGAAAATAACCCGCGAACCAAAATGATGATTTATGCTGCCATCTGCGAAAGAGTAGTCATCAACAGATCTGAAACTTGGGAGGTAAATCATGAGAAATTCCCGAGGGCTACAAGCGTTGGAAATGCTTAATGAAGATTAAGTATTTTCATTAATCTGGAGAATGTCTTGTATTCAGGCTTAGATGGATTCTTTTTTTCTTCCCTTTCCTGGCGTTACAACCCAGCGTGGGTTTTAGCCTCCTCAATGACTTTTTTTTCATTCCGCCCTCTCATTACACATCCGTCTCTATCCCCTCACGTTCATACATTTGAAATCATCCTCCACGTCATGCAACCATCTCTTTCTGGGTTTTTAATTATTCTTCCTACCGGCCTCTAATCTGCAATTCTCTTTGTCATTCTTCTGACATCCATTCGCATTACGTGGCCCAGCCACTGAAGCCTCCTACTCTTAATAAACCGGACTCTGTCGGTACCCTGAATCAGTTGGTTCAGTCCATGGTTCGTTCGAATCCTCCAATAGCCATCTTTAATTTGTAGACGTCCAAAGATTTTTTGCAAGACTTTTCGTTCAAATATTCTTAGACGTTGTTCGTGTGTGTGGGTTAATGTTCAGGCTTCCCATCCGTATGTTACTCGTACTACCGGTCGTATAAGACTTTTGTATATAGTCACTTTAAGTCTGTTTGCTTAACATCATGGCTTTGAAAAGCTTTTTATAGGAGTAATAACACCTAATGCCACGTACGATGCGGTATTTTATTTCATTGCTGCAAGAGTTGTTCTGAGTAACCTGTGAACCTAAGTAAGAAAATTGTTGAACACGTTCAAATGTATAATTGCCAACTGATAGATATGCCTGGTTGTTTGTGACATTCCGTTGAAGTTCCATGTATTTGGTCTTGGCTTCATTTATCCTTAAACCTCTTTTATGCGCTTCACTATCTAGTGTTAGTAGATTTTCCTATAGCACTCTTTTATTTTTGCTGATAATAGCTATTTCATCAGCATAAGCGCACATTTGTGTGCTTTTTCATGCTGATGTGTCCAGAAACATCTAGTTTTCGAACGGCTGCCTCCAAAACTAGGGCTTAGATAGATTAGAAATGAAGAAAGCAGGAGGCACTTCATGTTGACAAGACGACTTGAGACGCCATAAACAGAAAGCGCCTCGTATGGTACGGTCACGTGGAACGGATGCCTGATGATCGTTTGCCTAAAACCTAGACGACGGAAACAGGGTGAGCCCACAAGATCAAAGGTGAAAGATGGTCAAAGGAAGCTAACAACGTGGTGACTGGAACAACGGGAACTTCTGTTCTGCAGTATGTAAGATGGTAGTAGCTTTAGAAAACTCGCAATTGATGGATGGACGGTTTTCTCATTATGATTTAAAATGTTTGAGAGGACTTCCAGTTTACTGATAAAACAATATAGTACTGAAATCGCAGGTAATTACAATCATACACAGACGTTTAATGAAGAAATTTGTGTTAGTGGTTGAAATCACAATCAGAATGATCACAGTTGCACACCACTATATAAAAATTATCCCGATTAGCGCTTTCAAGCCTCACAGCCCATCGTCAGATCGGAATAGGCAGAAATTATTTTAAAACAAACCCTTCACCCCTCTCCACAACCCTGCTCACACACAACAAGCTAATATAAATGACCCTTTCCCACCCCCTAAACCCTGTCCCACCATCTGTACAGTACATATATTTCTAGCAAATTCCTTGTGTGTGTGTGTGTGTGTGTGTGTGTGTGTGTGTGTGTGTGTGTGTGTGTGTGTGTGTGTGTGTGTGTGTGTGTGTGTGTGTGTGTGTGTGTGTGTGTGTGTGTGTGTGTGTGTGTGTGTGTGTGTGTGTGTGTGTGTGTGTGTGTGTGTGTGTGTGTGTGTGTGTGTGTGTGTGTGTGTGCATCCTTTTAAACTTACCCTCTTCCTCTCCACACACGTGGGTCAGTCAAACACCCTTATTTTAAAACATCCAATTAGTACTATGCAATATAATTCTTAATCTTATCTATCTGTCCTCTCTCATTTACTTCTTAATCATGTTATAAAATATTTCTTCATTATCAAATTTAATTTTAATATTAATTATATTGTCTAACCCTTTTTCTCTTTCTTTCAATATTTCTAACTCCTCTCTAAGCTTCCTTTCAACTGTGTTATTTACTACTTTTACAATTTCGTATTCTTCCAAAGGATTAACAAACTTATGGTTGTCTTCTATGAAATGTCTTGCATATAACGAATTGGTTGTTCTATTACCTTCTCCACGTTTGTGGTCAGACAACCTGCATACGAATTTCCGTCATGTCTCACCTAGGTACACTTTGTTGCAGTCTTTACATTTTAATTTATAAATTCCGCTTTTCTGTAATACTGGAAGTTTTTGTAATACTGGAATCATACACAGGTTCGTACGGTAAATTAAACTGTACTAGTGAAGATACAATGTTCATAATAATTACACTGTTTTATTTTCGTATGAGCCACTGTAGACTATGTTTGGTTCAAC
Organism: Magicicada septendecula; assembly: GCA_034769895.1. NCBI lineage: Eukaryota > Metazoa > Arthropoda > Insecta > Hemiptera > Cicadidae > Magicicada > Magicicada septendecula. Next base: position 243,359,142 of record CM068371.1, read on the forward strand.
TGGTTCCTCCCATCTGCTCCTCTCTCTTCCTCCTCTCCCATATCTCCTTCATCCTCGATCGATGTCTCTCCCTCCTTTCGTCAGTCCAGACGGCACCTGTCCTATTCTCGAGTTTTTCCTGAAAATCTTGAGCATTTTTAAATTTCTTTTTGAATGGTACGGTATGCGTTCTTCGTTGTCTTCTTGAGTAATCTGGAGTTCTTATATATCTTTTTCTGTTTCTTTTAACCAAGTATTGGGAATTTTGAGTTTTCTGAAATAGTTAAAAGTTCCCTGTCTGTCTGTCAGGATTCATTCTTTGAATATGTCTTTGAATATGTCCGTAGAAATTAATTCTTCTTTTTCTAATTACGTCTGTGAGTTTCTCAACATATAATTACACTGTTTATATAATTAATCTTACAAAGTTGTAATTAATTGATAATTGGAATTAATCAATAACTAACTAATTAATTACTTACAAAGTTATAATTGAAAGAATACACAAATCCAAACAAAAGGTAGGAAAAAGCTACATAGGACTGCATAAACGGCTGTCACAGGAATTGTTATTTATTTTTGACAATTCCTAACAAAAGAACCGACTGTTTCATAATTATATTTAGTGTCTCTTAAATTAAATACACTGTTTATGAAAATCATAATTTTTTGAACATACTGGATTACGGTGTAACTACACAAATTACAATTCCGGTGTAAAAATAAAAATTAAAGTGTAAGTTAACATTTTAACTGAAATTCTAACTTTATGAAGTGTATTTTTTATTACGTTTTTATAAAAATAAAAATTTTTAAACGAATGTTAAAAACAATATATTTGTATAAAACATCTGGTACTGCTTTCACATGAGCTAAACAATGGGTGTGAATGATTCTTTTATTCTGTTTTAAGTTTTCATAATTTTGATAATTAAATTTAAAATATGCCTTGTTCACGTTGATGCTGTTCTCTTCCGGACAAAATCCGTAAATCTACGAGGTCAAGCAGTGGCGCAACTAGGAACTGCTCCTGCGGGAGGGCAAATGAGACTTCCTTCATATTTTGTCAAAACAAGTGAGAAATTCAGGACTCTTCCCGTAGAATTTTGTAAATACGTTTCATAAATTCTTTGCGTCCCAAAATTGTTTGATTACCCCATGTGAAGTTGCAAATACATACGTTTTTTACCAGGTGTTGCGTGATTGTAATCATTAAGAAAACTCTGACTTTATTTTATTAATTTACAAACATTTGTAATTCGTTTAACTTCTATAATTGCTTACATAACTTATTTTAACACACGCAACTGTCTTAGAAATAGGCCTATTTTAAGTGACTATGGGATTTTTATTAGCTCGGGGGAGGTTTATTCCCCTGCCCCCCATAATTACGCAGAGGTCAAGTATGGTACGTGGTTCGTGACCAGTCGTTCATCGTAAAACATTAAAAAAAAAAAAAAAAAAGATTGCGCAACACATGCGATAATACAAAAATTTGAACTTAAATATGAAAGATAAAAGTTTAATTCTTTCAGAGTTTTAACAAAACTAGGTGAAATTTAAAAAAGGAGTTTGAAGTATATCATAATGTACGATGGATTTCTTGCCGTAAAGTTGCATTAACATTTGTAGTTCTCTCTATGAGAGAAAAACAATTTCACTTATGTTGATTAAACGAAAACTACGCACTGACCATAAATATTCTTTGTGAATGTTCTAGCTAACTAATGCTTTTTATTATTTACCTTATTTACTGATAGCTTATTTCAGAAATTTAATTTGCTTTGTTAAGCCTCGTAAACGACACATTCACATATATTCCTTAATTTGTGCTGTATGCCTAAATGTTTGTTACCCCTACGTTTAAATGAACATAGATGGTATAAAAATATGAGACAAATTAGATTGAAAATTATCCTTCTATTTACATCCGTGATTTACAGTTCTTTTTCAAAGTAAATATTTTCCTAAAGTAGATTCCCTAAGGTACATTGTGCTGAATCTAAACCGTATAGTTCTTGTAAAACGTTAAGGAATGTCGGAATAATTTTAGAAAGAAGTAATCTTGAGAGGAGGGCAATTCGGCAGCAATTCTGAGAGAACCATATTTCCACATGTTACTGAAATATTCACAAAATACTCTGGAATTGGAAAGATTATCTTGACTTTACAAACTAGGTGAATGAACAGACTGAACACGTCTAGAAGCGTCATTCATTAGAAAGGAATAAGAGTGGATAGGAATTGGTAGTAGGAGTTAGGATAATGATAAAATTATAATACCATTATTAACAAGGAAAAGAACAGAGCTAGAGTAGTCTGTTGGCCTAAATCCCACTTGCTAGAATAATGCTGTCCCTTTCTTTCCAGCTTTTATAGACGAAAATAACTTCTTCTTCGTCAACACTTAAAGGCGATGCCTTGTTAAAACCAGAAAATTCTGTCTTCCGCTATATACTGAATCACTTCCTTCAGTTCCCATCGCCAACCACAAGTCGTCCAAGTAGGTGTATTTCTACTTCGCCCTTTAAATCGTTCTAGCCTAGAAATACCTTCTTCCATTTCTTTTTCTCTCCATATCCATATCCGTTTTTCTCTTTACAGTCTCTAACCGGGTCTTCTTCCTCCCAAAGATCTAGATTTCACTTCAGTTAAGCAAGTGTTCTGAATGAAATATTGTGCAAATGTTTTCATAATTTCTAAATTTATAAATTACTTGTGAACAGAGTTACTTTCATTCTGAGTAGATTGGTTACCAGCACTCTTCTTTTGCTCACTTCTGATACTCTCTTCCCTAACAAACCTCCCTCCTAACTCCCAAGCAGTTAACCTGTTCCATTTTTTGATTATTCAGTTTCAATCGATCTTTTCGCCTCACGACTTTACACACACAATGAAAGTAACCTATTGTACGACAATTGATAATTTCAGAAACATTTCCTCAGTAGTAATGACAATTTATTTTTATTGTGTATGCGTTGTTTGTGTTTGACTACCAGTGCATATGCACACACGTATTCACTCGACGTTACATGAAAATTATTACGTATGCGAGCGTCCGCATTATGTAGAAGTGTAGAGTACAATAATTTATGTGTACATTAACATACAATATATAGTTCTCTCTCTCTCTGCTTACGGACGGAAACTAAATTTGAATTGAAAAGCAGCACACATGACAGCGCCTTTCATGTAAGTAAATATATGTTATGTATAACGTGTATATGTATATTTGATTTCGTTTACAGTTTTTTATTGCATATTATAAATAATTGAACGGGCGAAGCGAGTTCTCAGTTTTAACTCGACCGTTTTGACATTTATCTGTCTGTCTATCTGCTTGGAGTATGTCTCACGATAATTTTGGACGCATCAACCGATTTTCCTAAAATTTGCATGCATGTCCATACTTTAACCCTACAGAACCTTTATTGTCTTTTAGCTTGATTCCCCCAAAAAATAGGATGGCGGGAGGCAAAAATGTAGGGAAATAGTGAAAAAATTGCAAAAGTCCGTGTGAGGTACCGAAATAAATGAAATTTTAACCATACTTTAAACTTAGGGTCAAGTTTTGTAAATTTTAAAATTTAAAGTCCAAAAGTTGATCGAAATTTTAATACGGTATATCGTAAATTCCATGTGGGGTATCAGATTAAAGAGAATTTTAACCAAAATCTATATATACTGTATAGTTGTTGAAAGTTCAAATTTTTTGGACTCCAGGACCAGAAAAGGCATCAAAGACTTTAAAAATTTTTTTTAAATAATCCGAGTGTCAGTTGAAGTGGAATTTTGACACAAATCCGAATGTTTGGAATTTTTAATGTTTATTGTATTATTGTCTGCTCTACAATTGTTATTTTCCTAAAAAAAAGTAGTAGTGTAATCAGGATTCTCGTAATTTTTCTGATATTTGAAAAATTCATAATATCGAAATTTATTTAATAGTATAAATAGTCTAATAATAATATAGCTTAATAATATAATTCATCTACTTCGTTCAAAATAGTGAGCAAGTTTTGCAGCTCAGGGATCTTACTAGTATGAATCCGTCCAAAAGGAAATTAATAACCACATAAGCAGACAGATACAAATTCAGCAATAAAGAGTGAGAGAGAGAGAGGCAAGGGAGTTAGTTGTAACAAATTTTTAATTAGGTTTTAGGCAATATTAAAAAATATATATACTGTACATTTACATTGGCATTGCGTATAACATTTAGTTTTGTTTAAAACTAGTGTTGTTTGTATAATTGATATAAGGTATAATTCTTCCTATGTCATTTTATTGCTTTTATGTAATATTGAGGAATGTGCATGAAAGTACTGTAAGTGATTAGTAGTACTGAATTCCACACAGCAAGGAATACTAATTCCACAAATACAAACACACACACACACACAGAATTATACAATACTTTATAAAAGAGAATATTGCGCGTAGATTTTTGGCGTGGTGTGCACTTCTGCATAAAGTGCATGTCGCCGATTACTTTGTCGTTACGCGGCTAAGTCGATGTTTTTTATCTCTTGTGTTTGTTTACTTATTAATACATTTTCCTTTAGTTATTCTTTAGTTCGTTGTTCGGATTGTAGATGAAACATCGGAAGTAACATTAACAGTTGCTTTTGTGCACGTGGTTTATTACTGGTTGGTATTTATACTAATAGTCATAATAAAAAGTACATTACGAGTATTTAAACATCCTTCAACAGAACACAGTGTAGTGGACACAATTTTGAAGTTACTTGACGGTACTGATTTTCATTTTTATGCGACGCAGAAAATAACGGTAAATAATTCTAATTTATGTGTAATTCTGTTACTCTATCATAGCATCATACCGCATGTGTGTCTGTCGTTCATGTTCATCTGGAAGTCTGATCTTAGAACAGGTAAACGTTTTCTAACTTAATTTTAATTAAAATTTAAGACGCAAACAAATTTTCTATCTTTATAATAACAGTGTAGATATTCAAGGATTTAAAAAAAATTATAAACTGTGTTTTTCTACACTGAAGAACCTCACCTCTACACGATGGTCTGCACGAGATGACGGTTGTCCAGCACTGTGAAATAATTGGTAAAATATTCTTCATACTTTTGAAGAAGAATGCAATCAACTGAACATGATACGACGCAGAAACCTGTCACTCGCGCCGAGGCAAGGAGTCTAATTACAAAAATGAACAGCCTATAAACTGCCTTCGTGGCAGAATTATGGGGTTTCATACTTCAAAGACTCGACGACACAAATAAGAAATTACAAAGTTTTGACATTGACCTGAGATCCGTGGTACAGTTGAACGACTCATTAAGCAAGTTCTTCGAGTCAACACGTAATCACTACGATTACTTTGAAAAAAAAGGCTCAGAAACTATAAAAAAAACATGGCATACAAAGAGGAAAAGAGAAAAAACGTCGGGTCAAGAGAAAAAAGCACTATGATGAACTACGTGGAAGGGTTAATGCTGAAGAAGAAGTGGTTTTTAGTCCTCGAGAAAACCTAAGAGTAAATGTGTTCATCATTATTATTGACAATCTAAAGTCTGAATTGGAAAAACGAAGGAATGCATATGTTGAAATAAACGAAACGTTCAAGGTTGTAAGTGAAATTGACGAATTAAATCATGACAACTTGAGCAAAGCAGGAGAACACCTCATAAAACAGTATCCTGATTATCTAGAGGAATCGTTCTGCGACGAAGTTTTACATTTTAAATGTTACCTACAAACAGTCACGTTAGATTATTCTGACCCCGAGAAAGACAGAAAGAGGATGAAAAGGAAAAGGTCAACAGACTCAACTGCTCAACTCTTATGCCAATTTAGCTTCGACCTGCAGAGGAGGGATATAAGAGGTCTACACCTGTGAAGCTCTGCCGCCTAATTCGAAAAGGTGGGCTCCTGTCTGTCTATCCCAACGTGGACATTACTTTCCGGATGTTTGTATGTACAGCGGCTTCAAACTGCTCAGCTGAGCGAGTGTTCTCGTGGCTCAAAAGAGTAAAAAATTATCTACGCACAAACATGGGAGAATATCGTTTGTATTCATTGGCTATATTGTCCATTGAAGAAGAATTAATAAATAAGATGGCCCTGACAGATATTAATAATTTTGCCCATCAAAAATCACGACGTAAAGTTTAAAAATTCTGTCAAGGACTATTATTACAACTCTCTTTATCTTTTTAATTTTGTACCAACTTGCATACAAAATTGTATTAAATTGTTATGTTTTAACTTAAGTTTAAATGTTTTGGAATAAACACGGCTACAGTAATTTAATGTGTTATTGTGCTATTTCTAGTCCGTTATGTAAATTGTTCTATAGAAATGTATTAAGAAAAATTGAGAAGAAAATATTATATAAACAAAAAATTTTAGGGTAACTAAAATTTGAAGGATTGAATTAAACCCGTAAACGCACCCCCCCCCCAGATATTTGTGGAAGGGCGGCAAATTTATACTGCCTACGGGTGTCAAAATGGTAAATCCGCCTCTGCGTAAGCCTACGTCTAAGATAACGTAAGACAATGAAAGGACAATTGTTTCCTAAATAATTGCTTACTTTCAGTTTTTGTAGGCACAAAAATAATGGTAGGAAAACTTTATAAACTGGTAAACTTTGAAGGTCTACAGTAGAGGAACTTGGGGTATTAAGGAATATTGGGGTAATAAGGAATTCTCTGTTTTGGCTCCATAAGGTGCTTCTACCTATTTGCGACTTCAGTAACTATATGTTCAATGTTCTTCCAAGCGCTAGTGTCTGTACCAGCGTCAATGTCCAATGGCTACCGGAATAAGAAGCAATTGTTTGTTTTCAGTGGCTGAAAAATTTCTGTAGGTACGGTGTAATACTTTGATTTAGATCTAGATTTATGCTTAGCCGTGCTTTTAATGACTGAAATTCGTACATACAATGTTCATTCTTTTACTTTTCAATACGTTTTCTATTAAAACATAAACGGGTACATATGTTATTGGCATTTTATTCCAATATGATGACGTGGGGTAATATGGAATACTGGTATTCCCTAATACCCCAACGTAAGTTAACTGTTCCGTATTACCCCATACATAGATTATTTCTTTATATGTATGTTTTATTATATACAGGCTGATGTTAATTAACGAATACCTACACCTTATGATTTATGGATGTTTGTGAACGAAGTATAGTTATTTCCGAAATTTCTCAGAAATCCCGAGGCAAAAACCTGAAAGATCCACAGTTAGAATGTAGTGGGACCAGGAGCGAATGCAGGCGGCTGTACGAGATGTAAGAGAGAAGAAAATGGGCTTCTTGAAGGCTGTACAAACACATGGAGTACCACGGATTACCTTCTTTCGGCTGGTAAAGGAAATGCTAAACACAACAGAAGCATCAATTGATCGACCTCTTGGACGGAAACCACTTTTTTGCAAAGAGCTCGAACAGGAACTGGTAAGCTACTTATAGAAATGGAATTTCTCTTTCATGGTTTTACGAGAACAGAAGTACGGAGGATACCTTTTAAGTTAGCAGAAAGAAATAATATTTCGCAACATCATATACAGCTACAGTGTTCGTAAACACAGAACAGAAATAATCCCAAGCAAGTCCTTCATCAGATGCTAACAACGTTACTTCTGCAACCTCTACAATGTTTGAGCCAAAATCTGGCTGTTCCAAGACCCGTGATTATGTTCTTCCCTATCACATTTCCCCACCACCGAAAATTAAACAATCTTCATCATCTCGTGGTCGGAAAAGTGGTTCAGCTGCAGTTATAACTGATTCTCCATACAAAGCCGGACTAGAAGAAGCCATCTCGAAACAGTCCATTAAATCATTGCCTAAAAAACCTGTCAAAAGAGTCAAGGGAAGTAAAATTCTTCTGTTATCAAAAGAAAGTTTAAGAACTTATTCAAACCAAGAGGAAATTCGTCGAGCAACACCTCTGACAATAAATCTTTCCGATCAGACCTGCAATTGGCACACTTAAATGATAAGACGGCTGATGATGTAGACGCCGAATGTCTTTTCTGTGAGGGAGAATTTTCGGATGATGTAAGAGGCGAATTATGGGTTCAGTGTAATGTTTGCTTCTTATGGGCTCATAATGATTGTGCGGGAGCAGAAGTGGTAAACGTTTACAAGTGCGATTTTTGTATAAAATCTTAAAGCTATACTAAAGAAAACAAAGTTAAACGACAGATTTAATAGGGTAAACTAATGCTTTGATATGACGTATTAGAGCATGTGACCAAAGGTTCGCTAAACTTCTTTTGGAAAATCAAAAACAAAACAAAAAGACGTTTATGCTTATAAATAAGATATTTTTAAAATGTTTCAAATATAGGCCTACACATATACCTGTTTATTTTCTTCGTAATAATTTGATTTGTATGGCATTATTTGTAAAATAAACTCATTTTAAAATCTAAAATACTTTGTATTCCATAATACCCCAATATTCCTTCTTATCCCAAGTTTTTCCCATTTTGGAAAATGTGCTCTTGAATGTCAACAAATAAAAATTAGTTAAAAGTGTTAAATACTAATACGCAGAACAGAGTACCGCATAGACTCAAACTAATATAAATAGCTTTTGATCACAACATTAGTTCCAATCAGTATTATAAAAATGGTATTCCATAATACCCCAAGTTCCTCTACTACTAAAACACACTATTTACACGCACACGAAGAAATATTTGAAAAAATAACGTAAACAAAGTAGTCACCAAGTGAGAAAGCTTAGCGGTAGATTATGATGATAAGCCTCGAGGTGATCTGTTTTGTTCCAAAATGACTTGCTATATTTCCGTCAGTAGTGAAACGAGCGTTGCGTGACCGGCAGTAGAAGCGTGCCGTAGGTTGAAGCCAGTAGTGGCTTCGAGGTCATGTTGGTTGTTCTGAGCGAAACTCGACAATGATGGGAATTTTAAAATTAAGTTTCTTTCACATTTCCGGGTACTACTTTTTTTGTTTGATCGTTTTAATCCATTGTGTTTTAAAATACTTCCTATAAAATAATTATACATGTTTACCTTTAATTAGTATTATGGCGCTTTAACAAATTTTTCACGCACAGTACGAGCAGGATATCGTGTGAAGTGAGGAAGGGAGGCAGTGGCTTACGAAAGAAATGCGTATGAGTTACTCACACTGAAGCTCCATTCTTGTCATACGGGCGAGCTGGGTGTTATCAAACGACCGTGTAGGAAATGTAGACAAATCTCGTTCACAGATCAGGACAGGCACTACTGCAAACATGTTGATCGTGCAGACAGTGGAAATCTCGTACAGTTAATAAATGTTTTATCTACTGTAATTAAATAGGAAACGTGTTAAAAAAAGACAGAACTTTTGTAATAAAAACTTAACTACTGTAATTACAAATTTATTCAGGCTTATCACCTTCAAAGTAGTTCCTCTAGTCGCAATACACCTCCCCCAGGGTTCCTTCCATTTTTGTAATGGTTCCGTGGAACGCGTTTTTAGGAATGGCACACAGCTGTCATATCGTATTTTCCTCAGTGTTAGTTATGGTTTAAAAACGATGTCCTTTCAAGGCTGCTATCAATTTGAAAACAAGAAAAAGTCTGCTGGGACCAAGTCTGGAAGGGACATTGGGGGAGGGGGGGCACGAATATTGTCTAGTGTTTTGCCAGGTAACTGCAGATAAGGAGTAAGGCAATATCCAACTCTAGTTTTCCCAAAACTCAGCCCTCTTCCTGCGTACAACGTCCCTCAAACGCCTATGTAGAACTCACTATTTTTTGTTCGATTAAGTGGAAAGAATTCATAATGGATGAAACATTTCCAGCAAAGAAAAAATCACCAACAAAACATTTCGTGTTCAACCGTCTCCTGCGGGCTTTTTTTGGCCGGGACAATTCTCCATCCATTGTAACGATTGTGCCTTACAGCGATTAGCCGTAGCTGCAAGTTTCATCTTCTGTGACTATATTTTTCAAGAAGTTTTTATCGACTTTGGCCTAGTCAAGCAGTTCTTGACTGATGTTGACACGTTTTTTTTCTTATCATCGGTCAACAAAGACGGCAAGAATTTTGCGGGGATCCAATGCATGTACAGCTTTTCTGTAGGACAAGATCCTATGCTGATGCCTACTTCCTCAGTAGACTCTCAGACAGTTAAACGGCGATTTTCACGAATCAGAGCACCAACTGCATCGATGTTATCATCGTTTGTTGACGTGGAAAGTCGTCCAGCTTTGGGATCTTCATTGGTCGACGTTCTGCTAGCTTCAAAATGATTGAGCCATTTGTGGTACAGTTACAGACAAAACATAACGTCCTCAGTTCCTGGAAGCGAGCGAGCTGTCACTCACACTCGGAGGTGGAGTGAGGCAAGGACGTCATGATTTGTGTGCAAGTATACTGCGTTTGGCTCACACAGTTTACCCCGTATGGTTGCTGAAGCACTTTCAATGTGTCTATGAATGTTTTACCGACTTTGAAGCAAAATTTTAACTCAAACGCGTAGTTCTTTATGATCTTTCATTTTCCCTGTTTTAAAAATCCGACGAGAGATTAGTACACACACTGTCGCTCAAATACCAACAAGTGGCATTGTGTTTCCAACAGTTGCCGCTAGTCAGCGCGACTTGTTGGGGCACGATCCCGCTGCTGGTCGGCGCTTTATTACAAACGTTCGCTTTTTTTCTGAACACACCTCATACGCCTACAGTTCACTCAAAGGCTACAAAAAGGGTGAATAATTATAAATGCACTTAAGCCCTATTCAAAGGTGTAACTCAGCACCTGCCTTTACTACAAGAGCCATAAATCTCCTCTAAATCACCTCGGTCAAAGTCTCTGTCGAGTTTAGGCTCTCAAAAGACTACGTACAACGTACGTTGCACAAGCAAAGGCCACGGACACTGCATCTCGACAAACGGTGACGTCTTTCCAGCAGCTCCAGTTGTTGCAGGTCTGCGTTTCTTCGGATCCTTATCTAGGTGCGAGATCCTAGAGGCACGCACTATCTGCCTCGGGCAGTCTGCGGTACCATCCAGACGCCAACGCAAAATGCGCGCAATGCCTTGGCATCTTGGAGTGTTCGGTTGTCTGATTGTCTGATGAACCCCGTGGTACTGCATAGCTATTGTTTCGTTTGATTGCACCTGCCTAATCTCACGTTTACAATGCGGCTCCGTGTCTACTCTGAGGGTTCACCCACAGGAGCTTAGAGCCGTACTGCCTTGGACGATAGGCACAGTCGCGGTACGCGTCGGCCGGAATCGTGTACTGCCAAGGCGCGGACGGCTGCACTTGAACGGCCTCAAGGAAGGCCGAGGCAGCTCATGCTATTCCTCTAATGCTGGTGCAGATGCTGAACTAGCCAACATCGTCGTAGGATGTTGTTAGCATATGCCTGGCAAACGTATCACGAAAGAACCACTCCACAATAGCCTTGTTTACTGCGGAGCACACACCGCGCCTGGCTCTCACGGGAATGCGACCCGGACAGTGCACTGAAAGTCAGTCAGTTCGTTCACTCAATCAGGAACGGTATAATTAATTTATACAGTTTTATTAACGATTTACAGCAATGTAAACTCTTTGTAAATAGTAAAAAGATTTTATTTAGTCTATATAAACCTATAATGATAGATTCACGGGTAGAGTGAACGTAATTCTGAATTCGGACTTCGAAGCGAACTCTATTCGTAGTAGAGGAGTTCGAAAATGAAAACATGAAAATAGTTATACCATAAACTCTTCGATGCTAGTTCTGTATTAGTTCCTGTTCGAAGTACACTGTACGATAGATCTAAATGTGCTAATCCAAAAGATGAGTGCACATAGATAATCAGACAGAGGTTTCTTGAAACAGCGCACCGGTCCCTGCCTGTACATACTCATTACTGAAAGACAACATTTTTAAATGATACACAGTGTGACCCAGCCCTTAATTTACTTAAAGAATCATGTCCATGAGACATCCCTGATTAGTAGTTTCGTTATTTAGGACGAACCAACATTTTATTTCGTGGTTTATAGACGTGTTGCTAAGAGAACAGATCTCTCTCTATTATTGTACAGGCTGCACTGTAAATAAGACAATTCTGTATCTATTCACATAGAGTGACGTATCTACTACAAAATAACTGTATTAAAATGTAGTTACAGTATATGGCAATAATTTTACTCTTGCAGGTACTGTGAGACTATAACATTCAACACTCAGATATCTGTCTGCGGATACAGTAACGGTATACAATGATGATACAACGGTATAACACCAAAAGTATTAGAAATAAACATATTTTGTGTAGTAGTTAAAAGTTATTCCATCTACATACATTTATCCTGTCAACCCCGCATACGCTGTTTTAGTTTGACTGCACGTTGCAATTTGTTCCTTATAGGTATGTTCCGTAGTTTGTCTACAGGGACGATTTCACAGCCGATTGAAGTACTGTAACTCCGATGAGACTTCAGTTCCGAAAAGAGGGGTTTTCTTTCGATTCTGTATCCTTCATCTGTTCATTTATGGATATCATTCTTACATCCGGGTTTAATAGTATACATGGTCATATTAATCAGGCTTTATATCACAGAATGTAATTACCTTGTATTGAAGAGTGGTATGATTCATTTTTTTTAAACATCTGAATAATGGAAACTTGCCTTGTAGTTCACAAAGTTTGTGAAAACTGGTGATTCTGATTAGATAACTAGACTATGTTTCTTAGCTTCGATAAACGATTTAAACTAAGATTCGTTTGAATCAATTTTTTTAGCGGTATATCGTTGACCGCGTATTGGAGAGTCTCTAACCGATTTCTCCAAGAATATTCAATTGACAAAAACTGAACTGAGCAGGTGTGGTAAACGTCCCAAGAGGAACGAATGGCGGAAATTAAGAAATTCATTATTAATCTGCGGACACACAGACAACGTTCAGAAAAATATTTTTTTTTATCTGTCGATATCTATAACACGATTTTTTGAGGCAGAACAAATTTTACTCTAGCTAGACCATTTTGCTACGGTAATAGAGTAGACCGTTCAGCGAGCGAGTGGGCAACGAGAAATAACTACCAAGTCCAACGGCATCCTAGGAGGGCGGATGAGCAGGTTTAGGTCCAAGGCACCCTCTTGCCCTTGGTGTGAGAAATCACTCCTAAAGGCAGTGGACCGCGTATTCGCATAGGATACGAAAGTGAAGGGGAAACCACCTCATTAAAGATGGTAGGGTGTTCCAAGTATTACCAGCTACATATTGGACGTCACTGGCTGCCCCAGCCACAAGATCATGAGGAGACCACGAAGCCTGGAGAGCTGCTGCAAATCGTTTCACGGAATAAGAAACACAGAAGAAAAGTAAACATACATTATCATTTATGTTCCCAAAGAATATGGAGATCTACCAATTTCGATCTATACATTTAGTCACACCATCAACGAAATTTTAATTTGTTAAGATTATAATTTTTATTATTGTAGTTTTTACAAATTTCTATATTTTTACATTCATAATAGAATGTTTATGATGTAAAATATGGACCGAAAGGGATGTAATATGAATTTTTTAATAACACATCTCTTCAGACAATTTTCACGTAACAACTGAAGAAGGATATTAAACCACATAAAATTTCAACTAATACAGCAATTTTAATCAAAATGGATCGATAGTAATTACTTTTTGAATCTTATATGTCGATAACACGTCTAATTAAAGTTTCGAACTGGAACTTTCCACGAGTGTTTTTTTATACGTTCGCCACTGTCGTTGTTCACACGCGCACGCGCACACAACCATTTTCTAACACTGTATTTTGAACGCCAAGCACTCTTAAACGTATATTTCCGGTGAAAAACGTGTTTTCTGATTTTTAGAACAAACATAACTTTCTCTTTCATGCAGAGGTAAAATTAAATTTAAAAATCAATAAATAAAATACTATAAATATGTTCTAAATCGCTCAAGTTCCATAAACAAACAGACGATAAATCAAAAGGTGAACAGGCGTAGTAGTTGGAAAGACTCACAAAAATAATATAGTAGAGTTACAAATCCAATACAAACTGTGTTACAAGAAAAGGAGGGTAACATTACTGCTACGTGGTAGTACAAATACATACAACAAAACTGTTCCCGGTGCCCAGTGAGGAGTCTTGGGCTACAATTAAGCCAAACCAATTAAACTTTTGTATCAACAAATACTGAAAACCCCAAGGCGTGACTGCGATTGTGGGTTAAATCGTTTCATGAATTTTGTGTACATAATACTCAGGCCAGCAGTAGAAAGTTTGAAAGCGCAAGTGAATATTGTGTGTACAATAGCCGTAATTAATAACTGCATTTGTAATTGACACTTTTATGTTGTATAATCAATCTGCGTCAAACAGTGAAAGCTGGCGTAACACAAGTAAATACCGTATGTCGTTGTCAGTTTGACGTTTGCTAAATGACGTGCGCTTTGGTAGGCTTATTGTTTTGTTTTTGAATTGAGGTTGTGTCATCTGATGACTCGGCAGTCGTAACAGAAAAATACCAGACAAAACGTATTATCAAAGAATATGTTAAAGAAATAAGAATATTGTAAACATTAGGATAATAAAAACTTAAGCTGTTACAACGTTTTGTTCTATTTGTTGAGCCTAGTACATGCGAATTCGCCATGAGACACTTTATTCTGTAATCTATAAAGAATTGTAAGCGTTAAATATGTATCTCTATGATTTTGTTACTTTTTGTTTTATATTCTATTACTATATTTCTATTCTATTCTATGATGTATTATATTTCTGTTCTAAAGTTTTAATAATTCTCTTCTTACATAACTCGAAATTTTAAAAGATTTTGCGTACTGAGCGACATTTCCTAAAGTGTCTGTTTTGTTTCTGTATTTTCTTAATGGTTTCATCAAAAAATACATGGCCTAAAGAACTTTTGTTTTTGGCTCCTTTCGATTTCCAAAATATTTTCATAGTGTAAAATAACTTTCCATTCTCCTCATGTTTAATGCGACTATAAAGAAGAAATATGCATCGAAAATAAATGTGGGGAATGAGAAAGTAATGTTTCTTGATGTTTCGTTTATCCTCCACTTTATTGTTATTTATATTTTTTATTAAAACGTAAATTTTATATCTTCTCCAAATATTACGTTATTCATTCCCCTAATTTTTAATTAATCAATATTCCCACCAACTGTAATTAATTTATTGCCAGAATGTGTAATTTATAGCCAGGGAAGCTATAGACATTCAATGTAAACAGCAAATAAAATAAAAACTAAAAATTGTTATGCGAACTGCCAGTAGTTATATATGATTAAAATTATGTAAAGAAAAAAATGGTCATAATATTACATCCGTAATGTCTATGCAAATTGTTAAAAATATATTTGAATCTACATAAAAAACTGTGAGCCAATTTAAAATCTTTAATATTTCTTTTATGAATTTGCTAACTGCTATAATTTTTATTGTTCGACTAAGCTTTTCGTCATCACTGACATCTTCAGGTCTTAAACAACGTCTATCAACCTAGATATCAACTAGATAGACGTGGTTGATAGACGTTGTTTAAGACCTGAAGATGTCAGTGATGACGAAAAGCTTAGTCGAACAATAAAAATTATAGCAGTTAGCAAATTCATAAAAGAAATAGTAAGGATGGCTGCTAATTTAAACAATACGAAGAATAAAATCTTAAATTAACAAAATCTTTCCTCCGAACCGCACGCCTTTTATCCTGTACTCTAATGTATGTTTCTATACTTTCAGCTAGTAAACTATGGTCTTCTGAAAGAAAACAATCCGGAGTGGTGGAACATAAACCCATTGCACCTTTCTTTTATCGGCGAATCGGACGTGGTCAGTGTGTTGCCCTACAGGCAGGATCAACGCCGGACAGTAATCTACAAAATGGGTATGATAGATGTCTTTATGATTTATAAATCAAACAATATTATTGTACTAAATGTAGTCCAGGAGTCACCGTTTATAACATCTAGTGAGAGTTGTTCATTTCTACTTTCAGCTATGAGACGCATATAATCATCTTCAGTTTTGCAGTATGTAGGTTACGTGGATAAATAATACATATATTTATATTAAACATATACATAAACACATATATACTATACTCCATATGCCTGTATATGTTACTGTATAAATGCGAAGTAAGGTAAATCTTAAGATTTACTGGTATATCCTAAGATTTACCATTTCATGATGGTAAATGTCCGAAGATCCTTTTAAAATGTTTATTTTTCGGAGTTTTAAAAACAGTCCGTGGTAAATGTCAAGATTTACCGCTGCATTGTAGTAAAAGCGTAATAATTTTATTTTTCAAGAAATGTATAGTTAATATTTTTAAAAAAATAATCATTTTCATAAAAACGATGAAGAAAGGAGGCAACAAATTATGCATTACACTACTGCTTGTTTCTGAAATAAATTTTATTTAGTTGTATTACAATGAATTGTTGTAAAACTACTAAAAACCCTACAGCCAAAAATATAAAAAGTGATAAAAGTAACAAACCTTACTTTTAAAAAAAAGGAACATTTAAAAACTTTTTAACCATTTTGTGAGAATGTAATCTTACTGACGAAAACAAATACGAGTCCTTTTTTCTGGCCTTTTAGTCCAATAATTAATTGATACAAATAAATAAAAAGTTAATAGAGTAATAAAAGTAAAATAAAGTAATAAGAAATGAAAAAGTACGAAAATCTTGACATTTACCACTAACTGTTGGTACAAGTCCGAAATACAAATATTTTAAAAGGATCTTCGGACATTTACCATCATAAAACGGTAAATCTTAGGATATATCGGTAAATCTTAAGATTTACCTTACTTTGCACTTTTACAGTAACATATATACTAGCCAGGGAGACTGCTACAATAGAGTTCATAATCAACTATAAAAATAATTAAAACGAATTAAAATTTCATGTCGGTTTACATATTGGCTCTTTCCAGAATCTACATGGAATAAACAGAGAGCATCTTGTTCCTTGGTATTAACTGATAACGAAATTTATTGTTGGAGGCGGGGACGTAACATCACATTACAAATTACAGTATAGGCAACGAAGGAAACGTAAATCAGAACTAAGCCTCTTTTCGAAAAACTCAGAATTTTTTCGTGTAAGAAATTTGCATATTTTAAAAGATTTTAGACTCTTTTATATTAGAAATAGTAATAAATAGTTCTATAAGTTTGAAGATAAAAACTGTAGTCTTCGTAAAAGCTGTACTGTTCTCGTTCCGCAGTACATATTGATTGTACACTAACAATTTTACACTAGAAATGCTCCAATCGTGTTTAATATAGTATTACAACATGTAAATCTAAGAACGATTCAGGGATATTTAAAAATATATATATATATATTATTACGAAACGTGTACCTTCGTATTAAGAGTGTTAATATGTAATAAAAACTGGGTTGTTTAATAAATACTTTTGCTCTATGTGTATCTGTTTTTGTCAGTTGATACTAATGGTTGCGTGTTTATTCCTCGTATATATGTTAATTCTATTTAATTATAATTTTATTTTTATGGATGAATCTTCTTTATCGGTTAATTCTAGAATTAACTGAAGAGAATTCTTCAGTTCGTCTGCTTCAAATGTTTGAATATAGCGGTTGTATCGTCCCAAAACAATTTCTTAATGAATGCTTCCGATTTCCATCTCAAACGTATTCGTTGAGGTTAGTTTCGGTTTCGTAATTTTTGTTATTTTTATAACTCGCAGACGTCTTCTTGATCTTCGTGCGTATAGAGCGAATCCTATTTATACTTTACCTTCGAGAAATAAAACACATGGAAATGATATTGGTTATAATAATGTTTAATCTTTAAAATTTTTATTCAGTTTTAGTAAAAAATTGTTATTTCGATTTTAACGTTAGCAATGATCGATTCTTATCTCAGGGTAATTTGTCAAATGAATTAAGTATATAAAAGTGAAGTTCTTTTGGCTGCTACGCAAGGTTCAATTAATTAATAGAAAACAAATAAAGAGTACATTACAATGGAAATAGATTAATACTTATTATCTAACATAATATTATAAATAGCTATTAATGTTTGAACAGTATGGCCTGTAATATTTCATTTCGTTATGTGCGCAAGGCATGCTGGTTGGTTAGTGACGTCATTATCATGGCCGATGAGTGACCAGCTAGTTAGGGTAAATTAGTTCCCAATGTATATTAATAAAATATTCTCACTTCGTATTCACTATTTCTTATATTCTGTTCTTTTTTCTTTTATAAAATGTTTTATCAGTTACTAATGTGGTGTGAGTTGTTGGTGTTGCTGGTGATTATTCGTATTTGGATTACAAGAATTGGTTGGTTAAATTTTGTAGAATACATACAGTTCTTTAGTTAATTTTAATTTAGACTTCCTTCTTGTTCATCTCTTTATATTTTCGTTAACTTCACTAGTAGTTGTTCATGTTGGGATAGATGACTTATTGTAATGACTTCATGATTTTTCTTTTTTGGTAATTCATCCTTCTGAGTTTGGTTCCTTTCTTGAAAATTTTTTACATAATTTTTTTATCAGCACTCCTCAACCGTATTCTATCGTGGTTAACAATCAAGTGTCCCAATTTCTTCTTTTTTTCACAGAAGCTGACCAAAATGTCTTGGATTCTTATTGGCCCATTGTGCAAAATTCAAGTGTTACATTACCATGATCATTAAAATACATTACATTTTATATTTTGCCTTCAAATTACCTTTTTATCATAACACGATAATATTTAATACAATTTATATGCGGTTATTCCAAATAAAATTATAAATTATTTGATACCAAACATGGCTTGGTTTGGTCATGTAAAAACTAGTATCTTGTGGATTTTACATTTATCTTACTAAACAATTTAGAATGATGGATGACAGTTGACTATGACTCTTTGATACAATATTAATTTAACTTGATCTGCTAGTAACAAGAACTTTTTTTAATATAACACAAAATCTTAACTATACTCCTTATCTTAAAATTATAATTTCCTACATTTAACTGGTTACACACTGCTAAACAATTGTCCGTGTGTTATTTTCTAAATCACTAGTATCAAATTCTGTTTGATTGAACATAACTTCTTAATACTAAATAACACCCCACTTTTTAACTATAGTCTGTGTGATTATTATTATGCCACCTTTTATATGTTTGTTCTCACTTTTGTCACTATAGGGTTTTGTACCCTTTTGTCGCCTTATTTTACTAAAAGAAAGATTTTTATTGGCCTGTTTAGTTCTATAGGTAATACACATTTTATGTTATGAAGTGGCTGTACTCTTTATTATTTTGGTTATTGTTTCTTTACTTGATGCTCGTTTACAGCTTTACATTTTTACTGATTTACTGCCCTATCTAACTGGGTAATGTCTGGTTATTATTGGTTAGTCATAGCCATGTCAATGTTTGGTGTTGCTGAGTTAATTTTGTCCATTCATTATCTTTAATTTTGGGGTTTTCGGTTTATTAGCTGGTGATCATAATGCTTGGTTCTATTCCTGAATGAGTTTTCACAGTTTATTATTTATAATTAGTCATACTGTTTTCTGTTTCGTTACAATATCCAGTTCAAGAAAACTGGAGAAATTTTCACACGTTGGCAGTTAGTTCACATATTGCAAGAGATGGACTGTCCTCTCTACTGTTTGAGTAAGTTTTATAAGCAGTAACCAATAAGATGGAATTATGGGGCATATAGGAATAAAAACTGCAAAACTGAGTAGCCGACTGTGATAACAGCGGCGCCTCCTGGCTGTGAATACCGCAACTAGCGGCTGGCGACGCGTTGTACTAGCCATGCAACCGTCCCACTAAACACAAAAGGCGCGCGGTATGCCTTGGTCCTTTACGGACTGTTGAGCAAAGGTTTCTTATTTTTATAGAATGATGTAGCCATTATAAGTAGAAACTCTTTGAAAGAAGCTGTAATTAATGTAGATAGTGAAACAACGAAGAGAGAACTGAAATAAATGATAATAAAACCAAATACACGGAAATAACAAGAACATCTTGTAATAGACAACCTCTACAATCCCAAAACCATATTTGAATACGCAAGAGAATTTTCCTACCTAGGCTCACAAATAAATTACACTAACAATACAAGCAATGATATCCAGGCGAGAATCCTTAGTGGTAACAGATGTTACTAGGCCTACTCAAAATTCGTGAAGGTGAAAGCACTGAACAAATCATTAAAATTGAAAATATACAAAAGCATAATTAGACCAGTTGGAACTTATGCTTGTGAAAAACGGGTATTAACACAACAAGACAAACAGTATCTCAGAATATGTGAACGAAAGATAATGAGAAATATTTTTGGACCAGTGCAAAATAACAGCGGCTCGTGGAGAATACGAATGAATGAAGAAATAAATAATCAGAAACATGAACCTGACATAAAAGGGTTATGAAGCTTAGAAGGATAGCCTGGCTGGGACACACAATGAGGCTGGAACAACACAGAATTCTCAGAAAAATTCTAGAGTCGAGTCCAGTAGGTAGGAGATCATGAGGAAGGCCAAGGAAGAGATGGATCGAAAATCTTGAGGAAGATCTGAGGAATAGGATAAATGATGGAGAAGCGTATGTAGCAAGAGGACTGACTGGAATAAAACGTTTGAAGAACTGTAGGTTGTAACGCACATTAGAAGAAGAAGAATTAGGCTAATTTCAGATAAAATTATATTTTCTTAGATATTAAAAGCTATACGAAATCATTAAAAACTCTTATAATAGGTTATATGCATTATGTATACTATTCATTGCATGACAATGAATTAAATTTATTTTTGTTAGGGAAATTTATTTTTATTTATTTAATGCATTAGAATTAAATTTGGTTTTGGTAGCGTATTAACAAATATTTCACTATCACTGTTATATTAATTTGATAAATAGAAATTTATTTTAACTTACGTATACTCGTTTCATGACATTCGTCACACCGCCACTGCAAAACAGGTTATGACGTAAATTAAAATAAACACCAGCGTTTGTTAAAATAAATAAATAGTGATCATGAGAAAGTAGAATTAATACATGGGAACAACACCCGACTTAAATAAATGTATTTTACATTAATCAGACATATACTTTACTTGACCATTCACTGTTTATATATTTAAAATTAGAAAAGTATATTACTCAGCGTTTTCAGTCACGTAGTAAGTAGCTAGTTTCAGTATATAATTTTATTTGCTGTACAAAGTATATACTTTAAAAAGATACAATCTGAGGTATAAACATGAAAGTATTCCCTACGTACTACAATTTATTGCAATAATTATACGTCAGTAAAATTCTCATTCGTGTTTACCACGTGAATAAATGTTTCGTTGCCTTACTGTGAGTATTAGTAATAAACTACCACTATACGACTGGAGGAAAATCGACATTTTTTTAAAATCATAACTTGTCTCCTTCATCTGTCCTTTAAGTCCAAGAGTAAGATTAAGGGGGGTGACAGCTGTCCTTTAACAACCGACTTCTTAAAACATTTCCTCAGCTCTGTTACAGGTTTCTGACTGAACAAGGATGAATAGATAAAGAATAAACTACTCCGGGAGGGAATAAACATGGAAAAATATATTATGGACCATGTCCGACAAAAGAAATTAGTTCCCCTCTGCTACAAGAAGATTTTTACATACAGGGTACCCATCGGATGTTACGGTGGATACTAATTTAAGCCCACTATTTAACTTGGGGAGATGCAGTACATGAAGAAAAAAATACTAAGGATTCTGAGACAAAGGACAATATAGACTAGAGCTTGGGACATGGCGACTACCGAAAAAATGTACAAGTAGATGAGAAATGTATTTTAAAAAGTTTTCTGATATCCTCGTATCTCAATTTCAGTAATATGTAGCAATTTAAAACAATAAAAAAATCTCATTCTTTCTAATACTCATCTTTATTTATTTAAAACGGGTTTTCTTTTGTTTGCACTTTAATTTAAATTTCCCCCAGTGATTTATGTTAGAGCTTTGTGAATTTGCCTATATGTATTCTTTTTAAAATAATATCATCCTATAAAATCAAATCAAGGGCATCATCATCATCATCATCATTATTACGCCGCGTAAAGTTACTGAAAACTACCGCCCAATTTCATATTTGGCCAGTCTTCTCCAAGGGTTTCGAGCAAGATATTTCTCCGCTAGTAATCAATCTCGACAGTATCTACAGTGCAGGAAGATAGCACTCCTTCTGCTTGTCCGCATTACGCAAATGCCGACATCGTCAACAAGAATCTGTGTACAGTTATGTATTGCTGAACGTGTGCAAGGCCATCGAAAAAGTCTAGAAGAAAGATTTCTTAAAACTGATCTAATATTTCGATGCTCAGGGCCTTATGAACTTTCTGTGAATTGTCGACGGGTTTTATTCTTCAGTTCGAATCATCGCCTCCGGCAGCTGCGGGGGAGGTCTGACCTTCGCCTCGTTCTAAAGCTGTGTACACGGAGGCCTTGCCTACCGGCAGGAGTCACACTTTCACTCTTCGCCGATAACGCAATGTAGCAATGTATCGTTACAGCTCTTTGATAATGTTCTAGTGTCAGTTGTACACTCTTTCGCATTAGCACAGGAAATGATTGGTGGCAAACCTCAAAAAAAAAAAACACACACAAACCTGTTTTCCAATCAATCGGCCTAGAAGAAAGTCACATCGCTTGAGCGTTCAGTGCTCAGCTTCTAGGCCTTGTGACTGACTCCTAAAGAAGGTTCTCGCAACGGCTGTTGCAGTCACTCAGTTTCTGTTTTCTTATAAAATTTTCAAATATATGTATTGTGTGTAGGCTATGTACTGTATGTGACTACGTGTAACAGAAAATTGTTTTATGCCTAATTATTATTAATATTACCACCTACAGCAATGGTTCCTCATATTCCTTTTTTTATGTTTAACATTATTGCTATTTCCACCTTCTAAGACGCCCGTCACATCGCAAATTCTGGAACCCCCCAGCCATGAGTCCGTGCCTTTGAGTCTGTTCCCCATTCTTTCGTATCGTAGCAGCCCAGCCTTGGCTACTAAAAATGAAATCTATTTGTTTTATTTAGGTACTAATGCCTCTTTGGCAATCCCCCTCATGGACGGTGCTATTATATGTACCTTCAGTAGACGACACGGCATCCTGTTACCTTACGGATTCAGTACTTCTGTCCATCTATTCTCTGACATCATATGGGTAGGCCTATGACCTACGAGGAACGCTGTACGCCTGACTTGACAGCGCCCTGCCGTTACTAGACACGAAAAAAGCCGTCTGCTATTTGCGTTCTTCAAGTGGTTGCGAGTCTTTGGGCAAGGTTTATGGTAGAGTTTTATTCAGAAACCTAAATTCCGACCTGGTCTTGGGTAGCCCCTTTGCCTATTCGTTATTGGTAACAAAACCAATTTGGTAGTCGTCGGACAGATTCCCTAGTTACTTGGGGGCGGGACGTTCAAATCAATTTCTGGAACACATATATATAGTACTGTACGAGTGGCTCTTTCTGACCCTGATTTTCACTGCGCCAGGCTTAGTATATGTATACCACTATACTACTGCGCAAATTCCTAATGTACAAGTAGTCTTGCATTATTCTTTGTGAAAGACACCCATTATCCTGTATAATAATATATAACAGCTTAATGCCACACTCCCTCTGTCATCAGTCAGCTGATTGGTTTGATGCGGATTTCCAGTCCCCCTTATCCTGAGCCTCTCCTATCTCTCCACCTCCGAATTAGTATAACATCTCACATCCTCAACAAACTGCGTTAGGAAGGCCTATATATCTCTCCCTTCCTCTTCTATTCACTATACCCTTCATCACCAGTGTCATGGTTGTCTCAACCATGTCAAGGTGCTCCAACAACCTGTATCTCGTTATACTTCTTCAAAATTTACCTTTCTCCAATTTTTCCAGAACATGTTCATTTGATACACCCATTTTGTTTTTAACACTGTACTGTAACAGCACATTTTAAATGATTCTGTTTGCTCGTCAGCCTTCCCTATTGCCCAAGTTTCGTATATTGGATAACAGAGTGCGCTGCTCCAAACAAATATAACTTCAGGAATATCTCCCTAATTTCTAATCCATTACTTGACAGTAACAAATTTTTCTCCATAAAGAAATCCTTTTGGCTTGCAATATTCTGCGCTATAAATGATACAATAATAAGACTATGATGATAATATTTACACAGTAGTAACATTGTGTTGACAGTAATCGTACTCAGGAAATATGTTTTTGCAGGTAAATGGAATCCCAATGACTATCCTATAGATGAGCTGTTCAAAGCGACAATCGCCGTACTGGAACTGGGCATGCTGGAGCCTCGAGCGCAGATTCTCGGCGGTTACGTCATCTGGGACCTTGCAGGACTTTCACTACACCACGCGTGGCACATCACACCGACCGTCGTATCAAAAGTTGTAGAAATTATGGTGGTGAGTGAGTTTCAACAACAGCTGTTTGTGACACATGTTTTAAGACGTGTAAGGAGTTTTCAGATTAAAAGCTGGAAAAAAATTTCTATTATGCACGAATTTGACAGTTACAGCGTTACAGAATCTGCTGTGATGTTTCGTCGCTTTAAAGAAAATGATTGTGTATAAAAGTTTTAAATTTTAGCGAATCCAGAACTATAGGAAAATGATGACAATTCACAAAATGACATGGTACGTATTATATTTAGAAATGTGTTTTAAAATCAGAATGTTGACAAAATCATAAAACGGTTAGAAACAATTTTGGAAACGTTTTATAAATATACTTTACATAAGCTATATGTGTGTGTATATGATAAATGCATTCGCTACACTCGTGCAAGAACAAAAACAAGTGCAGACTTGCTGTCAATATATCCTTCACACTACTGGAATATGTTGGTTTCGTTTTTACTATTTTTCATAAATCCTTTGCATTTAGTTTTCAAGCGTAATTATATAATTATGTTAATAATTTGTAGCACTTTAACAAAAAAACATTATTATTTACTTCACAATATGACTTACTTTCCAACAAATTGTAAAACAGGATACGAAATTATTGTAATTGTACGACGGTAGTTTAAAAAGTACTCAGCCTGACACATAGATAGCGCCAGGAGTGTCAAATTGCTGTGTTTGGGTGCAAATTCGATCCGTCAATGGCGTATCATGATATTTAAAACAGCTCTATGTATTAGTTTGAGTGTTATTGCACGCACGCGTTTATTTCTGCGATGACCTCCATATTTGAAGTGAATGTTTTCGAACAAGTTACTTCCTCAGATTCGGGAACAAAAAAAGTCACTGGAGGGTGTATCTGACGCGTACGGTGGGAATACATGTGGCAGTATTTCATGGCGAGTTTTGAAGCTTTGCAACTGCAATTGACTAAATGTGGGTGGGTGCATGGTCTTAATGGAAAAACAATGTTTTCTTAGCTAAATGCGAACATTTTACCTTAACAGACTTATTCAGTTGCTCCAGCAATAAGTGCAGTACTCTCCGCTGATGATTTTTCCCATTTTATAAATAGTGCATGAGACCATACCCTGTAAATCCAGAAATTCCAAAATGTCATCAATTTTTCGGTTTAAGGAACAGTTTTTACCTTCTTTGGGGTACTTCTACCTGTTGTCGCCTCCTTTTCCACCTACTGACTGGACTACTGTTTTGTCTCTGGAATGTAATGTTAAATCCATATTTTCTGAAAGTCTTCCAAGAAACTCGGTTCGATTGCTTTTAAACATGCACCCGAACGCGTTCTGATCAAACGGTCACCCCCATCATACTCACCACGCTGAAAGCTTTCCCACATGCAAATATCCGTGTAATGTGTTCTGGACACGATCTATTGAGATATTTAAAATGTCACCAAACTCAAGTATTTTCACGCGTCTATCATCTAACACGCGTTGCGGATTTTTCGATGTTTTCGACCGTTTTTGATCAACCTAAAAGCTCATCATCACAAACGAGCGAAAGACCATGTTTGAATTCAGCATCCAGTTTTCACTGTCAAAAATATAGTGAAGTTTCCCAAAGTCGAATCCTATTCGTTTTTATTAGCGTTAAACCTTTTATAACAAAATATTTTATTAATGCGCGACATTCGATTTTATCCATTTTTTGAAAAACATCATGCTTGTTTACTTTATTTGATCACAACAAGTAACCTAGTAAACGCAGCACTTTAAAACGTTATTGTAAGCCATCTGACGAATTGAACTTACGAACTATCATAGCCGTCTGATACTCCTGGCGCTATCTCTCTTGTCAGGCTAACTTTTCGATTTACCCCCGGTATGAACGAATAAACATACTACAAAATCAGCTAAGTATTTGTCATCGTAAATTTAGTTGTTAATTAAAATGTAAATTTCGTTTTTTGAAATGCAAACTGTAGAATTAGAGTGATTAAAAAGGGTAACTAAAAATAATGTTTTTGAAGTTAAGTTTTAATTCAGCAATAATCGCATCTAGTACTAATTTTTTTTTTTATAAATTGTTACGAAGGATCTCATGTATTGTGTTGTGATTTCAGACAAGCTTCCCTATGAAAGTGTCTGCGATACACATCGTCAACGAGTCGTGGGTATTCGACATGGTCTTCAACATGTTTAAGCCACTTCTGGGTCGTAGGTATCGTGAAATAGTAAGTATTTCTACAACAATTGTATTCACTAGGCCTATATTCACTTTAATTTAATAGCTGAACGAAACGTTGTAAAAATACAAAAACCCATGCCAGTTCAGCGCATATATAAAATATCGGTCACCATACATGACTTCCATATTCTAAGATTTATATTTAAAATCATTTTCAGCCAAACAGCCAGGGAAGGAATTTTAACAAAAAAATACTTCTTTGTTGCCAATAACGTAGTACACATATAAAAAAAAATTATCCCCTCCCCCTTCAACTATAATTTTGATTTATAGAAAATTACCCCCAGCCCGTTCAACTAGCCTCTACATTTATAGATATTTCATCTATGTTTCTACAGTGGATTATTAAGATCTTATCAGGATACTTTATCAAAATTAAGTACTTTACTCATGTTACAACAAAAAATGTTTCAGGTAAACTGCCCTTTCCCCGTAACCGATCTTCACCAAAATCAACAGACATTGAGTTCTCTACAGCTCAGGCACATATGTAAAAAATTATTTGATTCTGTTTGAATTTACGGCAGTTATGGTTCGTCATATAAAAAATTACCCATGTTAAAACATACAACATGAGATTTATAAAACATATCTAAGATTTATATTTAAAATCATTTTTGAAATAAAATATTTTCATAGAACCTACTAACGCTGGGGAAATCTGAGGAGCCAATCAGAGTTTGGCCTACCTGTCACTCTGCTGAATTTGGTGGAAAGCCCTGTCACTGTCGTCAAAGTATCAGCCTTGACAGGGTCCTCTTTTTCTGCAAAATGGGAGAGGCTTGAGATGGAGTGAGTGACATGGTCCCCACCTCAATGAAGAACCCATTGTTTTATAAAAATATATTTAAATTTTGAAAACTGAAAATTCTTTTCTTGTTGTAAATATTTATATTTTATAATCAAAATGACTTTATTTTTGTTACCTGGCAACAAAATTATTTTCTTTTAAACAATTACCATTGTTTCAAAAAGTTTAAATAAATTTTCAAGTACTTTACTCTTGTTAAAACGTAAAAGGTTGCAGGTAAACTACCCCTTTCCCTTAACCGATCTTCACCAAAATCGAAAGTCCTTGAGATCTCTACAATTCAGGGATGTATGCAAAACATTATTTGATTCTGTTTGAATTTGCGGCAGTTATCGTTTGCCATAGAAAAAGAAACGTTGCAGGTAAACTACCCCTTCCCCTCAACCGATCTTCACCAAAAACAATAGGTCTTGAGTACTCTACAAATCAGGGCTGTATGCAGAAAATTATTTGATTCTGTTTGAACTTGCGGCTGTTATCGTTTGCCATAGAAAATACACTTGTTAAAAAAACGTTGTAGGTAAACTACCCCTTTCCCTTAACCGATCTTCACCAAAAACTATAGGTCTTGAGAACTCTACAATTTAGGGCTGTATGCAAATAATCTTTTGATTCTGTTTGAATTTGCGGCTGTTATCGGTTGCCATAGGAAATACCCTTGTTAAAACATAAAACGTTACAGGTAAACTACCCCTTTCCCTTAACCGATCTTCACCAAAAAGAATAGGTCTTGAGAACTCTACAATTCAGGGCTGTATGCGAAACATTATTTGATTCTGTTTGAATTTGCGGCTGTTATCGTTTGCCAAAAAAAAAATTTCCCTTGATAAAAAAAACCGTTGCAGGTAAACTACCCCTTTCCCTCAACCGATCTTCACCAAAAACAATAGGTCTTGAGTACTCTACAAATCAGGGCTGTATGCAAAAAATTATTTGATTCTGTCTGAATTTGCGGCAGTTATCGTTTGCCATAGAAAAAAAATCTACAGACAGACACACAGACAGACAGCAGACACACAGACACACACACAGACACTTTTCGGAAAACGACTTTTTTTCATGTTTTGAGTGTAGTAGAATCAGAATCTGCAATAATCTCGAACACGATTTTTTTTGCCATCACCATACTTCCATTCCTTAAGGAATATGGAAGTAAAACAATACCAATAGTTGGGCTAAACATATAACTCATCGTGTGGAATATTATTCGGCTTTATTATGATAATCTGAACTTCATCACTTCGTACACGGAGAATACGAGCAAGTTCTGATGTATTTCCCACGTACAGACCATTCGGGGAGAGGGAGTCTCGACTTGTAACTGTGAATTGTCACTGGCCAAGGAAAACGCATGACGATTGAACTGTTAATGTGATAGCAACTTGTTATTGACAGGCGTGCGGAAGACTTCTAGGCGAAGTCAGATAGTGAAGTGGTGGTATACCTGTGTAGAAAGTAATACCTCTCACGGTATAGTATGATGTTCACGCTTTAGCACTTAATTACATAGTCCATTTTGTTACAACACTGCTGTAAAAGTAAACGACCATTCTGCATTCTGCATTTTTTGTAAACTATTTCTACGATAACGTAGCCAGTTCGAAGAGTTATATTATTACTCTATATAGCTATATTATTATTACTTTCTGTATAGGCCTATTATTACTCTGTAATATTTCTAGTAAACGTGCCTATCGATTTCTAGACACACGCTACGAAACTTTAAATTATCATACAATTTAAATTATAATTTGAAAATTACGAAAAATCCATTATCTTTGAAAGTACATATAGGCTACATATTCTTAACACCAACAAAAGTATTTCTGTGTTTCGTTTAGAAACTTTATATACAAAAGCTGCATATTCACGAGTTCTACCAGTTAATTTGATGAGTGTCACCCGTCGAGTCCCGTTGGAGATACTTTATTCTCTTTGTTCATTTTAACATTTTCTTTGATACGTTTCCAGTTTAAAATTTTTGTAAGATTTAAAGCTAGTTCGTCGCAGCAAATTTGGGGTCTGTTGAAATGATTTTTGCTCTTTCTGTGTATTATTGTTCTATGAAAGGTATGGTAAGTCATTGTGTACCGTGTGATTTGATGGATCATCTACAATACAATGGAACATCTGCTGTGATTCTTAATGTAATTGTCTATACCTAGTGTAATACTGTAAGCTGTCCATTGTTATTCATAACACACATCTCATACATTCAACATATTTGATAGAATCTACACGCATAACTACTCCTAAAAAATTAACGAAATGAACATTTAATTAGAAATCAAATTATAAAAACTACTTTTAACGACGATAAAGAAAAGTAGTAAAGATACAAAAGAGAAGTGTCGATAGTGCGTTGGCTGTAATTAATCTAAATGTGCAGGACAGTATCCTTACATGTAAAATTTTATTTATATGAATTAAATAAAAACAAAGTAACGTTTTCCATACTCATTGATTAAATTCTACAGCTTAGACTTAAGGCTGTTACTCCTCCTCCTTCTCTACTACGTATATTGCACAGACATAATAAACATCCTTAGTCTAATAGGTCTAAATATCTGTACACGCATTAAATAATACATAAATTACTAACAGATTTTCAAATTAAAAAATTGTAATGTGCACGTTGCATTGAAATGGTGATTTAACAGCTGTACGGAAAAACAGTTCTGTCCTCACAACAGCCAGCACTCTCGTTAAACGTTTATTAAATTTGTTATTTATTAAACGTTTATTAGCCTACTACTTATGGTTATCTCTCGCGTTCTCAGTTTTACATTTTATTATTTTTAATTCAATGACAGTCTAGTTTCCTTAATGTCACTTATTTAAACCATTCTTCCTTATGTCTTCTTCTTTGGCGCAGCAGATATCTCTTTCTACATCGATCGAGGTCGTCTTCATTCTTTTAATGTTTGTAAATGATCGTAGATTTTAGTTTTTTAACTAAATTTCTTCAAATACCGGTAGGCCTACTCCTCCGACTTTTCATCAATCTTTTAATCTCTGGAATACGTATTGTCTGGAATATGTAGTGTATACGTAATATCTGGAGTAATTTATTTCTCTGAAGATGTTAGAGACTGGAAACAATTTCTTAAAACATTTATTTTTTTTATTTAAACTGGTTGCTCTTTCCGAAACAGAGTAATGCGATATGTAGCCTACAATTACGTTGCATATTGTAGACTTTATTCGGTCACTCATATTATCTTTGAATAATATTCAAAAATTAGCTTTCGTATTGCTTGTTTTGCTAGAAAAATTATTTCACTACTTCTTGTCACTTTCGAAGGTTATTATATGCAAGTATTTATTGTAATCTGAACGACTTTTCCCTCCATATAGGCCTATAATTACTATATTGTTGTCAATCAGATTTCACAGTAAATAAACTGTTATTTTCTTGTTGTTTTATTATTTCATACCAATTGGTTGTTTCAGTGCTAAATGATTAAAGAAATGTATGTTGGAGTTGAATGTAACAAGAAATAGAATCTTCTTTGCTTCTATATCGGTACAGGGAACTGCATTAAAATTTAAGATTCTCACTGTTCGACTTAAACTTCTTAAAAAAGAAACGGCGAAGCTGAAATTTAATAATCAATATTTAGAGGTACGGAAAATCATTAATCCCCTCGCTATTGGTGAAGGTTGTACGGGCTGACTAGGAGTGGAAGTTGTATCCCTTGATAGTAGGGCGCCGTAGGCAAGACAGGGACGTGGCTCAGGCGGACACTTAAAATTCATCTGTTTATATTAAATGTAAACTGTGGCTGAGGCGGACAATTCTTAGAAAAATCAGAAAAGGCCTGACTGGGATAGGAAACAAAGATTAACGGAACAGAAGATAATTGCTCCGTTACAAAGTAAGAAGACAAGGTAACGAAAAACCCATCCGTACGAAATCATTCTGTTGGTTCCTGTAATACAACCACCCGTTTTATTCCCTGGTGTTTATTGAATATTACAAAATAACATAATAATAATAATAATAATAATATATATTATGCATATAATTATACATATAAGTATATAATAATATATACATGTATATTTATTTATTTATGTAATAATACTTCGAGCACGATAACTTTACACTCTTGCGACGTCACAGCAGAAATATCTGTGTCAAATCGCAAGTGTTACCAACCGCTTCATAATTCTAAGGACTGTTACTCTGGGTATGCGTGCTAAACGCTCATACGAGACTCCAGGAATGAACTTCAAGAGGTCGTGGTAGAATGTAAAAGGGAAATTGGGAAGAAAAGGCTAGGAACTGAATATGAAGAAGAGTAAAGTTATACACGTCGGAAGGAAAGGAGAACAGGCCCTGAGAATTACTTGTGATGGTGAACAGTTGGTTCAAATCAAGTAATATGAATATTTAGTAGCATTTTTTATAGGAATGAGATAATAGATCACAAAGTATCAAATCTTGTGTGAGAAGTATACTCCTATATTTTATACAATAAACAACACACTTATAGGAAAAAGGGAAGTAGGTAAGGACGCAAATTTGTCCAAAGCGCGGTTGGCGAGGTCAACGGCCTATTTTAACACACGCAACTGGAGTATAAATATCCTACGATAAGTGATTATGGAGTTTCCCTAATTGTTATAGCTCTGAGGGGGGTATTGATACCCCTGATCGCCCCCGTAGCTACGCCACTGGTAGAGGTTATATTTACGTGATAGTCTATGTCAGCATTTCTCAACCTATGGAACGCGACCTACTTCTGGGTCCCGAAGGGACGTTTGGTGGGTCTCGAAGTCGCGTTCGAAAATGTATTTACTGTGTATTAAGAACTTGTTACATTTAAATTGTACACAATTTGTTTAAGAGGGCTTAAGGTGCTCGATGTTAGAAAAAATATTATTATAAACTGGGTGCATACCCCTAAGTAATTCTGCCAGCGCCCATGCTTATGTGTCCCAGGAAGTATAATATCCTTCAAGGTGGGTACCGGATTTAAAAAGGTTGAGAACCACTGGTCTACATGATTCGGCACTGTTGGAGCCACGGTTACACAGTTAAATGTTCTTGTAGATATCCCGTCCCCGTCAGAATTTATATCAATATATTACTTATCTAAACGACGGGCTACAGGAGAATATACCTACTCGTAAATCACTGTTGTTATGTAGGTCTACTTATATTAACATTTATTTTTAAAAATAATCAGTAAACAACTATCGGTAAGATAGCATACGTTTTTCGGTCTCAAGTATTTAAAAAAAGTCCCTGTAAAGAGTTCAGCGTTTCGGTTTTGAGAAGTAGGCTACAGGTGCGACCTTGAAACCTGTACAATTTCGCCAACCATACTTGTTGTACGAATGACATTACAAACCCGGTTTCTCTCACGAGATTGTGTAAGAAAGGTTACATACTTGCCGCAGCCAGATTTTAATTGCTAATAATTTATTTATTTATTTACATTTCTTTCGTCAAGCGTCTTACGCAACAAGAAGTCAATGTCAGAACGAGAGCATTAGGCAGTTGTTGACCTTGTCATATGTGCTAACCTGTGTAACTGGTTCCGTTTGGTTATGTCTCAACGAGACACCGGTTGTCCCCGTCATGGTTCTTACGTTTGATCTTGCCACGAAACCCAACACTACCAACAACTCCATCACATTTTAACCGCAGTGTTATAAATAATCATCAACACAATCTGAGTCTTCTTTATCATCCGGTTTCTTTCATTTATCATTGCATAATAGTGTTCGATAATCAAATCTGGTCCTCGGCTCGGAATAATCATTGCGTAGTAGATTTATCATCATCATCTTCAAAACAGGCATAGGCAAAGTGCTGCCTGTTCCGCCTTCAAAGATCCTCCAGCCAGTCTACCTACACACCTGTGTCCTATAGCTTTGTATTTCCAGACTTGTTTGACCAGTCTGGAATCTGACATTCTTCCTAAGTGTTCTTTCCACCGTTGTTTGTAACGTTTTAATTTTTCATTCAAGTTAAAAACTTATAACTCTTCTCTTATGGCCTCATTCTGTATATGGTCAAGCTTATAATCAACAAGTTTAAGCGTAGTAGATTATAAGCTTAAAACATTTAGTAACTTTCCCTTCTTCAGCTCTACAGGGGATTTATATTGAAACTACACTAGTACATACGATTAAGACGGAAACCAAACCCACGCCATTAGGGAAGGAAGTCCAAGGCAGTTATCACTAAAATACAACGTCCCAGTGTTATTAATGATATGGTATATAAAGAAAGAGAAAGCGCAAAACGAAAGTTGAAAGTCAATCGCGTTTACGATTTTGTCCTTTCTCAAGCCGATGTCATTTCTACTCTTCGGTAGAAAACCAGGTTAAATTTTTTGCATTCTTAATTTGGACCACCGAGGACAACGCGGAGTAGAACATTCCTCGAGGAAACAAAGATGATGTGAAATTCTGGGAAGAAATTAATCTAAACGCGTCAGACGGAGACGACTTGTGGACTCCCTATGGACTCGATCGATGATTTTAACCTATAACAAAACATGTTCAGTATGAAGATCTCTCTCTCTTGTTCCTAAGTAAAGGCTATTTACTCAACATTGCAACAAATTAAATTTCCTAAAACTTGCATGAACTATTATTACTAACCCAAAACAGTATACACTTTAAGTTTTAATGTATCGACTATTTGATAATTACAGAATCACAGGATATATATTAATACAAGGATGTTTACTGATTCTAACTGTGCGTTATATAACTGATAGTCACCCAATTAGACTGGCTAGACTCTCTGGTACATCTGATAACGCGGAAATAGATTTAAAACGTAAACTATAATGCTCAGGTAATTAATAAAGCTCATACATTTTCGTGGTACTGGAAAATATTATGTAGTCATTCACACTGACAATATGGCCTACGTCACTTTAAAATAATAGACTACTCTTTTTCTTAAAAGTTGATTCAGGGCTCCTGTGTGTGTGTGTGTGTGTGTGTGTTTCAGACGGCGTTCAGTATGTCAAATTAGTCTCGTGCGTGTTACTGTCACCGTACAAACCGGTACAACTTCTCTGTCCTCGGATTCAAAACCAGTTTCCAGAGAGTCGACCAGGGTTGCCAGATGTGGGGATTTTTCCCCACACTGGCGACATTTGAAGCTTCAAAATGGTAGGTGGGGAAATGGTGGGGATTTGTGTTAATGTGTCGAATTGGTGGCGATTTCAAATAATTAAAATATCAAATAATGCAGATTTGACCAAACTGCAGTACAGAAATCCTGCAAAGTTTACAAAACTACAAAATATTGTAGTAGGTGCTATAAGAGCACTGTGATTTTGGAAAGTAAAAATCTTGAAGAACTTCCAAATTTCAGAGTAAATTGCATAAACTTTTATGTTGAATGTGCACACCAAAACAGTTGGTTTCCTTTCAACAGAGAGTATGTTCAAAGCTTAAAACATCTAGAATTTTTAGATAGGAAACAAATTAAAGACATTCAGTCACTGGCTTCAGCAGCAGCAGCAGCAGCCTTTGAGAAAAGTATTGAAATAAACATGGTAAACCTATACAGGGAATAGATATTTCTTAGGAATACAACTATTAACACCGGTACAGATGAAAGTTTATTAAGTTTTTAGAGAGAAGTTGAAAATACAAAAAATGCGAAATATACTGAGGCTTTTCCAACTTTAAATAATTTTGTGGCTTATCATTTTGGATGTGTTGAAAGTATTTTTAGTGCAATCAATATTAATAAAAACAAAATCAGAAATAAATTGTGTACTGGTACTGCCACTGGCTGACCAGGTGCATACGAAAAACGTTCAAGCAAACAAAATAAATCCCGTTTAGATTGTACTATAAATGTTTCAATGCTGGCGAAACACAGCAACTGTATGTATATGAACTAAAAATATATGTGAAAGAGTGTAAATTGTTTTTGTGAATTAAACTATTGGAAAGTTGTTAAATATAGTGTAAGTGTGAATGTTGACTCAAGCCTATAATGAACTAAGTGGATGAAAATTATTTCAAAAAGTACTGAGGCTGACCTCATCAGGTGAGAACATTTTCTTTTATCATACTTAAAAAAAAAAACAAATTTTTAATATTTATATTATTCTTGTAATAGAATTTAAATATTTATAATATACTGAGGCTCTATAAAATGAGACACTCTACATAAAGTACACGAATTTATGGCAGTGGGGATTTCGATGGCAAAATGGGGAAATTTTGGGTAGCCATGTGGGGAAAGAGGACTGATTGACCTGGCAACACTGGTGGACGCAACTCGTACAAGTCGGTCGCAGAAGTAACTGGTTTTGATTATAGGTTACAGATCTTTGCTGCCATTAATGAACAGCGGGACTGTTTAAATAACCATATCCTTCGTTTCTGCGATCCATTGTTATTATCACCGTTTCTATTTATCTTAATGTGATACCGGTACATCGGACTTTGAAACTCATTCACACGTCACTCCTAACTATGTGCGCCTGATTTGCAGTTTCCATGAATTAGTCTATCACTTACGTGTATTCAGTTTTACCTGTTTGTTACCGACCGTAGTTTTTCATGTTGTGGGTTTCCAAAGTCCGCGGTGCGACAGCGGATCAAAACGCTCGCATACGACAACACGAAGGATACCGCAATTTGACAGAAAACAGTTTGTATCTGCATTTCAGTGTACTTGTAAGGTAGTTGCAATTAAACTGTACACTGTGTGATGAATAGGACCGTTAGTGTTAAACAGCTTTGCAAGTAACATAAATGTAACGTCAAATGCTTTGCGTCAGCTCAGATTTCCCATAACGTGAAAGTTGAAAAACCCGTAGGTAGAAAGTTTGAAAACTATCGTGCTTACTAGATAAAAAGGATCATTTGTAGGATAAAAGGGAAATCGTATGTTATAGCCTACGGATACATGAGCTTGTTGTTTTCTTGTGGCTTGCATATTTAGTATTTTAAAACAGAAAATTCGCTAATCTTAGTCACGTCTTGAGGGTGGGGGGAATACTGCCTTCTTCAATTAATCCTGTAAGGAAGAATCGACAGACACCGTGGTATTAGAAGAAAACAGCTCTCCTGGCTAAGAAACATGAGGACATCCAAAGCGCGGTGAGCTCTTTCGCTTGGCAGAAGATAGAGAAGCCATCGCAGGAGTGACCGCCAATATTAGGCTAACCGAGCACAGCACTTAAAGAAGAAGATTTAATACTTCAATTTTCGTTTTCTATCATGTAAGATTATTAAAAAACATCCTAGAAGATTCTGACTCCATTTATTAGACGTGCTTTTCATAGATCGACGATTAATGAGAAATTAATTCAAATCCATATTTTATACAATTTTATTAAATTTCTGAAATCTAAACTTCAAATCTCGAAATTTCAGTTTATCTGCCATATCGTCTACGATTTAAACAACGTGATAGGAAAGGAATCCACAAAACGTGCAACACAGTGTAAACAAACAGCCCGAATGCCTCCCGTTTTCTAGACTAGTATTTAAATATGTCTTGTACAGTTACGGCGTATCCTTTATTGCGTGAAGCATTTCCTGAAGATCGTTTCAACTTACTTTAAGACAGTTGCTTTTACTTTAGTTCAAATCAAACATCTTATTGTTTTTCTTCTCTAAAATTATTTTTCACGTCTAACCTTAACACTTTCTGTTAAGGTTATTTGAGTATACGAATTGCAACTGTTACAACAGAACAGATACATTGAGAAATATAAACACTCGTTCAAAAAAGACTAGACTATTGATTTTAATATTTCAAGCACCTTCCCTTAAGGGCTTTGGACATTATTGAACCCTGCTAGAGTCATTTATGGACTTGGTAGTACTCGTTGGCAACTTATAATGATTATTGGTTGTTAAATCTGAATATGAGTTGGGAGCGACGTTTTCTTCTCCAGAGTCAAACGGGATGACGATGACCGTCATTCCACCCACTTCCCTTTGACTGCTACGTTTTGTTCGAACATTTCGAGAATATACAATAGTTTAACAGGTATAATAATACAACATTTCGTCTGTGTATAGCACGTACAGCAACAAGCCTATAGTATATAGACAAATGGAGGTACCTGTTGAAAATTGTAGATACCCACCGTTTCTTTGTGAGTTCGTAGATTTCGTTCGTTTAGGTCAAGGGGCAAGTGTAAACATTCGCATTTCTATGGTGACTGTATATACTGTTCTGTTTGCCTTTAAGAGGGCATCACTTACAATGCTGTTACTGTGATACCGCCATGTTTTGGAAGATTCACTTATCTTCTTAGAACCGGTCATTAATTGACAAACATTTCGGACGCGTGTTCTGTCAATTGATTTTGAAAATTGTCATTTTGTTACTCAACATTTAAACACAACACATTGTACAAAACACAGTAAAATGA
Source organism: Magicicada septendecula (assembly GCA_034769895.1). Classification (NCBI taxonomy): domain Eukaryota; kingdom Metazoa; phylum Arthropoda; class Insecta; order Hemiptera; family Cicadidae; genus Magicicada; species Magicicada septendecula. Next base: position 243,397,004 of record CM068371.1, read on the forward strand.
GTTGGTTTGTCACACTTAGTGGTCTTCTCCTCAGGGAAACAGACCACTGTTATAACAGAACCAGTGTTATAAATTGAGAAGGCACTATTATAGGGAATTTATTAATTTTATAACATTAATTTTCTTTACAACGAAACTTAAATTGTATATTAACGATCGCAGCTCCATGAAGTCAATAAAACCATGAGTTGTTATTCCTTATTTGAGGCAATTTAGTAGTGAATAGTAATTTTGTTAAATGCAAAGACTCTGGATTGCAGATATCCACAGTTAAAACCAAGGTGATGGCTTTTTGTGGAACTGATCCCGTACGGGCAAACATTGTTATAGATGGTACTGTCCTGGAACAAGTTAGCAGTTTTGAATACCTGGGCTATACTGTGCCTTATAATGCAAGCAACGATGTGGTGAATAAGTTGCATAAGTTCAACCTTGTGTGCTGGACCATCAGGCGAACCCTTAAGTCAGGAAGTAAAGGAACATGCCTAAAATTCTACAAGGTGATGGCTCTTCCCACATTTCTTTATGAGTTTGAGAATTGGACTTTAATGAAAGGGCCAGCCCAGTCGCATCCAAGCGGCTGAAATGAGATTTCTCAGGCACGTGGCAGGATATACTCTCCATGATCATAGAAGAACACAGATATACGGCAGGAACTGAATATTATGGCTATACTCGACAGGATCGCCCAGTATCGGGTGTATTGGTGGGAACATCTTTGCCGAATGGATGACTGCCGCATCCCCAAACAAGTATGGAACTATAAGCCGAGGGGACGGAGAGGAGTGGGACGTCCAAGGAAGCGCTGGAGTGACCATCTGTAATATTTGCCTATTTGAGACCGGAACAAACCATTCTTGGTTTAAACCTTGAGGTTGATGATGATGATAATGAGTTGTTATTAAACCGTATACAGAAAACGTTAAACTAATAAATGTAGTGTATTAATATGTATATTTAAACTAATAAATTTAACGTTTTAAAGAAAATTCAGTGAATCTATAAATTCTTCTGTAAAAAACAGTGAAATCTGTCAATAACGATGGTAAGTGTCATAAGAAATTAACAGTAATAGTAATAAACACTATGGTGAAAACCCATAAACACTGCAGCAGGCGAGGGAAGCTAATAACGTCGCTCGACCGTTTATATATGTACTAAAGAAGAGAAAGCATAGGTTTGGTATATTGTATAGAGGATGGAATACTCTGAATAACTCCTCCATGACTGCTACAGAATTAGTTCTAAATACTATTTGAGAAACATTTCCGATGTAATTTACACCAAAAATTAGCTGCTTTCTTTCCGCGTTCATGAGCGATTTTGTAGAATTTGTATCATTTTATCAGGCTAGAGCAAACAGAATACACATTTTGGCATCTTTTAAAGAGACTTCGAATTGAAAATTCTGTCAAATAAAAACTGGCCGTGCCCTAACCTGGACACCTTTCTCACTAAACTAAACTGGAAATATTCCCGAACGGCTTCGTGCCGCACTTCCCTGCAATCAGTAATCCCATCAATCAATAGAGCAACCCCAACACCAGCAGATCTTCCTTCTTAATAAATCGCCTCCTTGCAATAGCCGATGGTCCTCCTCCAAGACTTCCCCGCCGACTGCATCAGAGAAATAGACAATATTAGCCACTCTTACCTTCTCACTATTATACATTTCTGCTAATCCCCAACGTCAGAGACTCGAAACACGCAAGCAGCTCAAAAATCCCAAAATATACTAACTTTATCTAAACTCTAAACTCTAAACTCTATCCTCGATCAACCTTATTGAACACACACAATAATATTTCCAATCACCCACTTCCCGGCTTTTTAATCCACAATTACGTGTCCTCCGCCTACCTTGATGCCACCCTGTCGCCACCCACCACCCTTGGCGACCTGCGTTACACGTCCCTGTCTTGGCCGCCCTGCAACAGAACAATAAACGAACAAATAAATCAACCAAAACAACCTTGAAGGGCGCCTCCATCTACCTCTTCCTCTCACACTGGCTACCAACTACAGGTGCACACAATAAACCCAAACATGCACTACTCTCCCATCTACGTGCATCCACTTTCTCAACGGCCGGTCAGCATTGGCGTACGTCTCCCCACAATTCCCGTACCATCTGTTGAAGGGGGCTTGCCCCAGACTAGCCCGAGTCCGGTCCCGGTCCAAATTCGGACCTGACTCAAACAACATCTCCCAAAAAAAAAAAATCGTAAGCAGTGATTGCTTTGAGTTTCTCAAACTAGAAATTACAATAGAGTGCAGTTAAAAAAAGTCTCCAGAAACAATTGACATTTGTTTTGTTTTTGTTTAAGTAAAATAATATTAAAGACATTAAATTAGAGTAGTATCACTGTTCTCCACAAACTTGGTTAATAAAAATGGGGGTAACAGAGGAAGTGGAAACACAAAAAAATCAAGAAAATATGATCGACAGTGCTGAGTTCGTTAAAACTTAAAGTAGTTCGCCCAACTTACTTTTTTGTTACATCACAATATCTACAATACATGACAGTTATCTAAGTTGTCCTTGAAAACTAAATTGTACTTTGGATAGCAATAAATATTTGTCCTGGAATTACAAAAAAAAGGAGTATTCTGTACAACTTATTTAAATAATTATGAGAAAAATCAATGTACTGAAGAAACATACAAGGCAAGCGCATACTTTAAACCCTGTAGAAAACATTATTAAAAAAAATTAGTAACCACCGGGCTGTGTTGGGCCGTGGTTGCTTGATTTCTACTTGACTTATTTCTAACGTTTTGGCCACCCATCGGAAGGATTCTTCATTAGAAAAGCGTTCAGAAAAGGATGGCAGACCGAACGCACGTCACAGCAGAGGTATAAACATTAAGTTACCGTGAAAGCGAGGTTATAAGCAACTGACCACGGCCTGTTGGGGGCGGTCCGGTAGTTTCTAATTTTAATAATGTTGACTCTGGTGGCAGCCTTCGTTTGTAGAAGACAGTTCACATGAAGACAGTATAATTTAAATAATTATTTGAAGTAACCAAGATGCTCGAGGGAGAATCTACTTTGAGAGACAGGATGGCACATCAACTACCGAACTGATGTCTTTGAAGCAGTTGCGAAACCGCGCAGTCAAGAAACGTGCTCCGTTAAAAAATAAATAAATAAAATTAGGGAATATTTCAAGTTATTTAAATAAACAGTTCCGTTTTGTGTGCGGTAAAACATAGCTACAGTTCATTATTCTTTAATTGTTTTTATTCTACTGAGAAATGTTAAGTATCATACGTCTACATATTTTATGTCAAGTAAGTACGTGTTGTAAATTTGTTTTTCGTTTAGCGTAACATTATACTTGTGATTTTTGTTTAAACGTATGTACATTTAAACTTACTTAAGCATTTTGACTATTTAAAAAGTGTTTCATGTACATTATATTTAGTCTTTTAACCAGTCCCTACACCTGAAAGTAGTTGTAGGTATATTTTTGAGTCACATCCTGTTGATTCGGATTTCGTCAATCCGGAATGGATCCAGTCCCGTCAAATCAGGTTTAGCGGGACCTACTGCGCTATTCATTGTCTTTATTATGAAAAATGATATCAGTTTTAAAACCGTTGTCACACGACGGGTAATTCGGTGTATAATCAAACTTGCATCGTTTTAAACGTCCTAATGTCTGCATTTGTACTAAACTGTTTATAAAAACCTAAGGAAATGTATGAAATTTTTATTGATGACTAAGTTGTAGACATTGTTCCCAGCTGAGCAGGCCATTTAAAATTAGGTGTACGGGCGTACACGGTTGTTTTAAACGCGCGCGCGTGTGTGTACGCGCGTTCGTGTGCGTATGCGAATGTGCTGGCCTTGTATGTTTTTTCAGTACATCTATTTTTCTTATAGTTATTCAAATAATTTGTACAGAATACTCCATTTATTTTTTGTGATTCCAGGACAAAATTTTGTTGCTATCAACACTACAATTTCAAGGACGACTCAGGTAACTGTCATGTATTGTAGATAATGTGATGTAACACAAAACTAAGTTGGGCGGAACGAAAGCTCCAACTATTTGATAGGCTGCGGTCGAGTAAGTGAACAAAAGAGGGTAATGATATACGTGGGTCGTATCAGAGAAATACAACAGAAAAGGCACTGACCGATAGCCGGAGAGAGGCAGAAGCTAATTAAGACGGTGGGACCCTGACGTAATAGGCATGTGGCCGCAGAGGAATTAGGAAATATTGTGCATACAATTATTGTTATGTAATACAGAACTACGTTAACTAGCAGCGTTTTTGGAAAGTTGAACGGAATCGAAATCGAGAATAATTATAAACGCGGGATGTCGAGTTTTTTGAACCTGTAGTCACTTCTGCGAATGTTACAAAAATAAACCAATCTCGTCAACTTGTGTTGCGTAAAAACACAAAAACTATTGTATAAACACAAAACAAGGCAGCATTTTCACTCTTATATTTTACCTATTTTATTTATTTTTCTGAAAGCATAGTATTCAGTCCCCGAAACTGAAATAATTTACTCTTTTCAGTGTAACAATTACTCGATTACGAACAATTTTGTCACATGTAAGCCAAAATATTTTTTTATTTGTTGTTTCACACATTTTCACCGTTTGTTTTAGACTTACTTTCACCTTTCGTGATCTAAATTATTATATTAATAGAAAAACCACTTTCTCAGAGAACCTACTTTTTATTTTGCAGCGTCCTTTCGGAGACTGGTAACATGCCTTTCCTCAGTGTGTTGCAAAGAAAGCGATTAGACGAAGTTTGCCAAGCACTGAGGAAAGGGATATTAGCTTTCCCCAAAGACCCTGTTCAAAATAAAAGAGTAAGTTCTTTTGAAAGTTTTTTATTCATATTCATATAGCCATCCCAACCTCCATGAAAACTTCTATAAAAAAATACTTTGTTCAACGAGTGTTTGCAGAAAATGTTGGCCTATTACGACACTGGCGAATGGTAGAGACCGGTTCACAGGCGGACGTGCGGGGGGCGCACGGGCTACCGAGCATCTAATAAATTGATGTTTTGTGATCGGTGGACGTTAGTATTAATAAGCCTCCGAGGGAAACGTCAACCCCTCCACCTTGTCGGAGGTCACTCTTTTTATGCTAGGGGAAAGAGGCTTCCACAGGCCTAGATCACATAAACCTGTGGTACGGAGAACCCCGGACTAAAATTATAACATAGGCAGGCCCATTTGCTATCACAATACTAAAATCTACAATGAAATTAATTATAAAATAAGCCTATTTGCTATGATAATACTAACATGCCATTTACTACAATATTTACATCAGCCTATCTACTACAGTATGTACGTACATTGTATGTATTTACAACAATGGAAACTACGTTTATTCCAATTCCATAGCTAAGTCGGAGTCACTGCTAGTGTCATCATTACCAACATTTATAATCAAAGGGCCACTCTCCTCCATTTCTTCTATTAAGTTGTCCAATTCCCACAGTTTCGCCTCTTCTTTCTTTACGTGCTCTATACACTTCTTCCAGTCTTCTTCAGTTACTTTTTCCACCCCTTCTTCCAACAGCCGTTTTACATCTGCAAACTTAAATGTTGTGTTGTTAGCCGCAACATGATTTTTCACTTGAGCCCAGATCAACCCGATGAGATTTAACTCACAGTGATAGGGGGGTAATCTCAATACTGTCTTGTTTTCCTTCTTGGCCATCTCATCAATAACACATTTGTCGTAATTTCCTTTTTCTTGTTCTACTATATAAAGAAGTTCTTTCTTTAGATAACTACTATCAGCATTAAAACCTTTTTGTTTTAACCATTTTGCTATTTCATTTTTTTTCCATGACATGTTCGGAATTTTCTCACACTTTACTGAATGATATGGTGCGTTATCTAACACCACAACAGAGTTATCTTCCAGGGAAGGTAGGAGTTCTCGAAAGTAATCTTCAAATACATTCCCGGTCATTTCTTCGTGATAGTCAGCAGTAGACTTTGATTGGAACACCATTAATCCATCTTTCAAAAAGCCCTCTTCACAGCCCATATGCACAACTATCAGGCGGCTCCCTTTCCCCTTCGGACTTCGTAGTCCTGTCGACAGACCTTTAAAAAACGCATCTTTCGTCGACTTAATAGTTTTATCTTGCCAAACCTTATTTTTGACATGGCCTGCATTTACCCAAGTTTCGTCTTGATAGTAAATTTTACGGCCTTCTTCACGAAACTGTTTAATTTTGCGTAGGTAATTTCGTCGCCATACAACTATATCATCCCTGCCACAGATAAACATGTTACGTCTTCTTTCATGAAATTTAAAATTCAATGATTTTAACAGTTTATATAGCGTAGACCGTTTGAAATCCGGTAAGTCTTTATCGTTGTTAACTGCACTCAAAATTTTATTTATTGTCGGTTGTTCATTTTTGAAAAAAAATTCGTGAACTTTTCTCCTAATAGCACATTTTGTAAATTCGTCCAATTTATCTACTGCCGCTACTCTAATTTTTTTATTTTTTGGTGAACTCAAGCCTAACGTTTTGTTTTTCAAATATACATTAATAACACTATAAACACTCCGCTTGCTAACACCGGTCATTTCAGCAACTTTTTCCATGGCCTTGTCCTTTTTTATGGTAGGATTCTCTGTACTTAAATGTTTAAAATTATTCACTATACACAATCTCTTAGCACTATGTATAACTTTGCCGCGTTTGTTCCTTGCTATTGGGGAAAGAGTCTCCATATAGTACAGTTTTAGTCCAAGCTATTAATAATAACTAAACAGTAAAAACAGACCCAAATGACACGTTATTCAACTGTGAAAACAGGGAAGGAACTGATCTTCAGTAGATTACGCACAGTACCTACAGAACGACGAACAGGAAATATGAGTTGGCGGACTGCTGTGAAACGGGCGTTGGAATGTTACCGATAACAATAGAATGTCATACTCGTCAATGTCATTCGCGTGAAATATTTTCTGCAAACACTCGGTGAACAAAGTATATCTATCTAACAGGGAAGCAGAATGACTGTATGCTGATATGCTCGTGTGAAGGGAGTGCATTGAACACCTTGGTGTATGCATTCTGCCTAACTGGGACGTATTTCAGGGGAACGTCGATATGCTATGCAATATACCATAGAAGAAAGAGAAATATACTACACATATATAAAACAAACAATAAGTAACATAAATTTATACAACAAATATTTCTAAAATGATTAGGTGACCTAGTCAAAGTCTCACTCCAGTATCTTCATAAGATTCTTCATAAAGGTATTAATTGTCTGATTGAAATAGTCAACACCTTCACTGTCGGAAACTCTTTTCGTCATTTTGATAGATCTCGCCAACATGCTCTACCACAAGCATCTGAAGAAGACATGCCTTCTTTGTCTTACGTAAGGAATTCTGTAACCGATCCCTGAGACATACGTCTCAATAAGACCGTGAATACTCTTGTACGTAAATAATACATCTTGTAATGCTCGTCTGATTATAATGTTACGACGGTCTACTCGATCGTCGTAATACAGTGGAAACAAAATAAGTACAAGACACCAATTAAGTCACTAATTATCAGTTTTAATTTTACAGTTAACAGTTCGTAATTAACAACACAGTCTCTACAACAAATCAATTAAAAATTGTTCACACGCAATAAAATTTCCACTAAAATTAAACACAATTGTATTACAATTACCGTCCGATTATAAAACACAACACTTAACTAATAACCACTTGAACGCGCACAGTAATTTCGCCCGACAATAACTCTCGAACCGCGCTGTCAATATATCGCACTAATACTGAAACTTAAGGCCGCTGCCGCCATGTATTTATAGCCGCCGAAAATCTAGACGATTCCTAATTGCGTCTTAGCGTCCGTATGAACTACGTAATTAACTGCGGCCTTGACACAGTCCGCACGGCTGGCGGCATCGAGAAGACTCGCAAATTCGTCTACAAGTACATACGCCGCACGCGTTACATCGAGATTCTTCTGGCACATTCGACAAACACGTAGATTGTTCTGTGATGTCGTAACAATAAGTTACATAATGCCCCAAAATCTACACTTGACCTCATATGACGAACATGCTGACTGACGCCATGATATTGTATTTAACAGTGTGTTTTACTAGTACACATAATAATTTATTGTAAATTACACTAATTTCAACGTTTAGAGCTGTTCTTTTCAGAAATTTTGATAAATTTTACAGATTTTCAAAATATGGAAAATTTGATTTTAAGTACATCCACAATTTGAACAAAAGCGTAAGTTCTAAGATGCTTTCATCTTCAACTTGAATTGGATGCTGAGAAAATAGCCCAGGAATAAACTTTTCACTTTATTGCAGGAATCATAACTAATGATACAGTTTTTAATTACTTCAATTGAAAAATCTAAATATATATTTAAGTGGTTGTTTACAGAAAGATAGTTAAGTAATTTTATTATTATTATTTTTTTTTTTACTATTAGCAATTACAATATTTAAGGTGACCTGCTGAGGTGGCATTATTCAATTTCACAACCTGAAACTGAGATCACATAATTATTTCTAATTCTCAGCAAATAAGAGTGAAAAGTGTATTCGCAAATAAACAAATACTTAAAATTTATTTAATATATCATTTTACCATATTTAAAATTATCATTTTATGCTGATCAATTTATGTTATCCTCAGAAGTAAATTTTGGAAGTCAAAGTTTTATGCCATATAAAATTGATGAACTTGTGAATGTAAGGTGTAGAATAGTAGAATAGTTACAAAACGGCGTGTTGTAGTCCTCTTATAGTTAATATAAGGGTCATACCTACCAAACACTGGGGCCCCTCTAAAAAAATCATGATTATATATAAGGAAGTTTTGTAAATAAATTAAACTAGGCATATAGGAAAAAAATATACTACACACGATCTCTAAAGAAATACAAACAGGTCATGATCTCTTTTCTTGGCATCATTACAGTAAATTTAAAAACAATTTCATACTAACTTAAGCGGCTCGCTGTCTGTGGAAGGAGCCTGACCAGATGAGTGATGCTTGCCGTTTACAGTATTGTCCAACGACCTTGTTTCGCACTGTTGTTTTGGTTTGCTGGTTTGGATGTGTTGTTATTTTATAACTTGGACATTTTATTGAGCAATAGAAAATGGATACTGTAATACTGTAACCAATGACTACACATACATTATGTATGTGATAAACTTGTAGCTTACTAGTAGTACCTTACTGTTTACTTTTCACTTGGCATGGGGCCTTGTCACACACTCCTAAGTATGGCCGTGGTTAATATAATAAATAAGTTGCCAACACAAATAATATAGTAGGCTTCATATGGATGAAGAAATGTGGGTTGGCAGAGGCTAGAAGAATAAGCCAATACAGGCATCAACACCTAAATGCTCAAAGGGAGATGAACTCTGAAAGGGATATATTAACTCTGCACTCAAACAAGATGCCATAATTTTAATTACATAGACCCTGGAAAAAATAAAAAATATACCAAATTCTGTTATCAAAAAATATATTATGGTGTTCTTTTTTAAAAACCAAGCAGTTACGTTTATGTTCCTTTTTTCATTGCCTAAATTAGGTTCAGTCAAAATGATAGCTGTGTTCTTTAAGGTATACAGAGAATATATTTGGAAACAGATTATCAGTGACCTCATTACAAAAAGCACCTAACTGCTGTAGACACTTGCCAGAAAATATAATGCTGCGTATATGAAGCCAATGTTTCCTAAACTTCAATGACATGACACCATATTGTTATGACATTACAGGACAGTCTACGTGTTTGTCGAATGTGCCAGAAGAATCTCGATCTGATGTGTGTGGCATACGTGACTCTCGACGCATTCGCAAGAGTTTTCTGGAAGCCGCCAGCCGCGCGGACTGTGTCAAGGCCGCAATTAATTACGTCGTAGTTTAGAGATAAGAAGCAGATTAGAATCTTCTGGTCTGTGAGCGCTGTATAAATACTAGGCGGCAGCGGCCTTAGTTTTCAGTATAGTTGCGATATATTTATAGTGCGGTTCGAGAGTTATTATTCGGGCAATATTACTCTGTGCGTTCAAGTGGTTATTAGTAAAGTGTTGTGTTTTATAATACAATACAATTATAATACAATTGTGTTTTAATATTAGTTGACATTTTATTGCGTATGAACAAATTCTATCTGATTTGTTGTAAGAGACTGTGCTGTTAATTACGAACTGTTTAACTGTGAAAATTATAGCTAGTGATTAGTGACTTAATGGGGTCTTGTATTTTGTTTCCACTGTACTTACGACGGTCAAGTAACACTGTTACGTCGTAACAGTGGTGTCAGAAGTGGGATAGAACGGTTAACAGTGGAAACAGAGGACACTTCGTAGAAGAGTGGTGTTAGTGGTAGTTGATAAAAATAAAATGGATACCAGTCAGATGATAGAATCATTCAAAGCAATGCTACTGAAGATCGAGAAACGACGCCGACAAGAGGCAGAAGAAGCAGAGGAAAGACGTCGGCGAGAAGCGGCAGAGGAACGACAGAAAGCACTAATGGAAGAACGATTAAAAGAAAAACGTAAGCGTGAAAATGAAACACCAGAGACGACAAAAGAAGAATTTAGTCGTCAATCAGACGAAGTTAAGGCGTTCGTACAAGAGGATACCACTACAAAATTCGTCCTGTTACGAGGTGAGCTGAACAAAAAAGTTTACAGAATATCGGAAATAGAAAAATCTGTGGCAACTATGAAAACAAATATGTCAAGTTCAGAAGATTCTATTACAAACTCAATAAAACAAATTAAAAAGGAAGTCCAACATTTAGTGAAATAAATAGTTCATAAAGACAGACCATTAATAAATGCTGATGAAGATTCAAAATATCAGAGACATCAAACTGTCCTAGGGCCAGTTTACGCAAAGCCCCCAACGTTTGATGGAAGCATTCATTGGGCAACTTATGTTCGCCAATTTGAAGCTGCAGCTCGCTTAAATAATTGGATAGAAAAGAGAAAGGCCTTTCACTCATTCTTGCTTTAAAAAGGCCTGCCGCAGAACTCATACAGAAAGTGCCATCTGACAGTCAGAACGTCTATGCCGAATTAACTAAATCTCTGGAATTACGGTACGGTGACCAGCATTTGTGCGAAGTGTACCGTGAACAACTTAAAGCGAGGATACAGCGTTCAGGGGAGAGCCTTCAAGAGTTTGAAGCGAATGTCGACCGACTGACGAGATTGGCTTATCCCGAAGAATCGGAGGACTTCCGGAAGTGGATTTCTCTCATTATGTTTATTGACGGTATCAGAGATAGTCAATTACAACAAGTGTTAAGACTGGCACGGCATGATAATAACTCAGGCGCTCTTGTTCATGCCCTCCGTTTTGAAGCTGCCAAGTCGGCGACCTACATTAATCAAAGTATGCCATCACGTTGTAGCCAAACTGATCCAACATCACAGTATCGTCATAACGGACAGAATAAAGAGACAATTCAGGAACAAGAGTTTAAGAAGTTAGCAGCGCCACAACGATCTTTCGAACCAAAGGATAAACACAGAAGACCGAAGTGTTACAACTGTGGGAAACGTGGTCATCTACAGGTAGACTGTTGGAAGAAGAAAATACCGAGAGAAGGGAGTGATCGCACCAACTGGAGAAGTAAAGGCCCAGAACAGCACACAGTTTCCACGCTACATAAAACCAGTGGAAACTTGATCGTTAATGGATTTGCTGAGGGTAAACCAACATCATTTACAGTTGACACGGACGCAACAGTCTCCATTGTGCGCCCTGACTTAGTCAGCAACCGCCAGCCTCTAATTAGCTCTTGTATAATACAGACTGTGACTGGGAGCCCCGTCAAGGTGCTAGGAAAGGTAGACTTACGTGTGCGCCTGGGTCTTCTCGAGTTTAGCCACCAAATGCTCGTTGCAGACATTGTCGATGAAGTGATTCTTGGCACGGACATTATGAATGCCTACGGATTCGTTGTGGACTTGCGAGAGAATGTCCTGAAGGTTGGGCAAGAGAAGATAAAGCTTTGTATGGCTAAAATGACAAGGTCTACCAACCATTCGATTAAGCAAGTGGCATTGGCCGAAGAAGAAGTCAACAGGTCTGGTCAAGAGGAACCTTTCCTATTCCAGGCGGAAATGGAAGAAGAACTAGCAGAGGAAGTACAAATACGTGAAACGGCAAAAGAATTGACTGGAAAGCCAACTATGGGTGTCAAGGAAAACCCCTTGTTTGTTCGTGAGTTAATTAGAAGCGCCCGGGGGAAACGTTGCTGAAGTTGAAGTTACGCAAGAGGTTATTGACGAGAACCAAACAGACTTGGATCAGCCAGTGGTGTTTAGGTCATCAGTACATGACGCAACGGGAGTGATTCTAGCAAAACTAGTGGTTGAGCGGAAGACTCGCATTCCTGGAAGCGTGATGTTCGGATCACACGAGACTGAATTCGAAGAACCGGAGAATTATCTTTCGCAAGGACGTCCTCCTAGATCGCCTGGTCGAGTATTACTTCAGAGACGGTTTGCCAGTTCGCGACGAACAGGCTTAAGGAGGAGGCAGTGTTACGACATTACAGAACAGTCTACGTGTTTGTCGAATGTGCCAGAAGAATCTCGATCTAATGTGTGTGGCATACGTGACTCTCGACGCATTCGCAAGAGTTTTCTGGAAGCCGCAAGCCGCGCGGACTGTGTCAAGGCCGCAATTAATTACGTCGTAGTTTATAGATAAGACGCAGTTTGGAATCTTCTGGTCTGTGAGCCCTGTATAAATACAAGGCGGCAGCGGCCTTAGTTTTCAGTATAGTTGCGATATATTTACAGTGCGGTTCGAGAGTAATTATTCGGGCAATATTACTCTGTGCGTTCAAGTGGTTATTAGTAAAGTGTTGTGTTTTACAATCGGACGGTATAATTGTAATACAATTGTGTTTTAATATTAGTTGACATTTTATTGCGTGTGAACAATTTATATCTGATTTGTTGTAAGAGACTGTGTTGTTAATTACGAACTGTTTAACTCTGAAAATTAAAAGCTGATGATTAGTGACTTAATTGGTGTCTTGTATTTTGTTTCCACTGTACCTACGACGATCGTCGTAACATATTGAAAATTTTGTAACTGATGTTAAAAACCATATGTTTTTATAAGAATAACTATTTGGTTGTAGAGAGACTGTTATAATGTAATGGGTTTGATGTAAAAAAGTAATGTCACCAACATTGGAATATAATCTATTATTGACATAAATAAAACATAGGTTAATTAGAATGTGTAGTCATAATGAAAATTATTTGAAATGAAAAAACAAAATCCAAGAAAATTATTAGTATAATAAATACGAAATATTAATTTATTCTTAAAACTTTTTATATAAATGTGACTCAAAATATTAGTGGCATTTATGAAATGGGATGTACACAAATTTTATTTAATTATGGATTAATTATTTATAGTTACTTCTAATATTTATTGTTACTTCTAGTAAATATTTAGTGTTTACTGATAACTTCCAGTAGATACAGCCAGTTCAAGCATCATCAAGTAATTTTCCACTTTATTATGTTATTATTTGTAGATGTTTTTCCACGGTGAAGACATGGAATCACTACATGCTCACATAGATCCTAAATGCCTTCCTGCTATTTATGGTGGATCGCGCCCTGAATTTTCTTATACTGAATGGTTTGAATCTCTTGGTAAAAATCCTGAGATTATCAGAGGTAAGAGTTATAACTGAATTTACCATTCATAATTAATTAAGATTGTGAATATAAATATGAATTAATTTGATTTCTTTAATGCATGTAAGTCCTCTTAAAATTTAATTCTTTGAATGTTGACTGTAAAGAGACTATTATTGTTAAAGTGTGAATTCTTTTTACCTATACAAATAAAGAAAATGTGCGTATCAGACCTGTGTGTGTGTGTGTGTGTGTGTGTGTGTGTAGAGGAGAGACACAGATAGACAGACACGCAAACAGAAGTTAGACAGATAGATGGACAGAGACATAGACAGTGCCTTCTTATTAATATGATTCATATAGCATCCTATTATAGTAGCCCAACCATCAATTATCCAGAACAATCAGTATCAGCACTTCCTGGGTAAGCCAGGAGGCCAATTATCTGGATAAACGAATGGAGATTTACAGTATTCCAGTTTTTATTAAAATATAGAGCATGTGTAAGCAACACTGTCAAACTTTCCCCTAAATTTCTTTTTCGAAAATATATAAATAATCTACACTATTAAGACCTGAAAGTTTCCAGTTTCTTCTTTACTTTTCAGCTAATTTAGCCTCTTACAGTGGCTAATGAGAAACATTCTATAATAGTGTTTGCATGGTTGTTACTAATACACAAAGTTTTAATAACACACACTAATCTCTAATTTTTAGGATGATAGGCTATATTCTATACTTTTTTTAATTCTGCTAAGGATAGCACATGCCTGTTTAGCAGACAGCACAAAATGTTTATGCTTTTCAAAAAATCAAATGAGAAGAAACATTACCTTCCTTTTAAAAGAACATGAAGCTGAATTCAAGAGAAAGGGTTCTGAAAAGAAAGGAAACCATTCTATATTTTTATGGAAAATTGAACAAGAACTCTTTTAAATTTCAGGGAACATTTCTAACACACTTGGTATTAGATAGTGAGTCATCTTTCATGTGATTCCTAGAATGCTTCAACTACCAAAAACATCTTACTTTTTTTGTGACTCTCCAAGAACATGACTTACAGTTAATCAATCTTTTACTATATTAAGTTAGTTATTCAAGGTATTAGCCCTCCCCACCCCCCAAAGGACATAAATTAGTTATTACTTTTATAATTAATTTTCATATACAATTGGTTTACATAATGTTCTAACTACCAAGATTAATACTCTTTAAATTATTATTAACTAATTATAAATATATCACTACTGACTCGGAACCAGGGCCCCCACATAGGTGGTGCTGCCATTGCCATGAAAACGGGGCTCATGGGTCAGGAGGGCCCACAAAGGAGCAAAAAAATGTGTTTAAAAAAACAAAATTCATATTACTGGTGACGATGTTGAAAATAACTTTTTCACATGTCAAATTAAAATGTAAAAATCCCTTAACTAAAACAACTAAGTAGGTAGTAAGTAGTTGTAGTACCACGGCGTTGGAAATTATCAACTCTGCAATTTCAACGCCAGAAACCATCACCAGGTGCCACTAGCTGCTAACAGTCATCGAGTATGATGCGTGCCATCATTCTCTACCCAACCGTGGTGTAGAGTGTAGACACAGCTCAAGGTCAATGCAACAGTGTGCATGCCCGAATTGGATGTCGGATCGGATGCTTTGTTTGTCAGTTTGTGCGAGATTGTTTTTGCGTTAAGCAGTGGGCAACTAGTTTTTTTCGATTTCAGTTATTAATTGTATTATTTTGAAGTCCTAAGTGTGAAAGTTTATTATTATTATTATTGTGTTTTATAGTGAGTTTAGTTATGTCTACTACTTCCACTATGAGTAATTTCAAGCATAAATCTGGAGCTCAAAAATGAAAGTTGAAAGCAATGAAAGAAGCAACAGGTGCTGTAGGACGGCAGAGTATTACAAAGTTTTTTAAAAAGAGTGACAACAGTGATGACCATCCTTTCTCTGTTGAAGATGGAAATATTGAAAGTGAAAGTTTACCTCCCTGTAAGACAAATGATTCTGATACGTTGATGGTGTCAAGTGAACTGACCGAAACTAACGACGATATAGGCAAAACTTCCCCTATGCTCCAGGTAGGAAAAATTTTAGACTCTGTAAATAGGAATAATAATTGTCAAAGTGACAACAGGACTGGTGAGATTTGTAACGATGATAACAAAGTCTTAGATTTTACCGATCCAGGTACATGGCCAGAAATAATTAATGACATTAACCGGCAGAATATTGTCTCTCAGAATAATATCAAAGTTGAGGAATTATTTAAGCAGGCTAAGACATTCCCGAGGGACAAAACAGGAAAACTGTTCCCTAACTATCTTCTCAATTCTAAATCTGCAAACAATCGAGAGCAGTACCCCAGAGATTGGTTAATCTGGAGCTCTTCAAAACAGATGCTTCATTGCCTTGCATGTACTCTGTTTGCTACTACCCCAAAACAAAGCAAATTGGCAAACAGAGGATTTTCTCTGGCTCAATTCGCATGGAAAATGTTGTATAACAAACTTCCCGAACATGAAAACAGTGGTGAACATCGAAACTGCTCTTGTCAATGGAAATCCCTCCAACAATCAATTAATTGCAAAGGTATTGATACTGGTCTTCAAAAACAAATTTTAAATGAAGCAGAAAAATGGAAGGCAATATTACAAAGAATTTTGGACGTAACACTGTTTTTATCATCAAGGGGGTTGCCTTTCCAAGGGAATAATATATCGATTGGTGATGTAAATAATGGAAACTTTCTTGGAACCTTGGAATTAATAGGAAAATACAATGAAACTACAAGGGAGCACTTGGCTAAGGTAAAAACTCTTCAATTACAAGGAAAAAACATGAAAGGTCAAGCTCACTACTTATCTTGGATGAGTCAGAATGAGTTCATTTCACTTTGCGGTGAAAAAGTGTTTAAAGTTATACATACTTGAAGAAAGACAAGAAGCGGTTTACTATGGGTTGATCGTTGATGCAACTCCTGATGTGTCGCATCAAGAACAGAACGTATTTATTTTGAGATATGTCACTCAAAATAAAGACACAAGGCAATACTAAATAAAAGAAAGATTTGTTAAGTTTCTAAACTTAAATTAAAAAAACTGGAGAAGATATTACTAATGAGATTGTAACTGTTTTAGCAAAAAATAATATCCTTCTTGAGGACTGTAGGGCCCAAGGGTACGACGGAGGGTCAGATATGTGTGGAAAAGTCAAAGGCATAAAAACAAGACTATTAGAAAAAAATGATGTAGCATTTTATTCTTCATGTGGAGCTCACTCCTTAAACAGAATAGGAGTAAATGCAGCTAAAATGTGCCCAGATGTTATGAATTTCTTTGGAAATTTGGAAACAATGTACTCCTTTTTTTCACATAGCCCAGCAAGATGGAACATTTTGACAACTGAAGTGCCACTTTCCCTAAAAAAGCAATCACAAACAAGATGGTATGAGCGATTTGAGTCCGTGGTTCCAGTTGCAAAGCACTACCCAGGAGTATTAAAGGCATTGGAGCGAGTATTAAGCGAGTTGAAGTCAAGCCTCGAACCAAAAGCGTATAACAAAGTTATAGGTCTAAAGAAATATTTTTCTTCTTTTCAAGGCCTCTGTATGACAGTCTTTTGATTTAAGGTGTTGGGCTGCATTAATGAAAGAATTGTAATAATTCAGTCTCAACAGATTTCTCTGGACATCCAGGTCAAACTGATAAATGACTTACATGAGGATATGCAGCGACTCAGAGACTCGTGGACAGAAATCATCAATGAGTCACGCTTAGTAGCACAAAAACAATGAAAATACCATCTTTGTTTCCAAATCCGATAAAAGAAGTCGTCCTTCTCCTTCATCAGAAACCCTAGTTAATACCGAAGAAGAAAATTTTAAAACTAACATAGTTTACAGAGCTTTGGATTTTATTTTATATGACCTCAAAACAAGATTTGAAGCAACCAATTCACTAACTGAACTTTTCAGTCCAATTCTCAAATCAAATCATTTTCAGAAAGTGATTTGAAATTTAAGGCTACAAAACTAGTCAGCACTTACAAAAACGATTTATCAGTGAACTTTTGTGATGAGATTTTACATCTAAAACATATTTCAAACACAGTGTTTCAGATTCTGCCAAATTCTCAAAATAACCCGTTACAATTACTTAACTCAATCTATGAAAAACAATTGGAACCAGTTTTTATGAATGTTTGTATTGCCCTCAGAATTTTTTGTACATTTCCAGTAACAGTTGCATCAGCAGAAAGAGCATTCAGTAAGCTTGGAAACGTATTGAAGTCATGGCAACGCTCATCAATGAGCCAAGAACGACTTAACTAGCTGGCTGTATTGGCCATTGAACACTGTCTTGCTTCAACCATTGACTTCAGAGATGTAATTGATACATTCTCCATGATGAAAGCAAGAAAAATGTAAAATAATTGATTCATGTTTGTTTTTCAAGATGGACACTTATACTTTTTCTATTAAGTATTATTAAAGTTTGAATTCTATTTTAATCAGTTGCTTTGATTTTTAATTTCAGTTGTAGAATTGTACATATACAAGTAACATTTTGATTTTCCGGATATTAAAACTGTATGTTACTAGTTACTATGTTTATTAACCAAATGTTTATTTTTGTTTATTCAATACTTTTTTACCTAAATGTCTTGCTTATTATGTGTTATATCGTATATGTCACTCTTATAAACCTATATGGAGTATGTTTTAGGATTAAACTGTGGAAATTGGTTCAAAATTCAAAATGTCTGTTCAAACATAAACAGTGGAAAAGGGACAAGGATTCCCGCAAAGATTATTTTTATTATGTGAGGTGGGGGAGGGGCCCGTCATAACAGCTGGCAACGGGGCCCACAGATTGATGTGGGGGGCCTGCTCGGAACACTAGTGGACTAATCAACGGACACGTCATGGACAACAAAGTCCAGAAATTATTATTGTTGAATCTTTTTTATGTCTATTCAAAAGAAATGATCAATACATAGGATTGCTTCAAAGTATTTATTAACTTTAGTAAGACATGTAGTATTTTACAATTGCTTTGTTACTAACAGGCATTCCAATTGATGTAAATAATATACCATCTTACCAACTCAGTGTAGATATGATGTATGAATTCCTGTACTCCATAATTTAACACAAAGCTGTATGTCAAGTCTAATGCAAAGATTATGCATTTTAATATCTAGTCCCCATAATTGTTTAAGTTTAAATCTACATTGAGAAATGCTTTGTCTCTAAATTTTTTCATTTGTCTTTATCTCTAAAGACTTTCTAGCTAAATTCTATCTATTCTTTTCATTTTGATCTCACCAAGAATGTTTTCATTATATAAACATATTATCACATGAAACATAGGAATAACTATTTTCCCAGAAAAAACTCCTTCTCTCCTTTTTTCCCCTTTGGGCAAAAAAATAATATTTATGAAACATAAAAGAATCAAACCTAAAATCATACCAGCTCTGAAGACGCAAATGTTGACAACCTAATTGAGGTTTTGTGAATTTATTTATTTATTAGAAAACGTCAATCTTTTATTCTGAATAAATATAGGTCTAGCTCCAAAAGCAAGAAAGTTCAGTTAATATATTTAATACACTACTTGATAGGCCTTTACGAAAGAGTTAAATTGTTGATTTGCATACTATGTTGGCCTATGAGCATGTAAGGTAAGGTTTACAAACTACTTTAATCATTGATAATGTTAATATTTCTACTCAATAGACTATAACACTTACTCCAGTGTACCGACTCTTTATTGTACCTCAGGGCGCCAGTAATAATAAACACAAATTAAAATATATCAATCAACTTTTAATGATTCATTTGCATTTATATACTACAAATTTCTTTAACATGAATTGAATAGTTTTGCCTTACAATTTGAATATTATTTCGTGGCAATGAGTTCTTTTTAGACAAATTGAGTCAATATATTTGATTACAAATATATATATTTATAAAACAATATTGAATCAAATGTTCATTTATTTGTTACTTGCGTGGAGAATCCTTCCGATGTGCATAGTCCTTAAGGTGTTGCATGCCGGTGAGTCGTCAGCAGCTGTTTGTTGCGCGTTAATCCTGGTTATGAATCCACTAATTCGCTTTATCACAGATGTACACTACACTTGACATATTGGTGATACATACCAATATGTCGTATAATTATACACTCTGGTTTACAACGTATTCTTGAATTTACATTAAGTGCATCTAACACAGTTCGCATCGCGTGCGTCTCGATTATCTCATACCGTCGTGAATTTAACCCGAACTAATTCGCTTTCTTCAGTGATTTCACCACAACATATCGTATTGATGAACATTTATATGTAGTATTTACTTCTCGTTGTTCGTTACTACTCCGAACATTCACTCATTAACTGATTACTGTATATTAAACTTTATAAATTTAGCGTTAGCAATTATCGCGTTCCCGTACTTCTGTTTACTGCTGCGAATTTACTTTATTCTTTAAATTACTAATAAAATTTATATCTATATAATTAACGCAAAACAGCGCACGCGAGTCTCTTCAGTGTAGTTTCGCCGATATAAAGAAGACTGCCTGATTTCTCTCCAAATTCATGTTTTTATACTAGGCTTTGAATTTCCCTTACCAAGTCTCGATATAAAACAATCCCATAGGTTTAGACTAGCGCTAAATACAAAATCACCCAATCTCCTTAGTGAAAACCTCCCGCGCAACACATGACGCTTCCTCTGATTTGCCGAACGTTTTTCACGTCTCACGTGCTTAAACAACTAGCGTCACTATCTTCTCACTCTTACATCGCTCTCTCGAACATAACGGTATCTATTGTTACATGCACTTAAAGTTTACAACATTGGCAAACACCCCTAATATCCTAGCGAATAATACATTTTATGATAGTTATGTCCCAGCCTAATATGAACGTGACTTAGCCTAATATTACCTTCCTTATAGACGTCAGTCCCAAGGCCGGCGTTGCTAACCTACCGCTATACTCTACAGCTTTTTTACAAGTTAATTTCTTTCATGTAACGCCGCCTAACAGTACAGGCGTTTCACTACCTCCCCGCTTTCTAAAACATACACATTTATTTGCGTTCAGCATAGTTGATTTCGTAAAATTTGCGATTGCTAAATTTTTGCGTTACATATTTGTCTCACACTTTCAACAATTTGTTGTGACTACTGATACATTATTACTTAAATTTGTACTTGTAATGTAGTAAAACAATAATATTTGTTTACAGAAATGACATCGATAGGTTACAAGGACTATGGACTTCTTAAAGACAATGAAGAAGCAGAGGCAAGTGATGTGCTGTCAACAACAAGTACAGACTCCTCTTGAAGTTTACATTTCAAGATCTTCAATAGACATAAAATAAACAATCAAAACTTAAAGATAACAAAAATATTACAGTCAGTTATCAATAATTACAAGTCCTCATCAGTTCAACGACTGTGCACAACTGTACTAATCAACTCAGCCAGAAGAGAAACTGAATTTATTTAAAAAGTTTTAAAGTGGATTTTATATTTTTATATACCTGTACTTACATTTACATATTAGATGTGATTTAGTTGTACTGAAAGTTAATATTTTATTTTTTTGTTTATTGTGAACAAATTCTAATTTTACCAACTGTTTGTACCATTAGATAATAAAAGTAACACACTATTTATGATATTAAATATTTCAGTGGTATTAATTGTGTATGCCCATTTCATAAAAACCATATAACATGGTGCATTAAAAATACCCATTTATGATGTTTAAGGTCAGTCATATAACATACACTTCACAATTCTATGTTAAGCAAAGAAATAACAAGTTGGATCAGAATGTTTACACATAAGTTATTATCAAACTGTAAAAAACTGAAGCCACCTAATATTATTGTACATAATTATCAGAAATAACAAGAGAAAACAATGAGTACTGTAATTTAAATGTTAACCTGTATGTTACATGATTCCCAGTCTCTGTTGAGGAAAGCATCAGTGTTACTACAGTAATTGAACACTACTGAACTATAGTATACATGAAACCTCAGCAACAAAAAACTATATAGTATCTTATTATATGTATGTTTTACACACACACACACACACACACACACACACACACACACACACACACACACACACACACACACACACACACACACACACACACACACAATCCTTACCAAGTGAGGGTACTTAAAGCGGAGGCAGTTGCAAAGATGCAAAGTGATATTTTGGCAGGGGCATTATGTCGAAGGGAATAAATACAAAAAGAAATTTTTTGTTCAAATAACTTGTTAAAATGAAACCAGTTTTCTGTTTGAAACACAGTGTCCAACTAACCTTGAATATTTTAACAGTTTAAAAATAAAACTAAGCTTACCAGACACAAAATTTATATTCCCTCATTAGGATTTGGAAATGTTTTAAAAGATTTTAGAGTAATTTTCCTGATGGCCTCCTTCATGGATCCACCCCACTGTAAATTATTCAATCATCCACTTTACTGTAGAATTTAAAAATATGAATGAACATTTGTAATGGAGATAGTTTTAGGTCCTAGCAGCTTAATTATAAAGAGCATTGTATTGAAATTCAGTAAATTAAACAACAGAGTGTTGCTGAAATAAAAAATGAAATAAAGTAGAATGCTTTTACTTTAAATAATATTTACATTTTAATATCTGCACAGTACATTTTATTTTATATACAGTATAATTTAACCCCTTAAGGATAAATTTACTAGGGTACAGATATCATGTGAAACACTCTAATACATACACATATACCTATTTTATATTATTATTAATAATAAAAAAGTTTTTACAAGAATATATATTATTATTTTGTGAAATACAGTGTTTCGATAGTATTCAACTATCATCATCAGATACAAAATTAATTCACAAAATAATAAAAATATATTCTTGTAAAAACTTTTGTTATTATTAATAATAATATAAAATATATATAATATATATACAAGAAAAATATGAGCATTTATGAACATATACATATGCATTAATAACAATACACTACAAAAGCTGATAACAGAACATACCACAGTTCATCCACAGAAAAGAAGGATGAGTTTAATTTCTACTGCAAAGATGAGTCTAATTTCCTTGGCCTCTTTCTAGTTACTGAAATCAGTAACCTCAGTAAACCTTTGTGATCTTACTGCATTGTGAGATTCAAAAGTGTTTATTATTTTATTAGTATGAATTGATCTAGCAATTTCGTTTTCCACTCTTAGTACACTAAGTTCGCTTAGCCATTCTTGAGATATTGAGCTACGCAGACGTGGCAATTTCAAGTTTAATCAATTTCAGCTTGGAGAATGTTTGCTTGGCTGAAACCACAGTCACTGGCAATGTTGTGAACAACAAACAAGCATGCAGATGTCTGGAATACTGCAAGCCACTGAGAAGTTTTCAATAAACAAAAAAAATCAGCCAGCTCTTTTATGGACTTTTTTCTTGATGTCTTCTCTTAGAGTTCTTCTGAAATAACATTTCAGTGACAAAATCTGGAGGTAGATTGTCACTACATTTTATATAGAGTTTGGTTGCATTCTGATTTAACTGTGTGCCTGAAGCTGATAAAAGGAGCTCAGGAGTAAGGACTGCAAAGATACTGGCTACATTTGTCATACCCTCAAATCTAACATTTATTTGATTGATAATGTTACCGGTACAATAGCCAAGGTACTGGTATGATAAAATACTATGGTTTTAAAGTAGAGGTTAGGATCATTAAGCCGTTCATCCTCACTAATTCATCAAAATGTCTTTTATCTTGCATGTTCTTTAATCTTTGAAGTCAGTTTGAACTCCTGAGCAATGGCTGTAGCAGTTACAATTGTATCAGAATTGTTTCTCAGATTGGTTAACTCCTTTTGTGCATTCTTTATCAGAGCAGTTGCTTTAAAAAAGACCAGTTCAGGCCTTTGGGGTACTTTGGGACTATGTTAGTAGATTCAAATACAGTATTAATGAGTGTAAAACAACTTGAAACACAAATTAGAAGTTCTCCATATGTTTTTTCAGTGAATTAGCTTGGACCTTCTCGTCTGATTTGGAAGAACTTAAGATTATTTTGGTCATCATGATGTTAACATAATTGTACACTCTTAAAGTACATCATTAGGTACTGGTAAAATAACCGCAAAAAAAAATAAAAGTTTTTTATGTTAAATAGATTTGGGAAATTTAGTTTTACTCAAGTTCAATGATTTATACTTATTCTAAAAAAGAAATAAGAGAAATGTCTGCACAGGCCTGCCTAGTTTGTAGGGCTCCCTCACACTGCAAACTGAACATTAATGAGTTTTGGTCTACTGTTGGCCTGGGAATAGACCTCTTTTCAGTGACTGTGGCTTTCAGACATTTCATATTTCTTCTGAAATCCATTCATTTCTATGGTTTGAGAACCAGTCATTAGAGAAAACAAAGTGACATATTGGCAGCAGTAAGGGAAATTATGGAAATACTCAATGGAAATCACAAGAAAAATTATTCAGTTGGAGAATTTATGACATTAGATAAAATGCTCTCATTTTTCAGGTCACAGTATGGTTTCAGGATATATATGGTGGATTTGAAAACTACGTAAATGTGAAATAAAAGTGTTGGCTCTAGTTAATGCCAAGATGCCTACAATTTACAAATTTACTCCAGTAACTTTGTTTATTCTAGTTGTTTTGTAGTTCTTTTTTCATTAATTAATTAATTTGTTTATTCACTTAATAATAATGGCTCCTTTTTGTACTATCGAATTTGGTTAGAAATGTCAGGCAAATTTGTCTCTCAGCTTGAACTAAATGATATACAAGGAAGATAGCTTGACTTGAACTATATTTCATCTGCACACTGCACATTATTACTCCTGGATGTTATTAAAGGTACTAATTTTCACATGATGGTGACTTAAACACAATCCAGTTTTATGGTGATCACCAGAAATCAAACCCAGGATTTGTAGATTAGCAGTCAAGCACCATATCCAGTGATCTATTAAAATCATTTTTACTTTTACTTCTAGTGAAAAACTGTTGTAAGAAATTAAAAATACAAATTATTTAATTTAGATTGTTATTTTTATATTAAACACAGGCATATGTTATTATCACAGTCCATATTTATAAAGGACTTTTTAATTTAAATAAATATGAATGCAAATATATAATGTCTAAGGATTATGAAAAAACAAATGTTAATTATTGAATTTTAAAAAATATTTATATAAAAATTGAAGCATCTAATGACAATCTAAACTAATATGACATATAACATAGAAAAATTTAAGAGATGATTTCTATTCATGTCTGGAATAACACTGAATGGCTAAGAAAGTTTACTTTATGTAGAAAACCACTAATTTAGTGACTCCCGATAAGAGGCATATAAGCAAAGGCATTTATTTATCAGATCAGAAGAAACCCAATGTATATAAAGAATCTACAGTCCACTAATAAAAATTGGGTAATTAAATAATCTTCATGGAACACAATACCACAATCTTCATCTTAATATTTCATCACTCTTTCATGGCATCTTGGAAGCTTTCACACCATTTGCTTTCAAACTCATATTTTGAAGAATATTTTGTACATGAATTACGTGTCATATTCATGTTTGTACATGAATTACAAACATTATAGCCATCACATGACAAAACAGATTGACAAATTTATATGGTAACTCTAATACTGTGTTGTCTACATTTATTAAAATGGATAAAAACATATTAAAGAAACTGCAGAGATTTGTGAATTATAATGATTTGTGAATTATAGATACAATAGAATATAACTTGTTGTTACTGATTCCATAAATATTCATGTACAGATCATAACCTATGTTTCTTTTAATACTTGAGCTTGCTTATTATTATATCTACAAATCATGAAATAATATTTTCATATAATGATTACATATCGGTTATAGTAAGGAATCAGTCTTACTAAAAATTTCATTAACAATTTGGTATCTATCAAAATACAAATGTTCTATAAACAGACAAAACATTGAAAACTTTATAATGAAAACACTTATGAAAATATTTATTTGATCCAATACTTGAAATCACCTTGTTCAATTTTGTAACACTTCATACTTTAATATTTTATATCAATTGGCAGAATTCATGTACTAGACATAATCATTCAGCTGTAACTGAAAGCTTAAATCAAATTACAATTTTTTGTAAATATGCCTTGTTTGAATTCAGGAGACATAAATCAGCCATATTATGTCTATAATAACTTACATTAGTTGTAATTAAGTCAAGTGTATTACAAAAAAAAAAACAAAAAAAGAACAAATAACAAACAAAAAGGTAGTCATATAAAACAAATTATATAATTAGGCTAATTACTACACAAGTATGAACATTTTTAATTGCGGTATACTATAGTCACCATGTTGCCTTGCAAGTATGAAATAGCTTTGTGTAAACATTGCTATTATGTGAGACTTATCAAGATAAGCTTCAAGGCGACTGCGGTATTGCCATGTCACTTCACTCCCAGTCATTGCCTGTGCATAACCAAGTGTAACTTGCGACAACGCTGTTGGGCGAGGGGCGGGGAAGAACTGTTACTATTGCATAACCTCGAAGCTTATTATGCTAAGTCCCGTACTATAGTTGCCTGTTAGTTGAGGGATAGTTCAAATTTTTATCACAATTTTTGAGATTATGTCCTCTTAGCTAGTAGGAAAGAGGCACTCTTTGAATGTTTGTTCACATTGCAGTGTACCCAACTTGGTGTACAATATTTATAGTGGAGTCATTTTTCCACAGCAAATTTGAGAATTTTTCAAAAGTTTCAAATTTCTATATATAACAATTTTTTTTACCTGCTATTCAAAGTTTACCCAACAATGAATTTATCCGTTGCACATGGCTTTTAAATATGTGTTTAATAATTTTATCATACTTTCTAATTTGTGCCTTATTACCATTTTAAAAACAAGTAGACAATTAAAATCTTAAAACATGTTCATTCCTCCATACATATATAAACCCAAGGTTGAGCATAGCATTTAGAATGCCATTTACAAGCGCTTACAGCCTCACCCCATGAACTGACTTGTATGCTAACTACAACAAAATTTATGGCTAACAGTATCTTTGCACATTCTGTATCATGATTTTGAACAGTTTGTATTTGAAGACTGAAAATCTGTGATTAATTTCTGTAGGAAAACAAGTACACTGATTTTATTCCTTTTGGTGAGTATTTGCAGACATGTAGTCACTAAGGAGAAGTTTTAAAAATTTTAACAAAACACTATCAGCATCTGCAAAATATGGGAGAACAACTGTGCCAGGTTTCTGGCATTGTTTTATTTATATTAAAATGTAAGATGGCATCTTTATTAAATTCTTGGATTTTGTTGTCCATAACGTGTCTGAGTGTTGTCTCTAACTAAAATATACAACGACAACACGGAACACAATTATTTTAGATAAAAATTTAAAAAAAATGTTATGTCATTGCCTGAACTAGTTTTTGCTTATTACGAGTTTCATCAGAGGCTGCCACTAGGAGTACTGGCCATCGGAATTTGGTGACAGTGTTGTCACTCGAAAAATCATTATTGTGTTTTGTGTTGTAGAATATGTTCAAATAGTATGTGTGATTTAACAGACTCAGTTTAAATCAGACATACTATTTGAACATATTACACAGCAATGATCTTTCTAATGACAATGCTGTCACCAAAAACAGGACAGCCAGCATTCCTAATGGCAGTCTGATGAAGCTCATAATGAGCAAAAACTGGTTCAATCAGTGTGGTAAACATTTTTATCTAAAATTATTGTTCTTTGTCATAATTGTACATTTTAGATTACTATTAAAATAATCCTTATAAAGAAAAGAACTGTGTCCATACTTATTTTCTCAACTTCAGCAATATAAATAGCAAATAATGAGTTCTTTCTCTCTTAATTTTTGAAGGTTTATTTTATATACTCCTTTCTGGGCTTTCTTTAACCCTTTCTATATTCCCAATAGGCCTATAATCATATTAATTTTTCTCTATAGTATCAAAGTGATATAAAGATTATCCCTCAACTATATTCTTTCCATCTAATAAGGCTTTTCCTCAAACTTCTTCTCTTTTATGTCTTATTAATAACCTCATCACTCCAAAAGCCTCTCTATTTGCTCCTTTTACCTATTCTTCATGTTTAGTGGTACAGAACTATTAACATTCCTGATTTAATATCTATACTTTGTAAGGCTAACAGATTCTTCTTTTCCATAAAATGTCTCTAAGCAACATTTAACTGTACTATTGTGTTGTTTATGTCATCGAACACTCATAAGAGTATACTAAAACTCCAGTCAGGTATCTGACATATTGACATCTCTTAGTGCAACGTACCTATCAGCTGAATATTCACATATTAGTCAGTACCTCCAATTATCACTTAATCACTTTTTTCCCATCTATCTTCATGTTGAACTCATGAAGTTATTTTTAATAACAAATAGATCATACTTATAAAGATTATATTCAAGGCACATATTACAGAGTAGTGGCAGATGCCGGGGGCCTCGACTTTGAAGGGGCCTCAAACCAAGGCGTGTTGAAACAAAGACAAAAAGCGCTAAAACTTAAATGCTCGAGGGACAGCACACTCTACGCGTGCTAAACCAAAGACTAAAACAATTACTTATTTTTTGCGTACCGTATCGCTTAATATATAATTATATAATTACCTTATTATCCACTCTAGTGATACAAAGTTTCGTCAGTTATGACGCGTTTCGGGACTAAGTCCCATCCTCAGATAACACTTAATTTCATATAATAAACTAATACATTAAAATCGCAACCATGATACTGGTCAAGTCAATTAAATAAAATAAAATAAAATTACAAATCGCATGTGATATGTTATCTGAGGATGGAACTTAGTCCCGAAACGCGTCATAACTGACGAAACTTTGTATCACTAGAGTGGATAATAAGGTAATTATATAATCAAATACTAAAAGCATTAAACCCTAAATTCTCGGGGGACAGCGAGATCTACGCGTGCTTAACCAAAGACAAGAAGGTTGGTAGGCATTTGGATAATACAAAGTTATAATTTGTGTAACTAATAAGATTAAAAGTGTAAATACTATAGATTGGTGAAATTATAAGGCACTTCGTACCTCGTATGGTCGTATCTATAAAATCGTTAAACGTAATTGACTTGTTTCAGTTTATATTCGGTACTTATTATCAAATTTATAAATCAGTCCCCTCATCAAGAAATTTTGGTAATGTACATGACGCATTTACTTTTGGTAACATTCCCTATACACAGACGCGTGCAACATAAGGCACAAGAATCCCAGTAAAGTTGGTAAACATGTATACAGCGCTATCTGCTGATCTAAAATCTAAATACTAGGATATTTGCCATTGCCGGAGTTGTTTTTTATTGCCTTTCATGTTTTTTGCAACGCAACTGTAATTGCATTTTATTGACATTTTATTAATTAAATGATGGTTGAATTAGAGACAATGACTTTGCATTAACCCGATATTAGTTTTTTTATACGTGCTGTGAATAGAAAAATAAAATTAGTTGACTTTAAACTAAGGTAAGTAAAATGGTGTACTATCATTAAATACTTTTTTGTGCTTCTCAGGTTTTATCTTATTAGTATGTTTTTCAACGCACTCTAAATTGTTCGTATCAATACTTCATTTTAAATTCGCTAACGCTTAGAAACTAACCTCAAATTAGACTGACAGTGATATTATGCTATTTACTTGGTCCGAAGTAAAAAAGATTTTGGTTCGTAGCTTTGAATGACATATCAGAAACTTTTAAACATGTATATCTGTAAAAAAGTGGATGTATACTTGATTGAAAATGTAATGCGCACCTTTAGAAAATGATGTAGGGCTTTTAAAATTTTGTTCTGTATTGGTACGTTATCAGTGTAAGGTTATGTCTCATAAATTTTGCAAGGTCGAATTTTAGGTCGTAGAACACAAAAAAATATTACATTTCTGGTATGTCGATTCGAAGATTATCAAAAATTATCTATTTACATAATAATATTATGCACCATTAATTCATTCGGATATGTCATTGCTGAACTGACTCATTTCTTATAAAAAACATAAAAGTCACTAGTTGATTTATTTATTTTTTGTTCTAAACTGTTCTAGATCGAATTTGATTCTGAAAGAGAAGGAATTTTGAAACCAAAAATGAAGCATTTTGAAAGTGGTACTCATAAACGCCGAAAAATTGAAAGAGAAAAAAATGTAATTGATAAAACTTATAAGGTATCGTCTTTCTTTCATGTCGTACCAAGCCAATCGGAAATTGAAAGACGACCCTGTAATTCACCTTCATCAACTGAACCTCAGAATCATCTACTCATAGACAATAATAATCCAGCTATTGAAGTATCACAGTTCTCTTCGTCTACATTTTCTGAACAAGGCGGTCAAATAGTTTGTAATTTGGAAAGGGAATCACTTGTTTCACAACATATTCAAGAAGAGTTTTCACATAATAATCATTCGAAACAGAATACACATGAAATCAACACACATTCAACTCAAAATGATAAAGGTGAACAAATAGAGGTTGAAGAATTTCTCAGCTTAGATATTGCATTATGGGATTTAAATAGAATTTCAAAAACCCAACTCCAAGAATATTTATTCGAAAAGGGCCTTCATGCTATCAAAATTTAGATAGTGATTTCAGTAAATCTATTAGAGTATACGCATTTTTAGAAAAGGGAAAACAGGTTTCTCAAAAGCGAAGTTGCCAATTGACATTTTTTTATAAAGAACTTGAAAATGGAGAAAAAGTAAAACGAGACTGGTTGTTATACTCTCCACCCACCGGTAAGATTTATTGTTTCGTTTGCAAACTCTTTGGTTCTACTTTGATGCCCACAAACC
Source organism: Magicicada septendecula (assembly GCA_034769895.1). Lineage (NCBI taxonomy): Eukaryota > Metazoa > Arthropoda > Insecta > Hemiptera > Cicadidae > Magicicada > Magicicada septendecula. Next base: position 243,427,678 of record CM068371.1, read on the forward strand.
CTTTCAATTCCAATGGTTTCAACGATTGGAAGCATGGTGCTCAAGGTGTTTCATTTCATGAAAACAGTCAACAGCATCGTGCTTCTTTACTGTCATTTCTTAACCGCTCTTCTATGTCTGGGAGAATAGACTCTGAGATTCAAAAACAAGTGAACGAGGAAATAGATTACTGGTGTCAGATTTTAACTAGAATTGTTTCCGTAGTAAAATTTCTTACTGGATGAGGACTTGCTTTGAGGGGTGGTGTTGAGGAATTTGGGTGTATAAACAATGGAAACTATTTAGGACTACTTGAATTAATTAGTGAGTATGATCCAATTTTGAAGGAGCATATAAAAAAGTATGGTGGTGCTGGCAGTGGTACAACTTCTTACTTATCACCAAGTACTTGTGATGAATTTATTCATATTATGGGAAAGCGAGTGCTTCAAGAAATTATAAAAGAAGTAAAGGCTTCCAGATATTATTCAATATCAGTAGATTCCACGCCAGACGTTGCACACATCGATCAGTTAACATTCATCATTCGATATGTTTTGTTTGGAGAACCTACTGAAAGATTTTTAAAGTTCCTTCCTATATCTGGACATTCCGCAGAGAACTTATTCGATGAAGTAGTTAACTTTTTGAATGAAATTACCATACCAATTTCTCACTGATGATGATCAGACAGCAGAGACAAAAGTTAAAGCTTCAAGTTCAATTGCATGTTTGAGATAGCGTTTTAACTCTCGTGTGGAACGATATTTTAACTCGGATAAATAAGGTAAATAAAGTTTTGCAAAAACCAACATTGACCCTTTCAGCAACGGTGATGATATTGAATTCCCTGTCTGAGTATATTAATAAGAAAAGAGATAGCTTTGAAATGTATTTTACAAAAACAGAAAAATTTATTGGATCTACTTTGAGTACTTTCGAACAATGCACTAAAGAAACACGCGTTTCCAAACGCAATTCAAGAATTAAGTTTTTTGACAATTCTCAGACGCCTGATACTGTTTTTACACTGAAGGAGAATCTAAAGATAAAAGTTTTTTTACCTATTATAGACAAATTAGATAATAACTTGAAAGACAGAACCTCAAGATATTATGTAATAGCTCAGAGATTTTGATTTTTAGAAAATTTGGTTGTTCTCTCTGAAAGTTCCTTAAAGACTCCCTGCAATAGTTTTTCGAGAATATATAAAAATGATGTTTGCGAAAAAGAGTTATTTGAAGAGTGCCTCCATCTACAAGGTTTTTTAAAAGAGCATGTACTGTAGACTTGGAGAAGCTTCTTTTAAAAACAGAAGACGACAATAAAGAAAAGGATGAAGAAAAGGATGATAAAGATGAACTCGATAATCACGATGCAGAAGAGACTATCAAGGATGATGTTCATGATAGTGGGGCTTCATTTATATCCAAAAAACTAAATCTTAAGAAAACTTATAAATATTTGTATGATAATGGACTTTTATCTGTTTTCCCAAACATTGAAATTTGCTTGAGAATTTTTTTATGCTTGATGATATCTAATGCATCTGCTGAAAGGTCATTTTCTAAATTTAAACTTGTGAAAAATTACCTTAGGAATAGTATTAAACAAGAGCGATTAAACACCTTAAGTATTATCAGCATAGAAAATGATATAATGAGTAAAATTAGTTTTGATGAAATAATTGATGATTTTGCGGAAAGTGCAGAAAAAAATGTTTTAAAACAATTTTATTTATTTTAGCTTTTATTTTTTGATCATTAATTTTTAATTTTATATGTGAGTGTATTTATTTATTTATTTATTGAATAGTCTCATGCAAAAAGGGACATAAGAGAACTTAAAAAAATAATTGAAAAAATGAAAATCGCCTATTTTTTTTGGAATACTTAATATATTTTTTAATTAAAGCATACAAATTATATCTTTTAGTTTAAAACAATAATATTCAAGGCTCAATTTTTCAAAATCTAGTATTCTAAAAAAATTAAGTTTATTTTAATTTTTCCAACCATTTTTACAAATAGACTTAAGTCTCTTTTTGCATGGGCCTATTTGTTACTTACTTACTTATACATCATCATTTTCTATGTAGACGATTGTAGTAGCGATAAGCATATTCTTATCTGTTAAATATAAATAAATAAAATCATTATTTAAAAAATTTTGAGTTGTGATTTTTGTAAAGCAGCCTGTATTTATTAATTTAATAAACAAAAAAAAACTTAATAATTTGTATTTTTCATTGCAGTGCATGAAAAATACATTTTTACTACCATGTGATTTTTTTTTAAATTGCATTTACATTTTACGCCCACATAATGCAACGAAAAATATCGTATATATCTCGGACATTTAATGTAAAACTCTTGTGTGCATAATATACTATACTTGGGGCCTCATTTTCGGGTCTGCCGGGGGCCTCTGAGGTCCTAAAAACAGCTCTGGTAGTGGTGACAAAATACTGCTTCATCCCTTTCCATATTTCAATCAAGCCCAGTGATATCCTTAAATCTTGTTTCCATTTGTTTTATATAGACATCATATGTTATTCTCATTTTCTTGTTGTTTTTGTTACATTGTTTATGTCATGTCTTAGTGTGTCCTGATGTTCAGATGCTGTGTTTTGTATACTTGTATCTTCCTACAACAACTGGAAAAAACAAGATCCTTGCAAACATTGTCAGACACTTGCATAAAATATTATATTGGCACAGGTATGTTGACGACATCATACTACAATACAGGAGAAACATAAGACAATGTGGACAGCTAATAACCTACATCAACAAAATCCACAAAAACATAATCTTCACAGCAGTAAAAAGGCTGAGGCGCGACCAATTCCCCCTCCACTTCCTTGGCCCCCACATCCTCATATTGAGGACACTGCTGGTCCTGAACCATCTACTGTGTCCCGCGAAATACCTCCAGTTTTCAGCGGCCATCCCCTGGTGTTTGCTCAGGGTGTGAACAACGTTGCAGGATTTTACTTGTGACTAATCACTGCACTCAGCCTTTCTGGTAACAAAATCAATCTTATTCTCCTTAGGAGCGCAAGATGTCTGTGTACCGTCAATTCTTAGCCTTCTTGAGCGGGTACGCAGTACCATATCTTCAGTCTAAAACATCCTGTCCTTTGTGTTCAGGGATCTTGATGCTGCAACCTACCAAAATGAAATCCTCGATGGTCTATCCTGGCCTGTCTATCCTGTTGATCTTTCAGCCTGTCAATTCAGATGCATTCTCCCACTCATTCATATCCTGTAAGAGAAGAGTGAGAAAGGCAAAAATCTTCTCTCTTTAAATAGGGTTTACAGTCGTTGTGCTAAAAATCAAGCATGCAATGCAATATGTGTTAACCTTGTGGTCACCATACAGAAGCTCGTTGAATGCCCCAGCATTCATGAAGTGCTCATACGATTACCTCATCTGATAAATGATGTAATAACTGTAGCGGAGGACATCCCACCAACAACTAGTCCTGCCTGGTGTACCAAAGTGGCCCCTCTGCTACCCCTGCAGTAATTGAGCACTGGTTTCATGCAGTAACAGAGCAGGCTGGCCCTCAGCCTCCTGCTACCGCTACTGTGGTCATCTCCTCCCAACCAAAAAAGAAAAAAACTGTGGCCTCAGATTCAAAGCAGACACCTCTGAGAGAACCTCCTAGTCAGGTTCCAACTCCAACTAATAGCCCCAAGGCAACAAAATACCATCTGTGGACACCGCAGATGAGACCCCTCAAACATAGTGATATCTCATTGTTTCATATAAAATTTTTTATCCACTATTGAAAAAAATACTGTTTTTCCAATACGGTTTATATTTTTTCCTTTGACATTTATCCTAAAACACATAAGCAAAACACAATTTGTGTATCAATGTATCAAAATCATTCTCCAATGTTTAAATGTTGATATTGTAACTGTAAGATAAATACTGTTACAAGGATCACACACATCATCATCTTAGAATATTGGAACAAATTATAAAATGCCAGAGAATTTAATAGTCATAATGTTTATTGACACACCTTTAAAACTACCTGTACACTTATTACAGTTATTCTCCTATATTATACAGACACACAATAGGTACCATACATATCAGATAGTACAAGTAACTAAATTGGTAAATTATGTATTGGTACACAAACAATTAAACACTGTAACGCTTTCACTAATACTGTACTCTAATCACTGTAAAACAATTTCCAAACTAACTCACTAAACTACAGCGAAATAAATTTATTAAGTGTTCTATCAACAAAATTACTCCATAATAGCCGAGAAAGTGCTAGGCCTATTTATTCAATCTTTCTCGAGTGCTGTGGAATTTTTATGATGATTCATCAGTTGCAATAGACAGGCTACACATACACAAGTCATCTGTGGCGGTACCAATGTTGATTTACAATAATCAGTGAAATCTGATATCACCCAAAAGCAAAAGAAACTAAATTTTTTCTCCTATGTTTTTGAAAGTAATATTAATTCAAGGCTTTCTTCCTTGTTTATGTCCTTACATGCTTTTAACATTTTTCTCCTTAATTTTTTGCTAAGTGTTTATGAAGTTTTATTCTTAGTAATTTCAGATTTCCTTTAGATTATTATTCTCAAAAATACCTTCACTTGTTACTAAACTCTTCAAGATTGTGCTTCATGGTCCTGTATTGACTTACTGAAATTAAAGAAGTTCACTTACAAATGTTTTAAAGAAGATACTATTTTATCCTGAAAACTCACGTTGAACAGAAGGTGGTAATCTGAATGTTCTTGACACTAGAAGCAAGTTATTTACTTTTTTTTAAGAGAACAACTTATATTATACTTTCTTGCATTATTCTATAGTGGCAAAACCAAGGCGTTATAGGGTTTACAACCCCCACTGGGTATGTTGCCAGTGAAATCTTAACTAAATTCTGCAGTCACTCTTATATGTAAAATTGGCATTATTACCAGGTCATTAGCGACCGTGATGCAACTTACACAACAGGCCATAACTACTACCCTGAAGTACCAACCGTAACAGCCCATGAAAATAACCTGGTCATCAATTGAAAAATCTTACTATGCTACTGGAATACTATCCCCCCCCCCAAGACTGTGCAGGTGTCTGCTGTCAATACACATAAGAAATCATCATCGTCTTCAAATCACGGCATAGGCAAGCTGCTGCCTGTTCCGCTTTGAAAGATGCTTCTGCCCTCTCTTTGTGGGTCTACCCACTCACTTGTGTCCTATAGGTTTATATTTCGAGACGTGTTTGGCCAGTCTTGAGTCTGACATTCTTTCTAAGCGTTCTTTCTTTTAAATATTAATTTATTGCATTGTACAGAAAGTAAATTTTAGTTTGTGTTACAAAGGTCAACAGATAGAAATTAATTATTTTTTATCACTTTTATTAAAAGCTCAGTAGAGTGTCAGAAAGTAATGGCAACATTATAAATCCACTTCATTCCAATAACATAAATATCGACTACCGGTACTTATTCTATGCAACACCTATACATTGCAATATATTTATTTACTTTTTAATGCTTTTTTAACTTTATTTACTTATTCCACAACAATTCAGTTTAACACAGTAGATGAAGATAAACAGATACCTCATAAACGTTTATTCTACCAAATATGTAAAAGATTTAAATTTAGATAATCGAAAGTTAAAGACCACAGACTACACAAAAATGCACACACGCACACGCACACATACACACACACATTCCAAACAAAATTAATCTACACCAGCTTATCATTTACTTGCAAAATAACAACAACAACTACTACTACTACAACAATAATAATAATACTAGGTCCTAATAACAATAATAATATAAAAGCAAAAAGCATACGCATATTCAAGCTTTGACGCACGTATACGCCCTCAAAAGATAATGTGAAAATTTTTCCTCAGACAGATAAAAAAAGGGGTATGGAGAACCATACATGACTTCCATGTTTTAAGATTTATATTTAAAATAATTTACTTGAATTCGGGTCGATAATTTAAAAAAAAAATCTTATAATACAGATAATATAATTTTTAATCAAACAAGACATGACAGGTGCAGAAATGTATGTTTGTGTCTATACTAATATATATTTAACAAGAAGCAGAGCTATGGTGACAAAACATCAAATAAGTGGATGCTCGAGTTCTGAAGAAATGACGTATCAGCTAAAATGGTACCCCCATGTCAGGTAGGTGAAGACTATCCCCAACCTTCGTGATGAAAAACTGTGCTTTTGGATAAAATGTTTGTAGGTCGAACGAAGAGCTGCCCAAAGGGAGCTGTGATCCGATTCTTGTAATGAATTATGACTCCCGCTGTGAGTTACAGGAGGGCAAATGATATCTGTAGTGGTTTCAAAGTCTTTCCTGTCAGTACCTTACTAGTCATTTTTCTTTTATAAAATCGAGTCTCTCTATCCATTCGTCTTCTGATTTCCTGAGCGACGATTCTGTTCATTCGTATAATTATAAATTTCTCAGAAAACATTTGTTCCTTAATACATTTGTGCCTTCTGTTTGTTTAACACCCACCATTCTGAACTATGTCATAAAACATTCACACGTTATTTGTCATTATGTGTCTGGAACATTACACACAGGCTGGTAAATAACTAGCCATCAGGGAGATCAAAATATTTTCCAGGAGGAGCAAACAATTTTCCAGAGGAGAAAAATATTTATATATTTTTCATACATACACACGGGCACATATTAGTTTGTAATTCTTATATCATAATAGAAGTAAGTACACAGATTGTATTAATTTATTAAAACATTTATTGCTTCAAAATATGCATAAAATTAATGGCTTGTAAAAGTTAGGCCTAATGTTTGATCTCCATTAAGTAGTGCTCAAGTTTCCAAAGTTTTAATATTATGATGTCCGTAATTAAAACATCAGAGCAGGTTTTAGTGTGTATAAGGGTACACCATGGACAAAAATTTTCAACATTCCCTATGGAGCGTTGCTCAGAGTAAAGCTGCGAATCTACAGTGTACGTTTCACAGAACAAACACGCGGAAAAGAAGGAGCGCTCCGAAGTCACTCATGGACCCTGAGCATCTTGCAGAGGGTTCATTCCCTAAAGACGAAAAGTCTGTCTATGAACCGTTCCTCTGTAAACACGTGCAGTTACACTACCCAGCGATCCACAGGAAGCAAATCGCTATCCACTCTGGACACTTTTTCGGCTTGCACGTGTTGTATTGGTGTGGGTTCGGCACTTTCCATTTAAAAAGCGTGCTAATGTAAGAAAATAAACATGAGTGAGGCCAGAAATAACGCGAATTATGTGTGTGTGTATGTGCGTGTCTTGCCTGCCTTTTTATTGCGGTAATCATAATAATAAAATGGAAACGTAAACATTACATCATTGAGATATGCTTGCCTGCCACGAACGATATATTTTCTCTCATACATGATTTAAATTAAAATGAAAATATCGGTATGGAGAACTATACATGACTTCCATGTTCTAAGATTTATATTTAAAATCATTTTCGAAATGAAATATTACCATAGAAACTACTTCTTTCTACTTACTGCTTCAGCCTTAACCACAGTACTGTGGTCACTAACGTATACCACCTCACGTTATCGCACTCGATTTTCACTGATGATGGAAGTCGATGGCATTGCCGAAACGTCTGGTTTTGTAGAAAACATTGGACTACGGCTAAACAACCCGGGAAGGAATTTTAACAAAAACTATTTCTTTGTTGCCAATAACGTAGTACACATACAGTATATATAAAAAATATACATAAAATTAATGGCTTGTATAAGTTAATGATTGATCTCCATTAAGTAGTGCTCAAGTTTCCAAAGTTTTAATATTATGATGTCCGTAATTAAAACATCAGAGCAGGTTTAGTGTGTATGAGGGTACACTGTGGACAAAAAATTTCAACATTTCCTATTGAGCGTTGCTTAGAGTAAAGCTGCGAATCGACAGTGTACGTTTCACAGAACAAACACGCGGAAAAGAAGGAGCGCTCCGAAGTCACTCATGGACCCTCAGCATCTTGCAGAGGGTTCATTCCCTAAAGACGAAAAGTCTGTCTATGAATCGTTCCTCTGTAAACACGTCCAGTTACACTGCCCAGCGATCCACAGGAAGCAAATCGCTATCCACGCTGGACACTTTTTCGGCTTGCACGCGTTATGTTGGTGTGGGTTTCGGCACTTTCCATTTAAAAAGCGTGCAAATGTAAGAAAATAAACATGAGTGAGGCCAGAAATAACGCGAATTGTGTGTGTGTGTGTGTGTGTGTGTGTGTGTGTGTGTGTGTGTGTGTGTGTGTGTGTGTGTGTGTGTGTGTGTGTGTGTGTGTGTGTGTGTGTGTGTGTGTGTGTGTGTGTGTGTGTGTGTGTGTGTGTGTGTGTGTGTGTGTGTGTGTGTGTGTGTGTGTGTGTGTGTGTGTGTGTGTGTGTGTGTGTGTGTGTGTGTGTGTGTGTGTGTGTGTGTGTGTGTCTTCCCTGCCTTTTTATTGCAGTAATCGTAATAATACAATGGAAAAGTAAACATTACATAATTGAGATATGCTTGCCTGCCACGAACGATATATTTTCACTCATACATGATTTATACTAAAATGAAAAAATTATAATTTTATTGCCTGGCAACAAATTTATTTTATTTTTAACAATTACCATTGTTTGAAAAAGTTTAAATAAATTTTCAAGTACATTACTGTTGTTAAAACATAAAAGATTGCAGGTAAACTACCCCTTCCCCTTAACCGATCTTCACCAAAATCAAAAGTGGCGAACACGATTTTTTACTTCCATATTCCTTAAGGAATGGAAGTATGGTGCTGGCAAAAAAAATCGTGTTCGAGATTATTGCAGATTCTGATTCTACTACACTCAAAACATGAAAAAAAGTCGTTTTCCGAAAAGTGTCTGTGTGTGTGTCTGTCTGTGTGTCTGTGTGTCTGTGTGTCTGTAGATTTTTTTCTATGGCAAACGATAACTGCCGCAAATTCAAATAGAATCAAATAATTTTTTGCATACAGCCCTGATTTGCAGAGTACTCGCGACCTATTGTTTTTGGTGAAGATCGGTTGAAGGAAAGGGGTAGTTTACCTGCAACGGTTTTTTTTTAGCAAGGGTAATTTTGTTTGTTTGGCAAACGATAACAGCCGCAAATTCAAACAGAATCAAATAATGTTTCGCATACAGCCCTGAATTGTAGAGTTCTCAAGATCTGTTGATTTTGGTGAAGATCGGTTATGGGAAAGGGGTAGTTTACCTGTAACGTTTTATGTTTTAACAAGGGTATTTCCTATGGCAAACGATAAAAGCCGCAAATTCAAACAGAATCAAAAGATTATTTGCATACAGCCCTAAATTGTAGAGTTCTCAAGACCTATTGTTTTTGGTGAAAATCGGTTGAGGGAAAGGGGTAGTTTACCAGCAACGTTTTTTTAACAAGGGTATTTTTTTCTATGGCAAACGATAACTGCCGCAAATTCAAACAGAATCAAATAACTTTTTGCATACAGCCCTGATTTGTAGAGTTCTCACGACCTATTGTTTTTGGTGAAGATCGGTTGAGGGAAAGGGGTAGTTTACCTGCAACGGTTTTTTTTTATCAAGGGAAATTTTTTTTTTGCCAAACGATAACAGCCGCAAATTCAAACAGAATCAAATAATGTTTCGCATACAGCCCTGACGTGTAGAGTTCTCAAGATCTGTTGATTTTGGTGAAGATCGGTTAAGGGAAAGGGGTAGTTTACCAGTAACGTTTTATGTTTTAACAAGGGTATTTCCTGTGGCAAACGATAACAGCCGTAAATTCAAACAGAATCAAAAGATTATTTACATACAGCCATAAATTGTTGAGTTCTCAAGACCTATTGTTTTTGGTGAAGATCGGTTAAGGGAAAGGGGTAGTTTACCTACGTTTTTTTAACAAGGTTATTTTCTATGGCAAACGATAACAGCCGCAAATTCAAACATAATCAAATAATTTTCTCCATACAGCCCTGGTTTGTAGAGTACTCAAGACCCTTCGTTTTTGGTGAAGATCGGTTGAGGGGAAGGGGTAGTTTACCTGCAATGTTTGTTATAAAGCGTATTTTTTATGGCAAACGATAATTGCCGCAAATTCAAACAGAATCAAATAATTTTTTGCATACATAAGTGAATTGTAGAGGACTCAAGGCCATTAGATTTTGGTGAAGATCGGTTAAGGGGAAGGGGTAGTTTACCAGCAACCTTTTACGTTTTAACAAGAGTAAAGTACTTGAAAATTCATTTAAACTTTTTCAAACAATGGTAATTGTTAAAAATAAAATAATTTTGTTGCCAGGCAATAAAATTATAATTTTTTCATTTTAATGTACATCATGTATAAGAGAAAATATATCGCGCTTGGCAGGCGATATTAAGATTTAAATATAAATCTTAGAATATGGAAGTCATGTATGGTTCTCCATACCGATATTTACTTCCATATTCCTTAAGGAATGGAAGTATGGTGATGGCAAAAAAAATCATGTTCGAGATTATTGCAGATTCTGATTCTACTACACTCAAAACATGAAAAAAAGTCGTTTTCCGAAAAGTGTCTGTGTGTGTGTCTGTCTGTCTATGTGTCTGTGTGTCTATAGATTTTTTTTCTATGGCAAACGATAACTGCCGCAAATTCAAACTGAATCAAACAATTTTTTGCATATAGCCCTGATTTGTAGAGTGCTCGCGACCTATCGTTTTTGGTGAAGATCGGTTGAGGGAAAGGGGTAGTTTACCTGCAACGGTTTTTTTTTATCAAGGGAAATTTTTTTTTTGGCAAACGATAACAGCCGCAAATTCAAACAGAATCAAATAATGTTTCGCATACAGCCCTGAATTGTAGAGTTCTCAAGACCTGTTGTTTTTGGTGAAGATCGGTTAAGTGAAAGGGGTAGTTTACCTGTAACGTTTTATGTTTTAACAAGGGTATTTCTTATGGCAAACGATAACAGCCGCAAATTCAAACAGAATCAAAAGATTATTTGCATGCAGCCCTAAATTGTAGAGTTCTCAAGACCTACTGTTTTTGGTGAAGATCGGTTAAGGGAAAGGGGTAGTTTACCTACAACGTTTTTTTAACAAGGGTATTTTCTATGGCAAACGATAACAGCCGCAAGTTCAAACAGAATCAAATAATTTTCTGCATACAGCCCTGATTTGTAGAGTACTCAAGACCTATTGTTTTTGGTGAAGATCGGTTGAGGGGAAGGGGTAGTTTACCAGCAACGTTTTTTATCAAGCGTATTTTCTATGGTAAACGATAACTGCCGCAAATTCAAACAGAATCAAATAACTTTTTGCATACTTCAGTAAATTGTAGAGGACTCAACGACTTTCGATTTTGGTGAAGATCGGTTAAGGGGAAGGGGTAGTTTACCTGCAACCTTTTACGTTTTAACAAGAGTAAAGTACTTGAAAATTTATTTAAACTTTTTGAAACAATGGTAATTGTTAATTTTGTTGCCAGGCAATAAAATTAAAATTTTTTAATTTTAATGTAATATAATATTTTTCATTTAATACGGCAATAAAAAGGCAGGTAAGACACAGCCTGGCTGTTTGGCTGAAAATGATTTTAAATATAAATCTTAGAATATGGAAGTCATGTATGGTTCTCCATACCGATATTTTACTTCCATATTCCTTAAGGAATGGAAGTATGGTGATGGCAAAAAAAATCGTGTTCGAGATTATTGCAGATTCTGATTCTACTACACTCAAAACATGAAAAAAAGTCGTTTTCCGAAAAGTGTCTGTGTGTGTGTGTGTCTGTCTGTCTGTGTGTCTGTCTGTGTGTGTGTCTGTCTGTCTGTGTGTGTGTCTGTAGATTTTGTTTCTATGGCAAACGATAACAGCCACAAATTCAAACAGAATCAAATAATTTTTTGCATACAGCCCTGATTTGTAGAGTACTCGCGACCTATTGTTTTTGGTGAAGATCGGTTGAGGGAAAGGGGTAGTTTACCAGCAACGGTTTTTTTTTATCAAGGGTAATTTTGTTTGTTTGGCAAACGATAACAGCCGCAAATTCAAACAGAATCAAATAATGTTTCGCACACAGCCCTGAATTGTAGAGATCTCACGATCTGTTGATTTTGGTAAAGATCGGTTAAGGGAAAGGGGTAGTTTACCTGTACCGTTTTATGTTTTAACAAGGGTATTTTCTATGGCAAACGATAACAGCCGCAAATTCAAACATAATCAAATAATGTTTTGCATACTGCCCTGAATTGTAGAGTTGTCAAGACCTTTTGTTTTTGGTGAAGATCGGTTAAGGGAAAGGGGTAGTTTACCTGCAACGTGTTTTTATCAAGGGTAATTTTCTATGGCAAACGATAACAGCCGAAAATTCAAACAGAATCAAATAATTTTTTGCATATGTCCCTGAATTGCAGTGCTATCAATGCCTTTTGATTTTGGTGAAGATCGGTTAAGGGGAAGGGGTAGTTTACCTGCAACCTTTTACGTTTTAACAACAGTAAAGTACTTGAAAATTCATTTAAACTTTTTCAAACAATGGTAATTGTTAAAAATAAAATAATTTTTTTGCCAGGCAATAAAATTATAATTTTTCATTTTAGTGTAAATCATGTATGAGTGAAAATATAAGGTTCGTGCCAGGCAAGCATATCTCAATTATGTAATGTTTACGTTTCCATTTTATTATTACGATTACTGCAATAAAAAGGCAGGGAAGACACACACACACACACACACACACACACACACACACACAATTCGCGTTATTTCTGGCCTCACTCATGTTTATTTTCTTACATTTGCACGCTTTTTAAATGGAAAGTGCCGAAACCCATACCAACATAACGCGTGCAAGCCGAAAAAGTGTCCAGCGTGGATAGCGATTTGCTTCCTGTGGATCGCTGGGCAGTGTAACGGCACGTGTTTACAGAGGAACGATTCATAGACAGACTTTCCGTCTTTAGGGAATGAACCCTCTGCAAGATGCTGAGGGTCCATGAGTGACTTCGGAGCGCTCCTTCTTTTCCGCGTGTTTGTTCTGTGAAACGTACACTGTAGATTCGCAGCTTTACTCTAAGCAACGCTCAATAGGAAATGTTGAAAATTTTTTGTCCACGGTGTACCCTCATACACACTAAACCTGCTCTGATGTTTTAATTACGGACATCATAATATTAAAACTTTGGAAACTTGAGCACTACTTAATGGAGATCAATCATTAACTTATACAAGCCATTAATTTTATGTATATTTTTTATATATACTGTATGTGTACAACGTTATCGGCAACAAAGAAGTAGTTTTTGTTAAAATTCCTTCCCGGGATATTTGGCCGTAGTCCAATGTTTTCTACAAAACCATACGTTTCGGCAATGCTATCGACTTCCATCATCAGTGAAAATCGAGTGCGATAACGTGAGGTGGTATACGTTAGTGACCACAGTACTGTGGTTAAGGCTGAAGCAATAAGTGGAAAGAAGTAGTTTCTATGGTAATATTTCATTTCGAAAATGATTTTAAATATAAATCTTAGAATATGGAAGTCATGTATGGTTCTCCATACCGATATTTTGCCATCACCATACTTCCATTTTCTTAAGGAACATGGAAGTAAAAATTATAATTTTATTTCCTGGCAACAAAATTATTTTATTTTTAAAATTTCCATTGTTTGAAAAAGTTTAAATGAATTTTCAAGTACTTTACTCTTGTTAAAACGTAAAAGGTTACAGGTAAACTACCCCTTCCCCTTAACCGATCTTCACCAAAATCAAAAGGCCTTGAGTTCTCTATAATTCAGGGACGTATGCAAAAAATTATTTGATTCTGTTTGAATATGCGGCAGTTATCGTTTGCCATAGAAAATTACCCTTGATAAAAAAACGTTGCAGGTAAACTACCCCTTTCCCTTAACCGATCTTCACCAAAAACAATAGATCTTGAGTACTCTACAACGCAACGTCGTATGCAAAAAATTACTTGATTCGGTTTGAATTTGCGGCTGTTATCGTTTGCCATAGGAAACATTCTACAGACAGATAGACAGACACACACACACACACACACACACACACACACACACACTTTTCGTAAAATGACTTTTCTTCATGTTTTGAGGGTAGTACAATCAGAATCAGCCCTTATGTCGGACACGATTTTTTTCGCCATGACCATACTTCCATTTCCTTATGTGAACATGGAAGTAAAAGGATATAAGTCGCTATGTTAACTCAAGTTATAAGTAGGCCTATTATTGTTACAAAAAAAAAAAAAAAACATGTAGTAAAATGTGAACTTTCAATTTTTAAAAATCTTTCTTCAAAACAAGACAGTCTCTCTCTCTCTCTCTCTCTCTCTCTCTCTCTCTCTCTCTCTCTCTCTCTCTCTCTCTCTCTCGCTCGCTCCCTCGCTCTTTGTCTAACCTCGAAGCAAACCCTGTATCGAGGTAACCGAAAAACAATCCAGAAAAAAAACAATAATTTGTGTACAGTTGTCTCAGTGGAAGCATGACACTTGTAGTTATTGTGACACCAATTTGCGTGTTATTAAGTGTACAACCTAATGCTTTATGCTTAAACATAAAACTAATTAAAATTAAAATTAATTAAAAGTGATTTATAATATTCAGCGAATTCGCATCATGTAATTCTCTACCTTGTTAACTTTCTGCAATTTCCACTGTTTTCAGGTAGCTTTGTAGGATTGTGGGAAGTACACAAATACAAATAAATTCGTATAGTAAGTGTTATTAATTGTAAAATAATGAGTTATTTTTCAATCAATAATGACGTACTATGTACGCTCCACGGAACTTCTTGAAAAGAAAACAGTTTTTGGAGCGCCTTTAAGACGTAGGAAAGCTGTAGTGGGATCCAGAAGTGCCACGATACGATGATATTTCTGTGAACGATGAGTCAGCGTTTCAAAGAGAACTAACATCCACACTTGACACTTATGTGTTCTGTGCATAACACATAGATTCATTCCAAATACATGGAAACGAATAAAAATAACCATGATTCAAGCGAATCATAACGCTGTGTAAATGTAAGTGTGTTATACCTGAGAATTATAAATAATAAAATGTTGAGTGTAACTTAAGTATCATACAACGGACACGATATTTCTCTCCAACGAAAAACATATGCACTCTCACTTCTACGACATTATTTTTAAATTAAATAAATTGTCTGCGTTTTTGCTTGGTAAATGAGTTATTCATTTAAAACAGTTACCGTCGTTTCATAAAATTAAACATACCCTATACCAGATATGTAGAATCATTAATTTCATATATGATTTAAAGTTTACATGCTAATGGTGTAAGCAGAATAAATATGCGTGTGTTCTGTATTTGGCGATAATTTTCATCGTAGCGGAATTTAGTGGTATCTATGTTTGTAAATATTAGTCTCACGGGTGCACGTAAACACTAACAAGGATAATATTGTTATTACTAATAAAGAAAAACTTTCATAACTACTAATTGAAGTATAATAAATTAGATTTATACATTGATCGAACGAGCGAAGCGAGATCTCAGTTTCAACTCAACCGCTTGCTATTTGTATGTATGTCTGTCTATCAGTGTGTCTATTTGGAATATGTCTCACGATAACGTTTTAACGCTTCAACCGATTTTCGTAAAAATTGTTACGCGTGTGTATACTTTTACTCTACAGAATCCTATTGTTTTTAGATCGATTCCCCCAAAAATAGGGCGGCGGAGGCAAAAATGTGAGGGTCAAAACTGTAAAAATATCGCAGAAGCCCATGTGGGGTATTACGATATTAAAGGGAATTATAACCACAGTCTAAATATTGTGTTCATTTTTGAAAATTTCAAAATTTATGGACGTCAGTGCTTAAAAAGTGGGCGAGAATTTGATTGAATTTTTGTGGGGATGAAATAAAGAGAATTTTAACTAACATCTGAATGCAGTGTTAAGTTTTGAAATTTTCAAAATTTTGGAACTCCAAAGCCTAAAAAAGAGATGAAAATTTTTTTTTTTAATTTGTTAAAATCCAAAAGAGTGTTGGACCATAAGGAATTGTAATCCAAATCCGAATCTTTGGAATGTTTAGTATTTATTGTATGATTGTGTGGTCTAGAATTGTTATAATTATAAAGATATAATAGAGTAATCAGGATCTTTCAATTTTTCCTATAATTGAAAAATTATCTAATATCGAAATTTATGTAAAAATAAATGTACTTCTTTCAAAATATAAAGTGAGCTCTGCAGCGCAGTGAGCGTACTATAACCTAGTTACAATCGAACGCTGTTTGCGCGAACTCCGTGAAGGCACAAGTGGCGCCAGTAGAGTTGCTTGAAGCATGGAAGCAGTCTTATCTGAGTGCGGAAAGAGTAGGTGGAAATAAAAATTGTCGCGTGTTGGTTACATCGCAACAGCTGACTTCAGACCAGAAAGCCTCAATGCGTTTGGCCGCAAATTAGATCAGTAGCAATTGTGAGGATTATTGCTTCTGTAGGTCAGTGAAGGTCCAACGTCAAAAATAAGTCAGTATCAGTAGATTCGTGACTTCCCGCTGTAACAACGCCAAACAATAGTAGGCCTACGCTCAGTTCCGTGGCTACAGTTCAATAGTAGACCATTCGATGATTATACGCTAATCGGTTTAGCTTCATCAGCGAAATCACACATTGCATTCCACCTGAACGCTACTACGCGTGACCGATCAATATTGTTAGGTCAGCATTTACTAAGTGCCGCAGTCCCGTCTGTGACCGTTGCTAATATGCGAAACCAGGGTTCGTGCACATTCGGCAATATCTTACAAGATAGCGTGAGTATTAATGGAAGGAATGTTCGGCTAGGTAGCATCGTAGAGGTATACAGGAAAGAAATTTTCATGATATTTTGAAGTTTTCTACTTGCAGACGCAGGGAGCCGAGAAGTCTTAGCGACGTTGCGGGCAGCATATGATCCGACAGGACGGGTTCATAACTTTCCGTAAGTTCGGTTTCTTTAAGTTATTCTATAAGCTAAAAAATGTTTAAAAATTAAATACAGAAAAATAACTAACAATTCTTATTTTAAATGTTGTATGTTTTAATATAGTTATTAAAAAAAAATAGAAAAAACTACATTTTTACAATAACCAGCAAAACTGCCAGTTAAACCAAAACAACCACTTAAAATATTTAAATTCCCATGATGCGTTTTTCTCAAACATACTTCATTTGATGGAATAATTTTATAAGAAAGCAAATTTATTTTTCTTTTTTATAAAATAGTAGTATTATGAGAATAATAACAGATTACTTCACAACTACTTTTTATGGATTTTTCATTTGTACATTTCACAGAATTATTCTGCATCATCATAAATACATAGTGATACATACATACATAAATACATATAACTTATAGACCTATACTTTTCTTTTGTTTATTTATCAGAAATAGTGAGAGAGCGGAGAGACAAAGGAGAGAGAGAAAGAGGAGAGTGAAATAGAGAGTTCGTGTGTGTCCATTACAAATAGTAAGGCAACTTTTTATTATATAATTAGCACTGCAGGCTAAAGGACTGTTGAAACGATAATAAAAGGTACAGAAAGCTAAGCTGTTTCTTTTGTATGTATTTCAGTGTAAATAATTACAACTTCTTCGTTTTTGTTACAAACAGCCTAGTAAAAATATAAACGCCTAAATAAAGTCTAACATATGGTAAAATTAAACATATAATTGTAAATAATTAATACTGACCGCGGTCGGTTGCGACAGAGGTAGAGATTTGAACCCGGTCAATTGCAGTTTCATGTTAGCGTTATGTTATAATTCTTTCAACAGAAATGATATTTTCTTGTTGACCAACAGAAATTACCGTTATAATTCTATTCATTCCTAGCCTAACCTAGCCGAACCTAACCTAATGTAATTTAACCTAACCTAAACTAACCTAACTTAACGTAACAAAAATATTGGAAAAAAGAGGTTACGCGCACAAATGAAAAGTTGCAGAATTTAAATCTCATCGAAATTGCAGAATAGCAACGTTTCTAAATGACAGATTCGGTCAGTAAGTGAAAGTGCGGGGCGCAATTGACCGAGTAAAAATAGATAAAAACGTTGTTCCGTCGCAACTGAACGAGACCGATACATAACTGTAGAAACGATAATAAAAGGTAGGCCTACATATATCAAAGCTACAAAATGTTTGATTTAAGCTATTTCTTCTGAATTAAAGCGTAAAATTTTAATCGGGTTTGTATACAATTTAAACCTTATCAGAGTTATTAAATTGCTCATTAGCCACTGCCTTTAGCGCGTATGCGCAAGAACATTATACGGTCCATCATTATATGTTTATTATATAAATGAATGGACGAAAATCTATACAAAGAAATGTGTGAAAAACGTAAACAATTTCGCAAATAGAAACAAAACAAACGGTGTTCTATGCAGTTTGTTATAGCCTCTACTATGTCAACGCCTCGGGGATAGACAATGCAAGATAATACGTTGATGTGTCTATTGCATAATCATCAGGGGGCAAACGACAGCGTTCCTCTTACGTGTTGGGTTACTGGCTGTCACTGCCAAGTAATCTACAAATCCAAACTGAATACACTTTGTTCTTTGACAGTACTGCACATTTAATTCACTAATAAATTTTGCACTTAAGAGTCACATGCCATTGCGTTTATTCAGGTCCGAGTAACTTTGATTTATTTTTGAATTGAACACATTTTATAGAGTAGCACTTAACTTGTTTCTTAAACTTACGTGGTAACGTCAATCGTTAATTTTTTATGAATTCAAATGTATAATAGTGTTTCTTTCAAAAGTTCTTTTTTTTGTAGTCACTTCTTTTCTATTCAACGAATTTCAAATTAACATGAATTTTGAGTGTGTGTGTGTGTGTGTGTGTGGGGGGGGGGGTGTCGACTACCGTGCCTTTTAATCGTTGAGTTGTAAATAACATGAGTATGATACACATAATGAGAATTACATAATGAAGATCACTTTTCCGAAGGGAAGCAGGTTGTCATTCCACTTCAAAGATATAATTTAAAATTAAAAGCATAATTATTATGTTACTTAATAACGGGTTTAATTTATTTTTTTACAATTTCTGATGTTCCGTAAAATCAAATATTGTTTGTAGTGAAATATGTATAAACCTTAATTGCCGAGTTATTTTACAGTTTTCGTACTATAGTGATTGTGCTAGTGATAGTATAGTAGGATTGTGTTAAGTTAGTCTTCATCGTTATCGCGGTTATCCTGTCGTAGCGGATTTACCATTTTTTTTATAATACTTTCAGTCTTATTTTACATATAACAGACAGACTTTGTATGGTAACAATAAATTATAATATTTTATATTATATTTAGTGCAAAAACTTTACTAATTTTGTTCAAGAAGAAACAAATTTGGCATAATATTCAGCAAGACAGATTGTTAGAAATGTTGTTTCACGTACATGTCAGATTAATCAAGTATTGTAATCACAACGGTTATTTTCTACGATTCATTACAAAATATTCCCAATAGTTCTACTCGAGTAAAAGGTAGCACAACTCCAACTTGTGATAACCAAACTTTAATAAAAACGTGTCAAACGTTAACCAGAAATAGTCTGAGAACCAGTTTAAATGACTTTACTGTATGGAAAAAGAAACACATTTTTCAAGACGTCAGTTGTTTTCTTGACCCATACGTTTAATAAAACTATTTCAAAAGTATCAAAAATATAGCATTCCGACCTTTACGCTTGTTTTATTGTAAAGATTGTTGAGAATGTGTGAATTCCCCCCTTTAATACTTGATGAAAAGAAAGTTAATTTTAAGTAAAAACTGCATTGTACCTACATACATAAAACAGTCCCTTTACGTTATTATCTGTTATTACGATTCATTACAAATAATTTATCCCCAAATTACCACCATTTACGTGTATACTCCTACTACTACTACTACTACTACTACTACTACTACTACTACTACTACTACTACTACTACCACTACTACTACTACTACTACTACTATTACTACAACAACAACAACAACTACTACTACTACTACTACTACTACTACTACTACTACGTTGTAGAATATTCTGTTTTTGTAGTATGCATTGCATTGACATTGACCACTACTACTACTACTGCTACTATTACCATTACAACAACAACAACAACAACAACTACTACTACTACTACTACTACTACTACTACTACTACTACTACTACTACTACTACTACTACTACGTTGTAGAATATTCTGTTTTTGTAGTATGCATTGCATTGACATTGACCACCACTACTACTACTACTACTACTACTACTACTACTACTACCACCACCACCACCACTACTACTACTACTACTACTACTAATACTATTACAACAACAACAACAACTACTACTACTACTACTACTACTACGTTGTAGAATATTCTGTTTTTGTAGTATGCATTGCATTGACATCACATTGACAATCAGTACCTGTGCTCAGTAAACGTATTCTGTTAGGCGACACTGTCTTAAACTGTTCTTCCCGTGCGCTGGCTTTACGTTGACTCTAGAAGCCCATTTCCATTGTCAGAAAACGTTCTTCTTCATTTACAAACACCTGTCTTTTGATCACAGTTACCCCTAATGTCTTCTTATTACAGTTAAAAAATGTCTTCCTTTTAGTCTTCTTTCTACATTGTTTCAACTACAGTAGTACGTTTACAACTCCGAGATCTTCTATCCCCTATGCTTCTGGTCCATCTATGTTTTCTGTCCATACATATTGTTTAATTGACGCCAATCTTCCTCTTCGAAAATATCTCTAATTGGTGATATAAACGCTTACTTCCATGAGCATGACTAATGTTGCCTTCTCAGAACGTCTTCTGTCGTCAGAATAGTTGCTATTTAGCATTCCTTTCTTCTTCCGTCTCCGCATCCTCCATCAAAGGGCCATTTCCTTTTGTGTTCGTGGACTTCCTCTTCGTGTTAATTATTTTCTTAATGGAATGTTTAAGCATTATAAATATTAATTAATTTAATTATTACTGATTCTAAATAAAATATCGTCGACCATGATTCAATATTAAAATATTAAAACACAATGTAGGCCTACAAGAAATGTTGAGAGAGAGAGAGAGAGAGAGAGAGAGAGAGAGAGAGAGAGAGAGAGAGAGAGAGAGAGAGAGAGAGAGAGAGAGACTAAGTGCATGGGTGAGTTTCTTACTACATTTTGAATCCTGGCACATAGCTTATATGCGAATATCTACGGATTTGCCCTTCCGAACTGTGTTCCTGTTGGGTTGTAGAGTGTCTTTGTAAGTGCAAATGTAAGTGTAGAGTGTCCTTGTAACGACGATTTGTCAATAATAATTCAGTCAACAAAATAAAGGAACAAAACCTTGGAACCAATATATGTGTAATCGGAAAACATTTTTGGCAAGGTATTTTTGAGAGGAAGGATCACGTACATTAAGTGAAGTCACAAGAAGTTTGTATCACAGCACAAGGATTTTAATAAATCCTGGAAAGTGTAAATAAACGAATGTTTATTACAAATTCAGTGTTTTGTCCATTGGTGAAAAGTCCCATACGTTGGATGCCTCAATTTGTAATAAAACGATTGTTATTGATGAATGTTTTAATAAGCTCCACGTTGGAAACGCCAATTTGTAAATAAACGTGATTTACAAATAATTAATTATAATAAAATTTTTATTATTGATTTTATTTTTTATGTCATTAATTAATTTTAATTGGTGTAATTGTTTTTATGTTCAATTAATAAAAAATACTGATTAATAACTGTATTAGCTCTGATGAAGAATTATTTGTTTCTTCACGTTAAATGGATTACCGTGGCCAAACCGATTGCATGTAGCGGCCGGTTCAGTATCTGTACTTCTTCTTCTGCTCGTTCCTTTCCTTCAGAAGTTCACGTTAACATTTAATAATTAATGTAATTTAATTTATGACTCAAATAATCAATAAGACAACGTTTAAACAATAATTAAGTTTATTAGGTTCAAAGTAATGGTTTGAATTGCCGCGACTGGCTCGAGTCTGATTCGAGATTAAGTTCCAGTTCGATTATTACATATAAATTAATATTCAATTAAATTAATACAGTATAAGGGTTCTTTCAACTGTAGAAATAGTCAGGAAAGGCAATAGAATTCAATACTTACAAATTATTAAAAACTTATTCATTAAACAGACAAAATAATAAAGTATAATGTATGTAAAATTTTAATATTACGATACAGATGTTTTCTCCGACGTCACTCGTCACGCTTCTATCAGCCTCTTCGAATGGAATCACAAAATGGCCGCCTTCATGAGTTGATCTGCTATGCAAATTCAGCTCCAAGATTTCGTTCCAAATAAATGTATTAGTTGTTTGATTCCTCTTCCGTAATGCCGCTATTGGAATCTTCACAAGTTGTAGTGTGTAGTTGTGTTCCTCCACTGGATTTTGTTCGGTAACAGTTGTGTTGTGTCAAATGGTTCCTTTCACTCGTTTCTGGTTATCTGAGTTTAAATTCGTTCTTCAGTCGAGTCTATACGTAGTGACAGCTCTATTTAGTGGTGTTTAGTTTAACTGTGTATTTCCCACGATTATTTTAATTGTATTCGGAACTCTACTGTCTATTCCTCATTCATTTATATTTTCTAAATATATCTCGGTTGGTGTTATTTGAAAAAATTTCATCCAATTTCTTTGAAATGTAATTGACACGTCTGTCCTGTTTGGCTTTTAACAATCAACTAATTGATATTTGTTCCTTCATATAGAAAATTCTATAAGATTTTGGTGTCATGTCTCATTGTTCATGGATCAGCTGTTCCTATCAAATAATTCAATCTTATTGAAAAAAAATGTCATATTTTATATTTAATTGGCTATAAATTATTTGTTTAGTACTTTTATGTAATTCTAATTATAGAACAATATTCCTGCTTTTATTTTACACAAGTTAATACTAAATTTGACCTGTTTTGGTTTGAATTAGGCTTCAGAATTACATTCTTTGAAATTTATCTATAGGCCTTATTTTGATTCACATAAATACCTATTAAATGGTTTCCAATATGTTTTATGTTACAATTTTACTCACACTTGATTACTAATTAAACCCTTGTAATTTACCTTTTATGTCTGGCTATTATTTTAAATATTTAACAAGTTATTTGCATTTTACTAGTGCTTGCTTACTGCTTTTGGGCATTCTCTTGTACAATCACCATTTAAGTCAATTTTACATGTTGATTCCTTCAATCACTATTATAGGTCGTTGTTATCATTAGGATAAAGTATTTGTATTCTGAAAATGATAATTTATATCAATTTAATCTAGGTTCTATAAATTTATATTCTCTGATTTGATTTATATGGTCAAAGTTGAATTTGTCTTGGTCATCAATTTTCAGTTTTCCTAGCAATGTTATTATGAATTCATCTTATTAGTTTTATATTTTTTGATTTACTATTTATGGGTCGTTTGAATTACAGTATTATTTTGCCTTTCCTTACTTTACAAAAATACAATTAAATTTGCCACATTGATGACCCGTTTTTTCGGAAACTACTGAAGATATCCAGTTTAAAATTTTCATGGCTTTTCTATGACTATTTCTTAGAACTTTAACACAGGGATTTTTTTTCTATGCTCTGCTACGGTTTTATGATTTTTATAGTATTGTATGAATAAAAACGTGAAAAAAATTTATGTTTTTGGCGGTAAAAACAAAACTAAGACATACAACTCAAAACGCTTATGTTAATGTTTGTAGATGTACTACAAGAGTATGTGGTAAAATTTTTATGGCTGTATCTTTTGTAGTTGCTGAGAAAACGGGTCATTTATACAAAAAAACACAGTTTTCGGGAAAACGCAAATAAAGATTTATTATGCTATTCCTTACATGATAAAATGAGTTCAGTACATTCCAGCACCATAGGATGGGTTGTCTGGGTCCTCATCTTCAAGAAAAGCTTCTTCTAACTTTCTTTTAGCACTTTCACGGCGTTGTCTTGCTTTTTTCAGGAGCTTGGAAAGCATTCGCTCTCCCCTCTACACACGTATATTGTGTCCAGTTGACTCATAACTGAGGCTGTGTTTTTGCTGACAGACATCCCAAGTTCCTTTAGCACTAGACACCTTGTTACATTTCCTTTATTAAAATTTAAAATGGCATCATAAACCCCAAACTCCATGGTTTGCAGTCCTACGAATACAGTTTTTGGTAATCGCGACCAAATAACCGCGTTTATCGATTCGTTTGGATTTTGGGATTTTCCATGTAGGCATTTTTTCAACAAATTTGGGTCTGCTAAATCCTGGAAAATAGGCTTAAGTTTACTCATAATCACTTCCGGTATGTGCATGTGCTCAAGGTGATCGTATTGCTCCTTTTTAGCAATGGCTCGCTGGTATTTGCACCAACTCTCTTCGCCTTTTTCACAAAGTCCATGTTGCGGGTTTTCGTTGGTGGATAATAAATGAAAATATTCCGCCCAAACTGCTCGCTTCATATTATCCAACTGTCCAGAGTTTCTCCTGATCGCCAAGCCATAATATTTCTGGACAGCCAAGATGCGTTCGTCGGTTAGTCGATTTCTTCCACCAATAGTTTTTCCATCGGAAAGAACTGTTTTTCCTAATTTTAGTTTTAGTTTTCTAAGGCGAGTACCCATGCGCTTTTGCACATGCCCACAGCACTCCATTTTTTCAATAGTATATTGGTCTCCATATGGCCGACTCTTTACAACAGAACTAAATGCGCTTGAATCGCCGTCTCCTAAATAGTATTTGTACCTAATGCCAAAATCAGGCTCAGATCTCCTAAAAATTTCAAGTGCACCATGCGCTTCCATTGCACCACTAGGTCCTATGAAATTTGTTTTACATTTTTGTTCATGTACACCCTCTAGCTTGTCTTTACAAGTACAGAACTTACTAATAATAGCCACATCTAGAACACAGCCGGTATCGACGCTTGTTACTGTCACGACTCCATTATTCGAAATGTGACCCCTTTTTTGCCAGGTGCCATCCACTGCTACACTCAATTCTCTACTTCCATCATTTTCCTGGACAGCCTTCTCTATAGCTTCCTTCATTGCATTAGTGCAAACCGTCTTAGTTGCTTTACCTAGAACTTCAGTATAACGTGTGAATTTTGTTGGAGGTTTTGGAAGATTGAGAACAGCACACATTATTGTACCTGATGTTTGTCCTTTCCCAATAGTTCGTAAAGCATATACTAACCTACTGTTTATTTCATACAAATTAGTTCCCTTTATTTGTTCAGAATTAGTATAACTAACTTCTAAGTCACATTGTGTGCAGTGCAATTTGCAGCTCGTTGCTAACCCGCATAGCCTATTTGTGCTGTAGGCTAGTTCCTCACCACATGACTTACAGGCACAAATTGTCAATAATATATTCAAGAATGACTCTATGTCTACTAAATCATACACATTCTTTGCATCGAACTCACTATAACTTTCCCTATCTCCAATCTTGCTTTGTGATGTACTTACATTTGGCATGCCATCCACATTTAGGCCTACAATTGCAGCAGTTGTTTCGTCATTCCCAGTAGCGGTAGGACTATATTTTGGTATTCCAACATTTCTCCTTTTCTTAAAAACCCTTTTAGACCTAGTCATTTCGGTAGAATATAAATTACAACTGTAAAAAACAACCACTATTCACGATAATACTCACAACACAAATCTTAGCTGATAGACAACAACCTAAAAGCAGAACTAACACTACAGCTATTTAAAACATCAGGAACAAAGACTACAACAATAAAACTTACTATTACATATTATACACATACAGTATACTTGAGTAAAAATACGAATGCTAGAGATATAATGTGTTCGCTATGGAGTAAAAATGATCTTGTACTCGCGCTGTGCACTGAAATCTCAATGAAAATCCCTGACACTCCTCTACATAAAGTGACATAACATTTGTTGTACTTGTCAGACATTTATGAGGGAGGTCTTAAATTAATCCTAAAAAGTGGCAGAATACGAAAATGTAATAAAAAAACGAATTTTTTTAAGAAAATCACCTACCGAACCCCCTTAATTAACAAAATTCAAATACAATAAACTCTTACATATTAACATCTAGTATTCCCTACTATCAATATATTTTGTATGGTATACTCTAAAAATACTAACACATAATAATTATATAAATAAACACATTAAAACTTTATATTAATGAAGGTCTTTTGTTGTCCTTTTTTTTTTAACACTGGTTTGGGGTGTTCCCCTTAATCACATTTATTTTAATTATAATTAATTTTACATTATTTCTCATTATTTGTATTGGATTCTCTTTTTTGGGCTAGTTGTTTCATTTAATTTGGTATAGCTGATATAGTTTAATTTCTTTTTAATTATTTGTTTGCTGCTATAGAGGTTTCTGTCTTTACAATAGGTTTTTTGGGTATTTTGATATTATTCCATTTTGATTCATTTGTTATGTTCTGTTGATCCTTACTACTCCATATTTTGAGGATTGTCATTTTAATTTATTTATTCTGGGCTGTTACTCCTTACTACTCCGTATCTTACTGGGTCTACTAATTATTTTATTGATATGATATTCATACTATTTGTTTTTTAACACTTTTTTGGCTATAAATTGACTATATGTAAATTCTTTGAATCGATTTGTTTAGTTCTGTTAAGTCCTTTTATTGATGATTGTAATTACTTTCCTCTGCTACTTTTATTTAAGTTGATATTACTCATTCCAGATGACTTCTTCCCTTCTTTTTCTATATGATCTTATTTTGTAGAATAAGGTAAAAACTTCGTTGTGCTACAAAAGGGAAGAATAGGATCAACAGCAATTAAGATTAACTCATATAAAAACATAGTTTATACCGTGATAAAATATAACGTTTTATAATGTGTACAGATATATATTGAAATTACAAAAAAAGACGCAAATTGTCACGTGACTGTTTTATGCTATCGTTACTGTTTCATTTCGTTCTCGATTGCTTTACCAAAAGTTAGTGCCGAGACGCGAATCCGTTGCGTTCCCACAGCAATAAGCGCTGTAATATATTGTGTGCCCTATCATTTTTAAGTAAGACTTTAAAATGCCCAATTAGAATGTCAACTCGGACTGAATTACTGATGCTAAAATAGACCACCCTGTATAGAAGGCAGACCAAATTTATTATCGTATCTTTAATAAATCATATAAGAAATAAATTACAAAGGAAGCCAAAAGGTGCGGTCTACAAGACAGTTTTTTTAATTCACAAAGGAAAGACAGATGCATGAGACAGAAAAAAACAGACTGCCGTCAAGTGAGGTAAGGTTTGTGAGGCGGCAGCTGGAAGAACTTGGAGAGACAGAATATTAGTAACACGAATTATTACTGCTGTTCCGGAAACAGTTTCAACAGCAATCAGTCTTGGAAAGAAAATCACTGCAATGATTTGGCCGAGGATGGATATGAAATGAAACCCAACTCATGGAAGCACGCTGAAAGGAAGAAGAGGAAGACTAATATTCGAGTGGATGTAATACGATTATACACTGTGAATCTGGCTACCAGAAAGGGAAACACCTTACTGGAAGTGAAATACCTTCGCCAAAGATGTTGGAAATATATGGTTATAGGAAACATTCTGGAAGGGTGGAAAACCAGTATTATGTGCTCGATCTACAAAAAAATAAGATCTACGAATTTTGATAACTACCGGTACCACGGTAAATTGTTTTACACAAACTATTTGTTCTTTATGTTAACCGCTCGGTCAGCCAATATGAAAATGATTTCGGTCAGAAAAGTCCACTGTCAGCCAAAATTTACGCTATTACGCACACTGGAAAAATGAATGTACTTGAGGTGGAGACTCATTGCAGTGATTCCTTATAGACTTCGAGACTGCATTTTCATTACAAAACAGAGCTCAGCTTTGTTATGGCAGTTAAAGAACTAAAGATACCCAGTAAACCAATACGACCTGTGAAAATGATGGTGACATGTACAAATAGTTCAGTTAGGTTCGCTGGAGACGTCGATCAAAAGCTTCGCTGGGGTGACGCTCTAGTATGCCACCTACTGAATACTGAAAAAGTTATTAGGTAATCATGGCTCCAAACATAAGGTACAATACCCCACAAATCCAGTACAGATGAGGTATGCTGATGTTTTGCATATTGTTGAAGAAGTAGAAGGCCCATGGAAGAATCTTTCTTGGTAACAGA
Organism: Magicicada septendecula; assembly: GCA_034769895.1. NCBI lineage: Eukaryota > Metazoa > Arthropoda > Insecta > Hemiptera > Cicadidae > Magicicada > Magicicada septendecula. The sequence continues at coordinate 243,455,919 of CM068371.1, forward strand.
AGAAGGCTCAAAGAAAATGGGGCTTCGTGTAAACCAGTCAAAAATCAATTATGTGGCGACAAAAAAGCTCTGGTAAGGCCCATATTAAAGTGTCCTTTGAAATTTGGCTAAAAAAAGAATATCATACGGAGGATTTTGAAAGCTACGTATGGAACAACCAATAGCCCTACAAATACAATTACAAAAAAAAAATAAAGATACTTGAGGGTGAAGTGACAATGAAGCCAAAATATAAATATAAAAATTAGATATTTCTCTACAAAATTGCAGCCTTCTAGACCAACTAGTTCCTGAGATACGTGGTAATGTAAAATGATGCTTGCAATTCCCCTTTAAATGTGGAATGCACCAAGATTTTTAAAAATTCATTTAAAACTGTGAATGTTTGAACATTTCAATAAAACAAACATCAAATTAAAGAGAAATACCCACAGATTTGTAAAATGTAAAAAACCAGAAATGCCAAAATTTTTAATTTTTCACCTTTACAACTCTTCTGCGCCACCTGCAACGTAGTTCATAAAAATCAATGAGCCCCATATTATCTGTATGCGTCAGAACGCATGTAGAAAAGAAAATCATGATCCTCGGAAGAAAGAAGGAAAAGAGTCACGCCTTAACTAAGGTGGATATAAGGGTCTAAGATGGTCTTCTAAAACACATAATGTTGGTTCGGAGCCGTGGCAAGTTGAAGAGACCACGGACCTCGTAACGCCACACGAGGAGGAAAAGCCATACAAAAGCGTTTGTTCGCCAAATGATATTTATTGACAACTAACCTGCTCTACTGTAATAATTAAGAATACGAAAAATATAACTTGTACTTCACTGTCAACGGATGGCCACTAGTTTTTTCGTTAGCTTTGTACAAAAGCCTACAGGTTTTTATTCAACGTACATATTGTTACTCGCAAATTGTATTTTCTTGTCAATGACCTCCTCTCTTCCAAAAAAGAATATCTAGTGAAAGTCATTTAATTTTATCTTTGTAGTTTTTTGTATCCACACTTTTAAACTATTATTTTTTACTACTAATTTTTTGTAATCGGTTCGAAATTTTGCGTGACTAACTACACTTTTTCTTTGTCATTTTCTGTACACGTTCTCACTTGGGAAAGCCCTTGCAAAAAATGAATTATTAGCTTAGAATTTATCGATTGGATAATCTCAATACACATCTAATTAAGGTAATTTCATGATACTGCAATAATACTACTAAATACTTGTAGTATATTCAGGATAATGAATAAACTTATTTAAGGTAAGGTTCAAGGTAATGAATATGTAAATATTGAGTAAACAGATTCAATATTACAGTCTATAGTTTCAGTCAACGTTACAGTCCACTTACACAGGCTAGAGCCCTATATTAACGTAAAAACCAGTAGACCCCTCTTAAAAAGAAGTATCTGTAAATTTTAACTTACCCCAGTAACAAAGAAAGGTTATGGTCCGGCATGATCCTTGACTATCATTAATGAGAATGTGTTAGGACAAGTTACAATTTCTGATTTTTAAGATATGATATCAATATGATTGAAAACACGTTGTGAAACGTAAGCCTAATACTTGTTTCAGTTAACGTATATACGAAAGTACACAAATATTTAATATAAAATATGTAATAATATCGTTACGACGGTCTACTCGATCGTCGTAGGTACAGTGGAAACAAAATAAGTACAAGACAACAATTAAGTCACTAATCACACCTTTACTTTTTACAGTTAAACAGTTCGTAATTAACAACACAGTGTCTACAACAAATCAAATGAAAATTGTTCACACGCAATAAAATGTCCACTAATATTAAAACTAAATTGTATTACAATTATACCGTCCGAATATAAAACGCAACACTTCACTAATAACTACTTGAACGTACACAGTAATAACTCGAACCGCTCTGTAAATATATCGCACTAATACTCTGCAACCGCACAGTAAAAAATTCGCCTAATACTAAACTGAACGTCGTTTGAGTACCGGTATTTATAGCTAGTCGAATATCTAGACGATTTCCAATTGCGTCGTAGCGTGCGTATGAACTACTTAATTAACTGCGACCTTGACACAGTCCGCACAGCTGGCGGCAACGAGAACTTTCTCGTAGACGCGTATACAAGCACGTACACCACACGCTTACACTCTGGATCTCTCTGGAACGTTCGATAAACTCGCAGATTGTTCTGTGACGTCGTAACACTATAGTCAGTTTTCTTCTTCTTCTTCTTCTTCTTCTTCTTCTTCTTCTTCTTCTTCTTCTTCTTCTTCTTCTTCTTCTTCTTCTTCTTCTTCTTCTTCTTCTTCTCTATTCAAGCATTAGGCCGGCGGTGCTGCCTGTTGCGTCCCCTGGTACAACTCAGGTTCCGCCATCATCACAGAAAAATTATTATTATATGATTATAATGATAATAATAATAATAATAATTATTATTATTATTAGTAGTAGTAGTAGTAGTATTATTGTTGCTATTGTTGGTGTTGTTACATCAAGATGCCGGATTAAAGAGGTCACAGCAGGGGCAGCTCAGGGATCAATTCTTGGGCTAGACCAGTGGAACGCTTCATATGATGGTATTCTTCGGATGGACATGCCCGAAAATACATTATTAGTGTGGTACGCTGATGATATAGAAGCGGTTATCATAGTACAAGATGTGGAACTGGCTCAGATGAGATTAAGGCAGGTTATGCGACAAGTCAGTTCCTGAATGACAGACCACGACTTAAAACTGGCATCTGACAAAACAGAAATCGTACTAATCACAAAGAGGCATCCCCCAACATCTTGCTAATGCAGGTCGGAGAAGAAACTGTGCACACAAAAGCCGCAATTAAGTATCTGGGCATACTGCTGGACACGAAGCTTACGTTTTGGTCACAAATAAAACGGGTGGCCGATAAGGCTGCAACTGTGACCACGGCACTGAGAAGAATTATGGCAAACACCAGTAGGCCGAAACCTTCGAAGCAACAGTTACTTATGTCGCTTACGCATTCAATACTGCTTTATGGTGCGGAGATATGGGCTGATGCACTCGAGCTCGAGAAATACAGACGACGCATGTCAGTAGTGCAGCGAAGTGGCGCGCTCATAGTGGCTTGCTCCTACCTCACGGTTTCGGAGTCCGCTATTCTTGTCATCGTGGGAATAATCCCAATCGATCTGCTAGGATACTGTACAAGCTCACAAGGAATCCAGGGCCCGTACTATGGCTCAGTGGCAGGAAAGATGGACCAGTGACACGAAGGGAAGATGGACCGCTAGGCTCATAAAACAGTTAGCCGAGTGGACTGACTGCAAACATGGCGAGATTAATTATTTCATAACGCTATTTCTAACTGGCCACGGCCTGTTCCGAGCATACCTATATAGAATGGGGAAAGTAGACAGACCAAACTGCATTTTCTGTAAACAAGAATTAGACGATGTGAATCACACGTTTTTCACCTGTGATAGATGGAAAGGGGAGAGGCAAGCCCTGGAAAATGTAGTGGGATAGATCTCGCCCGAAAATATCATCGGAATAATACTGGAGAGCGAACACCATTGGGATGAGGTAGCAGCCTACATAGAGAAGGTACTAAGACAAAAGAAGGAAGCCGAAGATGCTCTTGGTAGGACCTCTGACAGAATAACAGAAAACAGGTAACGTGGACCCACTGGAGGTTTAAAACAGATGAACGTCCACAGGACGAAGTACAAATGGCACCAACTTGAAGTATTGCGAAAGCTGAGTCCCGAGGTGGATCCATGCCGTGGACAACAGGGTTTACGGTTTTGGTGGGTGCGAGTCCCACCACCTTGAAGTATTGCGACAGCTGAGTCCCGAGGTGGATCCATGCCGTGGACAACAGGGTTTGTGGTTTTGGTGGTTGCGAGTCCCACACACCGTAGGCGTGCGGACCCTCCTGCGGCGAACATTAGTTTTCCACAGTCTCCCTCGTAAAAAAAATTAGTTGATGTTGTTGCTATTAAGTATATCGGACAATCTCTAACATCGTAGTAATACAATAACACAAGGCTTTGTTCAATTAGCGTACAATTTGTGGTCGTTAGAGGGATAGTCAATAAAATACGAAATACTGTAGTACAATGTACTATTTACCCAAAAACTGAAAGATGTAGTCGAAAAATTAACATAAAATACATTCAAAATAATAACTAATAATCAAGAGTGACAAGAATAATTAATAAATTGTTGAAGTGAAATACAATGTAAAACGCGTTTTTTGTGATAGTGTGTAGACTTCCTCGTGTTCAGCTAGATGACAGATAGTACGTAACAGATTAAGTTTGTTGTAAGTGTACATTAACTTAATTTATTATGTGTCATTTTTTATTGTAGCTTACATTAATTTTTGACATATGTTTAGGTTTTTTGATAGATTATTTTTGTACTGTTTTATGTTTTATAATCTCTCCTGAAACGATCACATTTTGTGAGTGGTTGAAACTTTGTCTTTATTGATGGTGATTGTCACAAATTATATACTTAGCAATACAGGATTGTGTTGAAATAGGTTAGAGAACGGTGTAAACTTTTCAAATAAAATATCAAATTGGATTTTGTAGTTTTCCCGGTCGCATGCAAATAAAGACCGGCCGGGTGTATAAAGACACGGAAAAAATCTTCCTCGGATGTTTTTACAATGCACAGATTCTGTCAAAGTACAATTTATTTGCAGCACACTTTTCTCGGTTGAATAACGTATTTGTAATTTTTCAGTTTTCGCGAAAAATATAATATGTCTCTTATCCGAAAACGTGAACATTGATTAATGAAAACGTGAACACTCACGTGTGTGTATGCAAGCGTAAACTGTTTTGCTACACTTCATTAACCACGTGACCAAACAAAGACAGTTACACAGTGGTCTAGTCAGTGGTATCACAAAGACTCGTCAGTTACTTGCCGACAGCAGTAGACCTAAATTGTATAAGTGGGACAATTTATTAACCACGCGACCAGACTTCCAGTCACAACTAATTCAGTGCAGGGTTTACTCTGAACACGTAGTGACAATACATACTGACTGCGGTTTACGGTTTACGGTTACGCTGTACAAACGTATTTAAAAATGTGGAAACTCGAAAGCTTCTTATAATTTAATGTCTACGTGACGAATACATAAGATAATTTTAAAAGAGCTCATGCGGTGTATTCACTCGTTTACTTCTCTTTATACTTAAACCAACATGCAATCAGATATTTTTATAAAGTTGTGCTTTTCATGTCTTTAAATACTTTAGTTTTTTATCATATCGCTACTACATTTCTTGTTTATTACATTTAAACACTTTTTCAAATGTAAAATTTATCGTCAGTTACCACCTTAACTTTGTTCTGTGTACGGCTAGAAAAATTTGGTCTCGGTCAACACAAGAATTTTTGAAACATCTTTCCTTGATAATGTTCAGGTTTATTTTGTAGTGACGTCTAACTAAACGTGATTATTTTTCCATGATTCTGCGCTTGTGGATGGATCCGTAGATCGTTTTCTTTTTGTAAGTACATTTACATTTATCCTAAATTTCTGATGTACTTATTCAGTCTTACATTCACTTTCCTTACACACAGACGTTAGTAAATTTTATATATGGAGTTACATATTTTCCTATTTTTAAATTTTTTCTAATGTTTTTAATTGTGTAGTAATTTTTATTTGTTAATTATCTGAACACGACAGAGATTACAAGGTTGTAATAGTTTGCTTGTTGAATCAAAACAACGTGCCTTGTACGTTGCTACCCGTCAGTTATAATAAGGCTAAAAGCATTGTTGTTTTCACGTATTTCAATAACAGACGAAAACCGCTACTTTCAAAATAAAGCCAGTACTTCTAAGTCCGATTGTTATACACGAAATTTGATGTCTTCACTAATCTGGGAATGTGCCGAGATCTGACCAAGAAATACTAGTTTGCAGACTCCAACATAAAGCAACATGCCTTCTGATTGATTAATAATTTTTTGGTTACTGCCATTATTATTGTTATTGTAATTACTAGCAAACTGCCTGAGCTGCAGAACACGATCGCTAATTTGAACGAAATTCATTTATTATTACAGAAAATCAAGGTAATTCCATATTACTGTCGATATATCTGTTTAAAATTAATCTGTTGATATTATTTAAGAAACCTAATTCGTATTTTGAATAAAATTTCTCATAATTTGATGCGTTACATAGGGTTTTAAATTTCTTTCAAAATGATGACTTACTTTCATCTTTGGTCCACAGGCTAAAGATGAAAAAAAATTTACCTTAATTAAAAAAAAAAGGTAAACACTACATACGGACTTGTGTTGAAATTCTATTTAGTTTGATACACGGTATGGATTTTTAAAATTTTTTTAAATTTTGATCCCTTTCTTGAGACATCTTAACATTTTTAAATTTCCAAAACTGAACACTAAATTCAGATTTTGGCTAAAATTTTCTGTAATACGATTCTTCTCATGGATTTTTGTGATTTAATTTTTAATTTTTTAATTTTCACATGTTAATTTTCTTCCCGAGCCCCTATTTTGGAGGACAAATCTAAAAAAACAGTAGGCTAGTGATCTGCGAAGTAAAAGTATGGACGTGAGTACTAAGTTTAACGAAAATATCGGTAGCTGCAGTCAAACGTTAGCGTAACATATCCTCAAAATAGACTATAGAAACAGACAAATGCAAATAGTCATAACTGAAAACACGCATCGCTTCGCTTGTTCAATATTGTAGTATACGATGTTAACACGTTTATATGTTAATAATTGTGTCACTTAAATATTTATTTTTATATTTAGTTATTTTTTCCTATTTCATCTCTAAATGCATATATTATGAATCAAATTATATTAGCGCGTCAGCCTGATGCGAGTCCGAGACCGGTTGACGCGAATCAGGCAATTGCTTAGTCTGTCGTAATGTAACGTCTCTGATAAGAGGTGCGATTCAAAACCGCATACCTACATCTGCAGTTTCTCACACCGAAGCGATAATGTACTACACACGGACGAAAATAATTAGACAAAATACGTTACTTACTTTCGTTTTTACTTTCGAGACGTGAGCTTCAAATCGGGGCGGTTTCTGTCAGAGAGCTGACAACTCTTTAACAAAACATAAGGTCTGATCTGTAGTACCTATTTATTCGGTATCCCAAATGTTATATTTGTATCCACCTACTAGACTATTTCGATAACCGGGTGTGACATGGTATTTTTTTCTTTGGTATTAAAAAGTCTGGAATATAAACTAAAGGCTATTTAAGTATGTAAGCATCGCAAAAATTGTTATAAGAGTTCTGCAAACAATCAGTGGCTGGCATAAGATCTTCAATAGTCTTCAACGCCTTCAATGTTGCAACATGCGCATGCAAGTGTCCTTTCTACAGTCCTGCCTCTATCGAATATCATTATCAGTAGCCTTTAGCTACCTGATATCACCCAGCACCGAGGTAGTTCAGTTTCGTCAACCATATTGTTTTCTTGGGTGGACGGGATACCACCTCGTCGGACAACCAAACTGGACCCCAAAACTGGATGACCAGGTACTTTGTAGTGTTTATATTACCTATGAACTTATCAAAGTCTCTTTCACTGCTACAGTAGTTTTACTGACTCATTATGTCCGTTGATACTTTTCTTGCTCTTCTGCACTAGTTAGCAAGAAAACGTCTTCTTGCTCTTCTACCAAAACTCGGGCAGCTACAACGTGACCCCATTCTCTCGCCAGTTCCCGACCTGCTGTGTCTCAGTGTTTCGTTATTACAACCTTGAAATTATAAATAACACCTCTTAATCTTCTTAAAAGGGCCCACTGACATATAAGTGAAAGTGGAGCTTTCTTTTAAGTGAAAGTATATCAGTGCGTCACACATTTAGACACGAGTGGTCTTCGATAAATACTGTGTCATTGTGTAAAACTGAATACACGGACTCAGTATACAATAGTACACAACTTCCTTTCGCATTAGTGTCGAAATGAAGCAATTAAGCCATTAGTTGAGGATTTAAACATTAAGCAATCCTTAAAAGAATTAAGGCCTCTAGGCTTTCGCTTACAAAGGCTCTAGAAATCAAGGAGTTAATGTAAAGAATTCACGTGAGTATAGTCCACGAAATTATTAATATACTTTGTAGGATTTAATTTAAAGAAGTAATATTCCCTTGGCCAATAGGATGACAATCGGCATCCAAAGCAACTGTTATCGGTGGTAATTAATTTTTTATCTCGCATCAGTGGAAAAATTTACCGATGTTTAGTTTCTAACCAATATTTTGCCACCGTACGATACGGGTCAAATCACATAACCTATAAAGACGAACATCCTATAGTTTCTGTACATCACAATACAACGGCTATACCGACAGCAAAGTGACGACGACACGACGGGTCGGCTCCATTGAAGGTGATAAGCTGAGGTTGATGAATACTAATTGTCGTACCATAGTGGCAACGTGGACTCAAAATGGTAATTTCATCTTACTAATGATACAATTTGATTGGTGCACAGAGTCAGTGTCGGGAAGTGCTGCGCGAACATATTATTATATTAAAGACACTCGTGTGTTACGCTTCTAGCCGAGGCATAATTAGGGAGGATAGATATGTCTTGTGATTTATCCAGGCCGGATATCCAAACCGACTTCTTCGGCTCACATACAGGAGGCAATGTCCTGATGAATGTGAAGGACCACGACTCCGTTTAATCGATTTTATAGTTATTGTAGATTTGACATAAGTTTTAAGTCGACGTTAGGCCAAAAGCAAACATTCTGCCGTACCTGTCGTGTGTAATACATATTATTTGAAGATCACACTGACACTAGGAAAAACTGATGCAAATTTTTATTCTTCTGACGGATTTTTGGAACCGTTTCCAGTTATTGATGTCCACATCTGCTTCCAGACTTTGAATTCTCCTTTTAGTGCAAGAAAACATTCGTTGTGAATATGTCCGTCTGTAGCGTTTGTGATTTTGGTAATCTACAAGAAAGTTCATTGATCATGCAAGGCACAAAGTAATACGAAAATATTCTTTCGCAGAATGTGTTTGAACACTGGATCGGCTTATTTCGAGCCCTACTATTCTTTCTCATTTTTATTTCTATTCCTATTTTACATGCTAAATCTTCAGACTTTTTGTAGAGTTGTTTCAAGTAGCCAGTGATCCTGGTAAAGCTATCTCTACAGTCTTGTTATTGTGGATATAATATTCTTATATATTATACATTATATTATATATTATATACAGCCCATATATGTACATAGCCTTCAACATGGGCATGTACTTTGCTTGTAACTTTCGAGTCAAGGTTAGAATCAATAACAAAATATCAGCTAAGGCAACTGCACTAACAAGAAAATCAGACAATGTACTTAAAGAAATGAAAATACTGTACGGCACTTCCTTTTCCTTTGGTTGATTGAGCAGTAGTCGCAATACGCACACAAATAAGTAAAGACTTTTCCTAATATCACCCTATTCTTTATAACAAAAATGAATCAGAATTAAATAATTATTTTTTTACTATTCATTGTATTATATATGAAAAATCTTATTTGATAAGCTCATTGACTTCTCAATATAATTAATCACAAATATGGCAAGCTTTCTTACTCCCACTGCCCCTTGCATATTTTTTACAACTAGAATACGCATTCAAAACGCCACTGCCATTGCCTGAAGTTTGCAATGTGTTCAGCAGATGTGAACTCATAAATTTCGTGATCACGGTTAATTTGGACTTAAAGCACCGGGAAACGGATTGACTTGCATTTAATAAACTTAAATTAGATACAACAAAATAAATATTAACTTGATACAGTTATACAATTGCTTGCCCACAATAAAGGTTTACCGACTATTAATAAATCTGTATAGATTTATTAACAGTCAGTAAATCGTGGTTTCGTCTGCTAAAAGCCTTGGTTTCTATGGATCACGGACGTGCAAAAAGTAATACGTGAAGTGTGATGACGTCATCACGCTGAAGTCTGCCAAAGCTATCGAAATGGGAGCGGTTTTTAAGAGCCTGCTTCAGTGATTCCCGTCAGAAAACACGGATGCGTGGCACTTAACAGTCAACCTACAGTAGCCCCACGCAGCGCCCCTATAAATCTTAGAGCCAAGGGTTTTTAGTTCAGTATGGAATTAATCTAACTAACTGAATTATTTAGAGAATAAACACTATAGAATAAACTTCAATAAATTTAATCTTGACTATTAAAGTGTTTCATTCCATATTCGTCCTTTAATTGAAATTATAAATTAAATTGAATTTGAGTATCATACATTCTTTTTTGTAGACTTTGTAGGTAGGCCTACTTATTTTGTTTCAGTATTTTCAAAAATTCTACTAGCATTAATAAAACATAAATTATTCAATTAAAAAAAAAGAATAATATTTTTAATTTAAAACATCTCCTACCTTAATGATAAATACAGCTTTTGTAGTGGTGACATTGGTTCCTTGATTTTTTTGGAAGATGGAGTATCATCTTTAATATGATTAAAAATTTAATAGTAATCTGTGGAGACTCTAAAATATTCTCTAAACTTGGTATCATTCTCCATCACATGCCTTAAAATTAAAATTTTGAAACAATCTACTTTCCTTTTAGTAAGCATCATTAGGGGATCGTTATTTACTAAAGTTGATAAATATACTGCTTCCTCTTCAGCCTCTTCATCCACTAACATTGCCCTTTCATCATCCATATCTCATTTATTATCTCTGTTCACTCACTCGATCGATACCGTCCACAGTTTGAACAACGCGCTCTTAAAAGCACCCTCTGGGCAATAGCGGAAGCGTGAATCCTGCGTTTTCACATTACGTATAACGTATTGCGGATCAGTGATTCATAGAAACCGTAGCTTAAATACAAAAAAATCTTCTCTCTGTTCACCTAGATTCTGTTTCGTTCTGCATGCGATTTTAGTTTTTAACTAAATAAAAATATCAAAGAGGGAAACATGCCTCTGTACTCTTGAATCCGCTACTGTAGCCACGTGCGAAATTGAGTAGTGTTGTTTCATTAAGGAACAACAGGGAAAGAAGAAGGAACTTTCATAAAAAGTTCTCTGTCAAATGTTAATGTAAACTGTCTGTCTGAATAAACCGCAAGATGTAAAATGCGTCACCGATAATTCGCCAACGTTAATGACATTACATTTATAAATGCCGTAAACTGAAATGTCCTCGCGCCGTAATGTCGAGGTAACAAACCCTGCCATATAGGCTAAGTAATTCTATCCACTTTCAGTAATACAACAGATTGCCTACTTTCAGGAGAATTAATATATATATATATATATATATATATATATATATATTGTTTTTTATTGGTTTGTTTTTAAAGTGATTATCTTATTATGTTACCTGTGCATGCAACGATTTGTATTTACAAAACGAAATTTGTTTAAATATCGCAAACTAGCGATACTTTAAAAATTTAATTAAAGTAGAGCTTGAATTTACTTACAAACCCAATGACTTTTTGATGTAAACATCCTTCCACATCGTCTTTCTATCTTATCAGTGATACTTTTTTGTCTTTTTGACATATATGAAAAAGTATTTCATCATTTTTGGAATAAGAAATAAAAATTAATCACCAGATACGCGTGATTGTTAAATGTGTGTGTGTGCGCGCGCATGCGCGCGCGAGAGAGAGAGAGGGGGCAGCAAAATATGTTAAACTATTACGGTACCGTGAAAAACGTGATAAAATCGTATGAAAACCTTCAAATACTAACGCCTGATGTTTGACATTGAAAGTAAGGAAGATAGGATAGAACCTCTCCTGTCAATGTAAGGACAGGAAAAATTAAGAATCCAGGCAGGGACGGACTGGCATCCCCGGGGGCCCTCGTCTGGATGCAGTGAAGGGCCCCCCTGCAGCTACACACACAAACGCGCACGCGCGTATTTGTGTGCGTATACTTTTTTAAATTATTTATTTACGATAGTTTTTTGATTATTTAGACTTTAACATAACCTGCTTTAAAACCATAATTACCTATGTCAATGATATACATATATAGGGTAAGTTATCAATAAATACTACTGGAAATAATCACGCTATTTATTCAATGAAACTTAAAATACAGATTTAGAGTAATATAAAATCGTAAAAAAAAATTGAATCTAAAATGTAATTTATCTCAAAGAATAATTAATGTAAAGTACTTGACAGTAACTCTACAGTAACCTCCTTCGCTTTCCTCCACTAGTAAATACTAAGTAGCCTGTATATAAACAAGCGTGAGAAGTGATCACTTCCAATCTGACCAAAATAAATCCTGAAGATTTATTTCCAACAATATTTAGACGAGAAAAGGTTTTTAATACCGGTAAAAATATATATAAGTATATATATATATATAATATATATACTTATATATATTTATAATATATATATATATATATATATATATATATATATATATACAGTATTTCTCGTTTTTTCTCGAAATAAAATTTTCATGGTTCGGGGGCCCCCTGAGCCTCCTCAGGGCCCGGGGCCCTCGTCGATCGCCGACCTGGCCAGTCCGCCCCTGATTCCAGGACACTTTGTCGAAAGAAAACTGATAATGGCAATGACTTACTATGAACATGTGTTATCTGCCGACAAGGTCAAAAATGTAACACTTGGATGGTGTCAATGTGAGAACGAACTGATATAACAAGAATAAACATCTTGTTAAACATCACAGGCGGATGTGTGAAGCGCCCTAAGAAACTGACGGAACAAATATTGGTTCCACTGATATGTGTCGATTGATCTAATGCTACCGAAGTAATTAAGGGGACTTATATGAATACGTAATCTGGGCACGTGTAAAAAAAAGATGTATCACGAGATGCGCCCTGACAGTTCTAACGGTTAATATTATCTGTATTGCTGAATGGTTTATTTGTTGAGAGATTTAAAAAAGACAATAATATTGGTATTGACAGGAATTTGTTATAAGCGCGATTCTACGTAATAGGCTACTCGTACTGACTTAACGAGTGTTTCTGGTTCCCGTCATATTACGTAGACCGGAAGATGTATCGATTGTGTATGCATGTTGGCTAATAACGTTACCAGTCACTTGACCAACAGATGACCATTCATAATTCTATTTTTAGCGTTGTTTTTTAACTGATGTTTGTAAACAAACTTGCAAAACAAGTTACTCTATTAACATTGAACGAATACAAAGTGCAAAAGTGAAACAAAAATTTTCCACTCGTTAAATAATTTGTTTTGTTTGTGAAACACAGGAGGCAATGTTGAAACACTTATATGTAAAAAATAACTCCGTGGCTTCCGCAACTTGTTACTCTTCCATCGCCTTACGAACTTTTTTTTTATTAAATCTAGTCTGTATGAGAGAGAGAGAGAGAGAGAGAGAGAGAGTTGTGTGTGTGTGGGGGGGTGCATGATTACGTTTGCTGTCACTACACCCTACATTCAGCATCCCTCCCTCCATAATCGCAACTGGGAAAATGAGAAAGATGTCAGCTTTATTATTTTATCGTTAAAATGCCAAAGGGTTCTTATCAAGTAACTTGAAAATACGACTCCTCCTTAGAAATTTTGAATTATATTTTGTTCCGTGATGCCCTTAAAATTACAAAATGTTTATAGTAAACATTACATTCGGATTTGGTTGAAATATCTTTTATTCTGACACCTGGCTGGATTTTATAATTTTTTCAAATTTTTATTTCTTTTTTGGGCCCTAAAGTCCAAAAATTTAGATACATTTAAAAACGAGGGATATTCTAAGATTTTAGATACAATTTTTTTTAACTTGATATCCCACATGAATTTTTGAGATTCTATCAAACTCTTCATCCACTTTTTGGGCCCTGCCATCCAAAATTTAAAATTTTTCAAAATTAAGCACATATTCAACTTTTGGTTAAATTTGTACCCATTCATGGATTTGATACGCCATATGGATTTTTGCGATTTTTACTATTTTTCCCCCTCCCCCTACTTTTGCCTCCCGCTCCTATTTTTGAGGGAACCAGTCTCGAATTCATACCAAGTTTTATGAAAAACGGTCGATTCGTTCAAAAGTTATCTTGAGACATAGGCTACCTCAAACTGATATACAGACGAATGTCAAACGGTCGAGTTAAAACTGAGAACTCGCTTCGCTCGTCCAACAAAGGATTTAGTTACTTATGATTCATTTTCATTTGTTGTAGTAGCCCTAAAACAACAACTACACAGAAGCACGAACTTTCCGTTAATTATTCATAGGTTTTTTTGAGTGGGAAACTGTGTCCTTTCTGTACATGTCAATCTTTGTGATGGCATAATAAAATATTATTTTATTCGAAATAGCGACCTTGTTGAAATAGCGAAATGGCTAATGTTGAACTGTGTATCCGTTAGTTGTTACTACTGACTTGCAGTAGAAACCGTTGTGTATGCTAAAGTCTTTACTAAATACCACTATTATATTAACGACTCGGAACACAAAGTTTTTTATAAGTAAATACATAAAGTTTTACCTTACAGCCTGAACCGGTTTTCGCCTTTAAAAGGCTTCTTCTGAGCCTCTGAAGAAGCCTTTTAAAGGCGAAAACCGGTTTAATTGGTAACATTTTTACCTTACAGCCAAGGTTTAATAACATAAAGTTTTACCTTACAGCCTGAACCGGTTTTCGCCTTTAAAAGGCTTCTTCTGAGCCTCTGAAGAAACCTTTTAAAGGCGAAAACCGGTTCAGGCTGTAAGGTAAAACTTTATGTATTTACTTATAAAAAACTTTGTGTTCCGAGTCGTTAATATAATAGTGGTATTTTGTTAAGTAACGGACACGTCATGGACAACGAAATCCAAGAACTAAAGTCTTTGTTTTCCACCGTTTACGATTAACTAACGCATCTATATTTCCTTTGTCGTATACTGTATAGAGTTGGACCATTTTTGAGTAGGACTGTATTGGTAAAAAGATGTTGTCTGCACATTTGTCAGGTGTGCGGTTGTGTGAGGCCTTGTTTAATCTAGATATGGAAGTTAAATATTGATGAGGAAACAAAAAAAGCATTATACGGAAGACGTAAAACGGCTTTTCTTTTTTTATGCCATGATTTTATATTCATTTGATACAATAATCGCTATGACGTTTGTGACCGTAGAAACTGTTAGATACAAAACAACAATCAATGGGCAAAGTTAAAATATCTTGTATAAGCAGTATTTTTTTAAATATAAATTTCGTCTAGTTTACACTAACGGGATAATACAGGTTGCAAGTTGATAGCGGTTTTGGGGAGAGGAGTTCAAAATAACTTCTCTTGACATTTGAGAGGATTTATTACGATTTATTATCATTAAAACATAAATTTACTTATAAATTCTGACAACCTTTTTAAACGATGATAGAAAAACAGAAATTAAGAAATGTGCTTAAGTAAGGTTATTTTTAAGGTTTATTGCATCAGCTGCCTTGTTGACTGAGTCGATAAGGTATTCTAAAAAAAATCACAACATAAAATGTTAAGGAATCAGCAACAAAAGTGGCAAAAAATTGGATTTTTACCTCTTTTACAATCCGCGCTCATAAATGACGAGAGAAGTGATGATTGCTCACGGGGAGAGACTGAGTTATTTTTAACTCACATTCAGATTAATGTAACTTGGTCTTCCCTACTACGCTTTCCACCACCGATCTATCTCTCTTGCAATTTGTATATTGTATACGAACCTGTTAGTCATCATTCTGCTGATGTATCTTGCTGTTTTCTCTCAGCCACTCAACCAATAGTCTTCACTCCACGTGTTTCATGTTCACTACACTTCTGATCGTATCGTGTTTACCCGACAGTGTGACGTAACATTCTCATTTCAAGCGTTTTTGTTTATTGCCTAGTTTGTGACGTACCTGCCTAGTATGTACATACCAGCAACAATATCTATAACCTACGTTTTATATTCTTTGAGAAGTTACAGGAACGTTTTCGAGCTCTTCTCACTCATGAGGACAATTAAAAGTGATAGTCGCTTCACCTAACTCTTCATTTTCCCTCTATCCTGTCATTCTCATAACCTTCAAGTTCCAAAACCTTGATCTACCCGTACCGTTCTAGACCTTCTTTTGTGTGTCCTTCATACGCCTTCCATTTTACGAGTTTATTCAAATTTGGTTTCGCGTCTTATCTCTTCGGTGTCCGAACCGTCTTAGCTTTTGTTATTTACTACTGATTATGTCTTCGTTACTTTTAGTTCTTCGATCTACTGATTTGTGAACTTCCTTTCCCTGCCTCCCTCGCTCGTACACTTTCCTTTAAAAAATTCTCGTCTTCCCTTTAGCACCACAAACGCCACACATTGTCTCAGTAGCGTATATGATCATTTTATTATTTTATAAAATTTCCATTTTTGTAAACCTATTCAATTTCTTGCATATTATATAATTGTTTACTTTAATAGATATAACCATCGAACAAAAGATTTTCCAAAAACTACGGATATTTATCTACTAATAGTAAATGAATGAGATTATAAATTTTCCAGTGCCAATTTTCCCCATATGAATGTTTTCAATTAAAACGTCTCAACCTACAAACGAATATAGTATTTTTTGTGTTAGCTTTGCGTTGAAATTGGCTATTTTTTTTTTAGCACTAACAAATTTCACGATATTAATTGAAGACTCGTTGAACACTTTGTGAAATATTTTACTTAAAAATATTTAAATAAACACAAACGGATGGAAGTTTCACAATTAATTTTTAAATTCTGATAATTGTTTCAGCCAATCAGGCTATTCTCAAAGAGCCCATAATTTGATAATTAATATAAGAATAATTAAATACAAAGAATGTGTTAGAAGGTAACAATCTTTTAAGGGTGTGCATAGAAGATGGTGGACAGGGTGAAGAAGCTAGTACAGGGTAGCTCAAGTGACTATAAAATCCAAGTATAATAGGAATGCAAATCCAAACTTTACTAAACTAAATGCCTGCTTTTAAGAAATTAGATACAAAGAATTCTATGTGTTCAAATGTTACAGTTTTGTTATACTTAATTGCTTTCCTAATTCCTAAAATTTTCACACACCCTCTTTTTACCTTGTTCTATGTTATGTAGTAATATTACGTTTTTTTGTGTCTAAAAAGTGGCTGTGTTTAAAGCAATTATCTGTGAAACCTGTATTCGCTGTATTATTTAAAATCGCTTGCTTATGTTCAGAAAAGCAATGTTTCAGAGCACGGTTACATTGTTCGATGCAAATAGCACCACATTCTGCACAATGTATTTGGTAGATTCCATTTTTTCCAGTCTGTGCGATTTGTCTTAATTGTTGAGCAGTAACGAAAAAAGAGTATGTTTATTTACTGACACCACGTTAAGCACACGCTTTTTAACCGATTATTAATTGGTTATCTGAATGATTGGTCAATTATTACCGATAAACTGAACGTTATCTGTCTAATGAAATTTTTTATTATTCTGATCTGGCTGTATGGAATAAAATTCTTTTAAAATAATGTTCTTGTAATTTTTTTTAATTCGAACGTTATTCTTAAAGAGTCATAACCGTTATTTTCTGCTATAGATTTTATTATATCCACTTCTTTAATAAAATTTTCGTTGGATAGAGGCACGATCCGGAGACGATCGTGAAAACTGCATGAAAACTGCTTAATTTTATGTGACGTTAGTGACTGTTTTAGTGCAATTATGCTAATTATTATGAATTATTAAATCATCCAATTATAAATTAATGAATTGGGTCTAATTAATTCGTATACTATTTATGTTTAACCAAATGGGGTTGTAATTGACACTTATAAAGCCCCACTTTCCTTGGGTATCATTTATATTTAACACACATATGGAAACGTAAATTATAACTGTCGGATTTGACTCAATATAGTTATCAAATCAATATGATCTACATGAGTATGTTAATCTGACATTTCAATGGTCGATTTGGGTGTGTCCATTGATAATTAGCATAACTCTGAGACTCTTTATAAGTTACAAGATGAAATCACTTGGAACGTGATAAATTAATTGTCAAGGTTAATTGCAATAATGAACGCAAGATATATGTATATAGGTAATAATTACTTATTTATTATATCACTGATTAAGTAAATTACTGAACCACAAATAAAATTATGTCCTGCAAATACATAATTAAAACACATAATAACAAAATCTCAATAATATTCGTTCGTTGTTTCCTGAAAAACAAGACATATAGTACAATCAAATACAACACAATAATAGACATATACAAACAATAAGCAATCAAATATATTTTATCCCTAGCTAAATGCGTTCATTATGCTCAGATGAATGACTTTAATATTAACATTATTAGATTTATGATTTATATAAATTTACAGAAATCTCTCGGGAGTAGCTCTTTGAAAAGAAGAGACAGTGCAGTAGTATGTATCAACTAGCAATTAAGAAACATAAAGACTTATCTTGCAAAAGGTTTATCCACAAATTCCATCGGTGTAAGATGACATTCATTGGTGGATTCTGTGCCGCCCCTTGGCAAGACAACACAAAAATCGGGAACTAGTTTAATTATTTACCAGTAAACTAAACCAGCTGCCTCGCTTGGTAGTATGTTGATCAGGCCTCGCTTGTATTCGTACGAGGGGGTTTTGAGTTTATAGTTACCTATAGTATAGGATGTTACACAATCTTATCCTATTTCGGTATAAGTCTATACAACATATTTTATTCTTAATACTTAGATAGTATTCTAGGTTTTCTATCTTTCTCGTAGTCTTCCTTCTGTATCTTGACACGAAAAACATTTTTTTATTTGAGACAAATGACTTCTGCGAACGTAATTTTCTGTATTGGGTTCATACAGAGCTACAGTAACGGGGGTGATGAACTTACGAATTTGGTAGGGGCCACACCATCGATAAGATAGTTTCGAAGTGATCTTATCAACTGCTTTACTCATAGGATGAGTTTTATACATGACTAAATCACCTATTTTATACTTTATTAGCTTATTATTATTCTCATGATACTTCCTTGATTTCTGTAAATTAGCTCTCAGATTTGCACGAGCTTCGTTCCATATTTTTCGTATGTTATTCCCATTCACGTCGCGGGGTAATAACTCATTGATTTTCCACTTTGTGGTTAAAGGATGGTTGGGTTTGTACTTGTACAGTAAATCAAATGGTGTTGATTTATGACCTTCGTGATACGCTGAATTGAATGCAAATTGTATCCACGAAATATTTTGATCCCAGGTTGTCTGGTCTTTAGCATGATAAGATATTAATGCTGATTTTAAGTTACGCAAGTATCTTTCTGCTATATTTCCTTGCGGTCTGTACTCGGTCACGGTAATATGATTTATACCTAATTTAAAACACATGTCATTAAATTCTTTCGATTTAAACTGGGGTCCATTGTCAGATATTAAGCTTAAAGGTGTGCCATAGTCTTTAAATAGTTGTTCTTGTAGAATTTTAATTGTCGTAGATGTTAATGCACGACGCATAGGATACATCCACACGAATTTAGTGAATGAGTCTACACAAATTAACAGCATAGTATTTCCGGATTTAGAGCGGGGATAAGGTCCAGAATAGTCGATGTATATTTTCGAGAAGGGAGTGGTAGGTATTTCGGAGATTAATTTTCCGACTTGACTGGTTCTTGCTGGTTTGCTCAGCGCACAAATTTCGCATTCTTTCACGAACTTTTTTATTTCACTATTCATGTTTTCCCAGTGGTATTCCTTGCGAATACGATGTATCGTTTTCCTAATTCCCATATGAGCTCCAATTGTAGATGAATGATAGTACTCCATTAACATGGGTTTGATTATTTCCGGGGCGATTATTCTTAGTAATTTTCCGTTTGCCTTCTTAAAACAAAGTACTCTTTTACTCAAGATATATTTATCAGAGTTATTTCCTTTTTCTATTTGTTCGATTATTTTACAC
This sequence comes from Magicicada septendecula, assembly GCA_034769895.1. Lineage (NCBI taxonomy): Eukaryota > Metazoa > Arthropoda > Insecta > Hemiptera > Cicadidae > Magicicada > Magicicada septendecula. Next base: position 243,475,868 of record CM068371.1, read on the forward strand.
AATTTCGGATCTTGTTGTTGGTGATATGCTATATCCTTAAATGCAAGGGGAAAATTAGTAATTAGTGTATTAACGATAGTGGTTTCAATATTGTCTTCTCCAGATCTTGTATTGGGTAGTTGGAACATGCGGGATAGAGTATCGGCCACTACATTTTGAGTTCCACGAATATGTTGCACTTTGAACTTGTAGCAATTTAATCTTAACACCCATCGTCCGATACGACCTAATTGCTTTGGGTGATTTAATAACCATGATAAAGCTTGATTATCGGTTTCTAGTAGAAATTCTTTGTGTTCCAAAAATGGTTTGAATTTATCAAAAGCAAATACTACGGCTAAACATTCCAGTTCATAGGCTGAGAACTTCCTTTCTTGCTCGGTCAGTGTCCGGGATGCATAACTGATCGGGAGTCTAGTATTATTTATTTCCTGGTATATTACGGCTCCTAATGCTACACTTGAACTATCGGTCTGTACGATAAATGGTTTACTGAAATCCGCTAACTGCAATACAGGTGGGGATATAATACTTTCTTTAAGTGTTTCAAACGCTTCTTGATGTAGAGTAGTCCACTCGAATTTCGTTCCTTTCTTTCTTAAGGCATTCAATGGGGCTGCTATATCTGCTAAGTGGGGTATGTACTTATGAAAATAATTAATCATACCTAAAAATCTAGCTATGCCTTTGACTTCTCTGGGAGGTAAAAATTCTCGGATTGCGCGTGTACGTTCGGGATCGATGGTAACCTTACCTTCGGCTGATACTATGTGACCTAAAAATGAGAATTGTTTCACTGCGAAATTAACTTTACTAGGGTTTACGGTCAGTCCGGCTTTCTTTAACCGGGATAATACTTCACGCAAGTGATCAATATGTTGATCCATTGACTCACTATATACTACTATATCGTGGAGATAATGATATACAAATTTAAATTTAACATCATGGAAAATTTTTTCTAACAGTCGGCTGCGTACTGAACTTCCTTGTGATATACCGAATGGTACTCTCGTAAATTGATATAGATTAAATGGGACAGCAAAAGCAGTTAAATGTTTTGATTCCTCAGCTAGTGGAATTTGATGGAATGCTTGGTTAAGATCCATTATGGTGAAGATTTTCGCTTTTGTAAAATAGTGAAACGCACTGTGTATGTCTGGCAGTGGTATCGATTCAAATTCTATACTCTTATTTAGTTGTCTATAATCCACGACTAGTCTATGTTTGTCAGTTCCTTTTGGTACTAGGAATGCAGGCGATGAATATGGAGACGTTGATGGTTCAATGACGTGCTGATCAAGGAGTTTGTTAATGTGGTTTCTCATGATTTCCATCTTGGGTGGAGATAGTTTGTATGGGTGGAGTCGTATTACTTTGTTGTCACTAAGATTTATTTTATATTCAGTTAAATGAGTTAATCCTAACTTGGGGGTGAGTACAGCAGAAAAATCTTTTATTAACTTTTGGATTCTTAGTCTCTCATTTCCTTTTAAATGACTTAGACTCGATTCATTAGGCTCTGAATGAATATTTGCGGTTTCACTAACAGTGTCGTTACTTAATTCGGAGTCGAACTGATATTTTTGAGTACGATCAAATCTGAAAAAATATTGTTTTGCATATATATCAAGGATTAAAGCAGTTTTTCTTATAAAATCCGCGCCTAATATTAAGTTCTGTCCTAACTCTTCAGCTACTAGTAGGGGAATGTACCAAGTAAAATTCTGAATTTTTAATTTCACCGTAATACTGTGAGATATCTTTAGGTTTTGTTTATTTGCGGTGGTACACTTTATGTTCACCATTTGGCTACGTTTAATCAGTTTATGATTAGCTAATAAGGTGGCTAACTGTTTACTAATTATACTACGGGTAGATCCTGAATCAATTAAACCAAGGGTTTTCGTTGCTCCAAGGTCTATCTGTACATAGGGTAGTTGGCACATACTTGTTTTACATGCACCAATAGAGTTGCACTTCTCGATAAATTTTGTTAAATAAGGATCTCTGTGTTTATTTTTACTCATCTTTATTTGACGCTTAGTATTGTTGTTACCTTTCCTTCTGGTGCTTCGGAAGACGTAGGATTTTCGGTCTTCCAGCTTCACATGTTTTTTGATTGGTCGGTTTTCTGGTTATAGCGCTTTTGTTTACATAACTTGCTAATATGTCCGGCCTTTCCACAGTTATAACATCTTCTTTCCTCACTTACTTCGCTCGTAGGTTGTCGGGGTTTTGGTTTAGAGTATGAAACATGGGGATAGTTTTGGGTTTTATGTGTACTTACGAATCGCTTATCGCGGTAGTTTCGGGTATCATTTCCAATAGGTCTAGTTTGGAATGAATTTCTTTGTTGACTCTGGGACATAGAAACACTTCTATTCTGGTCAGAATACCAGACGTCGGACGAATGTATACAACATAGTTCTAGTTCCGTAAAAGTTGTAGGTGGCTTCAAGTGCTAGTCGAGATCGCTCCTCGGGGGATAGTCTTACTATGATATTGTCTACTAACTGTTGTTCGCTCCATTTAACTTGTAACAATAAGGCAGATTCTCTTACTTCAGAAATATAATGAGCTAGTCTCTCGTATGTACCTTGTGCACGAAGTACTAAGTTTCGCTTCAATTCTTCGTAAATACCGGTGGGAATGAAATGTCTTATTAGTGTGGTATGAAGTTCTTCTACCGATTGATTATACCTTAGGGATTCTAACACTCTATCTTTTAATGGAGATCTACACTTAGGTAAAATAACTTGCAAAATCTGGTTATCTCTTAGTTGTTGCAGTTCCTTTAATTCTAAGATATGTTTGATAAAATTAAGGAGCTTTGTAATATTCAGCCCATCAGTGATTTGTATATTGGACAAAATACTTTCTACAGGGTGGGTTATTTTTCCATAGAGCTCGGGAGTTAAATTTATTTGGCTCATCATTCTAGGATTTTCCGCAGGTTGATTAGTCCGCGAATGAGAAGGTAATTCGTAGGTATGGGTCATATTTTCTAGTTCATTAGGGAGTGACGTAACGTTTACTGCTTGAATATTTACTTGACTACCACTTAACCGTTCCTTGAATGGATCTATATTGGATTCCTGCAGAATCTGAATTTTTGCAGTACCGTTTGGTTGTTCTTGAGTCGGCGATTGGGTAGGTGAAATATTTAATTTCGTCATTGCTTCTTCGATTTCGTCTAATCTAAACAATTCGGATCGTCTACGTAATTCGCGTATTATCTCAGGTAATTGTTTTAATGCTTCCTCGGCGAATTTTTGTACATCAGGAGGGATATCTTTATCACCGGGCCAGGTCAACAAATTGGTGATACGACGGTATAAATGCTCAATTCTTTGGGTGGTGCGTAATATTACTGCGGGGGATTTTTCATCACGCAGGGTTTGTGCGTACGAAGTTAGTTCTGTATACTTACGATAACACGTTTCTTTTTCGCTATTGAAATCTAAAACACTCAAACGACTTAATAATGAAGGTTTGTCCGGTTTATTTTCGCGTAACGTCTTGCGAAGTTCCGCGACAGTTACATTAGAGTAGGGGAGACCACGCCATAATGCTTCATATGTTAATTCATCTTTCAACAAGAAATCGGGGTTAAATTGAGTCATTTTTGATAATAACCACTTTAAACACACGACGTCTTACGAACGACAAATCTTATGTCACTTACTTTACTTCGTTTTCTCAATGTTTAAAATTAGATAACATTAATTCATTTAAACACATACACATATATCTTATTTCATATTAAGCTTTGGGATGTAATCTTATCTTAATTAATCAACATAACTTATTTCACAACAATTAAATTCTCAGTATTGACCTATATAATTAATTAAAACAAAACGATAATACTATTTTAGTAGAGAGAAATTTCACATACGGAAAGTGCATTGATTTAACAAACAGCACAAAGAATCAGCTGTTTTGGGGTGTCGTCTAGTTGCATAGGGTAGTAATTCAGAACAATACAAAAACAGGAAAGAGCTTGTCTAACGTGGCTTTGTTTGCTTTAGGGAGGAGGGGTTATGAATGAGATGGGTTCTTACAAAGGGGAGAGTTTACATTCCTCAACACATATTTAACATGAACCAACTGGCTTGGAATTGACTTGTTTGGAATGGATTCCCTACCAGCTATTACTTGCTTAACACGGCAAACTCGCGATACTAATATTATTATTATATAATTAAAATTTTACTCATTTATCTTTTTTTTTTATTTCTGAGTGAATAAATTTATGTTTGTCCTTTTTATCGTTAACGACTTATAAACTTACACAACAACAATAACAATAATTATGTTGCAATTTTCTGTACGTGACACTCTGTAAACAATTTTTTTTTTACCAAGTAAATTACACAATTTTAAATTCAGCAGAGTGGCGCAATTTTGTGCCGCCCCTTGGCAAGACAACACAAAAATCGGGAACTAGTTTAATTATTTACCAGTAAACTAAACCAGCTGCCGTTGTTAGTAAAACTCTTACTAACAAATTACACAACAAGTATGATATAGGAAACTGACAAGGTTTGCATAAACTTATTCACTCACTAGGTATTAGCTAAAACATCTCTTTATTGCTATTGAAATATTAATCAAACATTATTCCTGATTTTAAAGAAAGTTATTTTAGTAAATAGCGCTTTTACTGCTTCAAAGATCTTAATTATATTATTCTTGTTATATCAAAATTTATTCATATAACTGTTGCTTTTAATACCACGGATCCGGGTCTCAATTTTCTCAAAATTATTAATTTATCAATATATACATTACGGTTACTATTACTCCTTACAAAATTACAAAATATACAAATCTGATAATTTGTTCATTACATTGCGAAAGTTCTTTAAAGTTCTTTGTTACTTCTTATTAAGGGGAAATTTACAAAAGTTGTGGTTTGATATCACCTGAGGTTGTTGTTGTATTCTTGGGACATCTCCAGTTGTCTTCTACGGGTTGAGTACGTTGCTCTTGGTGTATCTACATCGGGTTGATTTTTAGTTTACTTGAAGCTCTCGAAGATAGGTTGTTTACTTGAAGTTCCAAATGTTGTAATTTCACTTTTCTTAGTGCAGATTCTTGTAGTTCACATTTTCTTTATTTTAATTACAGTTATAGCTCTCACTTTGCAGTACTACAGTCTAGTAGTTAACTATGTTACACTTACATTTGATTTTGTTTTTAAGAGATGTGTTGGCTACCTTTTTCTATTTTATTTATATATTTTCTCACAAACTCTAGACACTACATTATTCACAATAACAAGATTTCACGCTGGATATACTTCTAGAGAACATACACATACGTATATGTGTACAACACCAAAACTCACGTCTACTCATTGCGACGTTCTACGGCCGAATGCGCGTACGGTTTAGGGGAGAGGGCTCAGTAAGCTAGTGCGTATTTACGCACTAAGAAAATAGTTCGTACCTTTTCTATTATTATTTATTCATTAATTAGAAGATAAATACTTTATGTTTATTTTATTATGACTTAGGGATTTCTTTATTTCTCTAGTCGCTTTTTTAATTATTTAAGTAATTATTATTATTATTCACTACTTAATACTTTTCTTGGCGTGTTGGTACTGGAAGGTTTCAAGTTGATTCAGGAATCTGGGTATAGGTAAGGGTGTATGATACTCTTACTTATTAAAATTAAAAAATTTTAATCTGTGCGATTTTTGATACATTTAAAATCGTCACAATTCCTCGTACCTCGTAATCTCTGTTGATCGAAGAGCACTTCACTTTCACTTCACTGAATTTCCCCACTCTCGTTATGTATAGTGTGGTGTTGGACTCTCTGCTGGCGTCAAGTGTTTTATGGGTTCAAATGTTAAGATGCTATCATCGTCATTGAAGTGGTTTGCTTTTAGAGTTTGCTGTGTGCGTGTTCATGTAGCTAACTATTTCGTCTACCTTGGGCGTAATGTATGCAATGTGCGTAATAGTGTTCGTGTTAATTCACTCAGTTCAGATGCCCAAAATTGAGAATCATTATGGTGGAATAGTGTTTGAACTGTCACCCACTGTTTTACTCTCGGATTGTTACTCACATGTATTGCATTATGTTGCGTGTCGGTCGTAGTTTAGAGTCACGTATACACTGATATTTAATGATAGTTATGTCTATTCGCACTGTTGATTAGCGGTAACTCATATAAACTATCGAACATACGTTTTGTAGAATTGCGATTGAATTGAATGTCCACTTAAGACCGCGACTTGGTTACAATTTCACTGGTTGATTAACCGAGTTAAAAGTTGAGTAAGTCGCGTAAACTATTTCAATTACTACTACTACTACTACTGTATTATTTCCGTCTTACTGCTATTACTACTGCAACTACTACTACTATTACTGGGCTCCGCGTCCTCGCAAACAGTTTTTATCAAACATTCTCTCCCAGAAGGCAATTTCCACATTTCTACGCCTTCTGCCGTTGTTGATAGGTTCCCTAAATTCCTACCACCTTGTAGATTTTTGTCATCGGTTTCCCGATTCGTCGTTCGAGTCGTTATTACTCTCTCCACCAGTTCCTTAGGAAGATGCCAAACGCTGGTTGGTCGCCGACATCCCCGGAATATTCCAGCGACGAACGTTGTGCTGATTCTCAGAAACTAGAGCAATTCCCCCGCCTGTCTATCAACCTTTGTTTCCACGTTGTCGAGGCACTCTGATATAGCTTTTGTTAAGAGTCTGCAGTGTCTTGGTCAATTGTTCATTTACCCTTCGCTCGTTCCGCCGATTATCAACTCTTCGTTGGGTGTCATCCCTGGACGGGTCCCACGCTTTCTAGTTGTAAATCTGGCTGGACGTTAGGGTGTGTTTTCATGCTGGGCTGTGTGTATCTCTAGTATTCATTGAATATCCGTTCTATTGTCTACATATTTGTCAAGATTTCTCTGCACCCTTTGTTACTGGGTGTAGCGTTCATACGTGTGCTCGTTACAACTCAACCCCACAGCATGTGTTCCATTTCACTTCTGCGTAACCAGGCTGCTGGACTATGCCTTTTGTCTTGGTTTGTTTGGCGCTATAAATCGTAGCTAACTTCGTGCTGTCAACGACGTTCCTTATTTTCTATTGTGGCGTGTACTCAGCCGTTTTTCTCATTGTCTTCGCACTGGCGTCAGGTCTGACGTGTCTCAAATTCGTTCTTATTTACGACTCGGGCCTGGGTTTGTCAACTCGAGTGTGTGAGCGTGCCACTTGATCAAGAAATTATAAATTTTTAAAATTTTGATCACTATATTGTCCCCAAATTGGATTGGATGTTGGATTAACAGGAGACATCTGATCCAATTTCTGCGCTCTGTCCCATTCGTGGACGTCTGCTTTGGAATGGACATGGTTGGATGACCTATATCTCTCATATGGAGCAATTAATAGTTATTCCCTATCTTGGGGTCTTACATGATTATACGAATTTATTGCCGCCCATCTGAGTGAAATGAACGCATTTTTTACATTCTATCCGTTTATATGCGGATTATACAATATTATTTCATGTAAATAATTGAACTAAGATATTTACATCTACTCATTAGACAGTTTGTTTCGTTATTGCCTACATTCTTTCGTTATACCTATATAACGTAATAAATTAGCTGAAGATTAGCTAGCAATTAAATCAATCGATCATACATCGATGAATCATATAACAATAAAATACTTTTAATTCACTACTAGTATCTCATGACTATAGTTGCTAAACAAATAAATACATACATAAGATTAACTTGTGACATATATTATAAATGATTACATTAATAAATGAAGTATGCATATTAAATAAACAATTAAGGATTCATCATACCTCATGATGTATACCTAGACGCTTATTCCTAAAGTTACAAAACGATTGTCTCATATTTAAATTATTAATTGTATAAGCAAATTACTCGATTCACTACATCTTTATCAAGTTATTATTTCACAATTATTTATGTCCTGTATCATTGTATCATAATGTCCCTTTGATACATGGTACACGTTATCAAATTGCTCTATACGTATTGATGTTTAGATACCTAATTAACATTGTAAATAATGAATACATCGTGATCACAAACACAATTGACATTGAAGTTTGAATTAAACACAGTATAGTAAAATTTACATCATTCTTTGGCTAGCTGGACTGGCCTCGCGAGCAAATTACCTGATTTACGTATTCCGCTTTGCAGTCATCTAGCAGTCGGAGTCATTACTATTTTCTTGTATAATCCGTACCTCTTTCGCCGGTTCATGATATGCCTTAATTTGTCGTACGTTAAATCTTCCTCGTACCTTTCCGCTATCGCATTCCACGAGCTCGTACGTGGCCTCGCCGATGATACGGTTGATCTTATAAGGTCCTGAAAATAGTTCAAAAAACTTGTCGATTTTTCTCAACATAGCGTCTGATTGGTGGCATGTTCTTACCAATACCTTGTCGCCAATTGAAAACCTCGTTATCTTCTTACTCTCGTTGCAACGCTTCGCGTGCCTCTCTCTCTTCTCCTTGATTTTTACAAATATATTATTCTCGCGCTTTCCTTCACTGCTAATGATCCCTTTGTCCAAGCATTGTTCCCATGCTCGTGTAGGTCTCGTACCGAGGTGTGCTTCATGAGGGGTAATTTCGATTGTCTCGTGGTACACCTCGTTCAGACACGCTTCGATTGTCTTTATGTATTGGGACCATTTAGTATGTCGGTCACTCACGAAAATTCGGAACAAGTTCCCAAGTTGCCGGTTAATCCTCTCGGCAAGATTAGTACAAGGGTTTCGTATTGCGGTAAACTTCGGTTGGATGTTCAACTCCTTTAAACCGTCGACCCACTTTTTGGAAGTGAACTGGGTCCCGTTGTCCGTCAAAATGGCCCTTGGTCGTCCGAACTGTTCACAATAAGCCTTTATTCTCCGCAACGTCGTGGTGGTTGTTGCTCTTCGGAGGGTGAATAACTTAACGTATTTTGTAAAATTATCCACTATTACGAGTAAATATTTAAAACCGCCCGCTCCTGTCGGTAGGGGTCCATAATAGTCCGCGCTTACCAGATCTCCTCTTGCTGTTGGTATCACAGCGCGTGTGCCACCAAACAGCTCCTTGTTGTTGGTGTCCTTACACTTCTGGCAAACGTCGCATGTTTGTATATAAGTTTTGACCTTCTTCAACATCCGGTCGAACGTGAAATGTTCCTGGAGCATTTTCATGCACTTTTTCGTTCCTAAATGTCCAAACATCTGGTGAATTTCAGCGATTATGTCCCCAGATACGTTGTTAGGAACATATAGCTTCCATTCGTTCCGCTGCCGCCTATATAATTTGTTATTGACATATTTATAAAATTTATTTAAATTTTGGTCTAAACTTCCCTCCTTAATTTTATTAATAATTGTCTTGAGCTTGTTATCTTCTATTTGGTGTTTTCCAATATTTTTGATTAATTTTCGTACTTCGAGTTTCATCTTAACGGTGAAGTGATTGACCAAATATTCATGCGTATTGTCCTGAACTTCGTCTAGTTTCGTATCGTGTGGGTACCTGCTTAAGATGTCGGCTACGATGTTGTCCTTGCCCTTGCAATGGATAATATCGAATTTATATTCTTGGACAGCGAGAATCCATCGCGTAATCCTCGAATTATTCAAATGGCATTTGTTTAGGAATGTCAACGCCTTGTTGTCAGTTATTATCGTCAACGGTTGACCGAGAACATACATGCGGAATTTTTCTAAGCATCTAACGATACTTAAGAGCTCCTTTTCTGTGGTGTAGTAGTTCCGCTCGGCACCCTTGAATGTTTTACTCGTGAAGGCAATCACGCCAATCTCCCCTTCTTCATCAAGCTGATAAAGTTGTCCTCCGTATGCGTAATCGCTAGCATCACATTGTATGTAATACCTCTGGTCTGGGCGCGGAAATCTTAAAACTACAGCATCCACAAATAAGTTCTTGACTCTTACAAAGCAATCGTCTAATTCAGCCGTCCATAAAAACTTGCGATCTTTCTTCAATAATTCATGTAGAGGTTGCGTGGTCTCCGCATATTTACTTGTGAAGCGGTTATAGAAATTAGTGAGGCCTAAGAAACCTTTTAACTGTTTCTGATTCTTGGGCTTCGGGAAATCCATAATGGCTTTGACTTTCTCTTCCGTAGCTTGGATGCCGCGTGTTGTCAGTTGGTATCCAAGATACGAGATTTCTTTTCTGAAGAACTGTGATTTATTGAGGTTGACGGTCAAGTTTGTTTTGTTGAGATTGTTTAACAGTGCCTCTAAATGTGCTAGGTGCGTCTGAACGTCGTTAGAATAACATAAGCAATCGTCAACGTATATTAACGTGTTTCTCTTGACATCTTCATCCAAGACTGTATCCAATCCGCGTGTCAGTGCCGCCGAACTGGTACTTAGGCCGAATGGTGTTACGGTGAATTGGTAGCACCTTCCCTCATACATGAACGCGGTATACTTTCTGCATTCTTGCTTCAATGGCACTTGCCAAAAGCTGCTGGACAAATCAACGGTAGATAGGTAGCGCATCTCACTACATCTTGCCAAAATTTCGTTGATCGGGGAATCAACATATTTGTCAAGATTTCTCTGCACCCTTTGTTACTGGGTGTAGCGTTCATACGTGTGCTCGTTACAACTCAACCCCACAACATGTGTTCCATTTCACTTCTGCGTAACCAGGCTGCTGGACTATGCCTTTTGTCTTGGTTTGTTTGGCGCTGTAAATCGTAGCTAAAACTAAGATTCTTTCGTAACCCACTAACGGTGAGATCCAAAAAATTTAAACTTTTCCTATTCTCTGTTTCGAGTGTAAATTGTACAGTACTAATTATAAAACGAATTAATATAATGTGAAAACACGCGAAGGTATCTACCTGTTCCGTCCAGATACAAAACACATCGTCAACACATCCTGTCCATTAAAAAGCGTATTTTATGTTATCGATGTTATGTGTAACAATTTTTTCTTCCAAAAACGACAAAAAGATTTCGGTTAATAAAAGTGGCAGAAGAGAGCCGATAGGTACGCCATTTAATTGTTTATAGATTTTATTATTAAACTGGAAATAATTTTTTTGCCCTGTGCAAAAATCTAAGGCTGAGTATAATTCATCTCTGGAGCGCGGTTTAAGTTAAACTACCTTGTATATGTGCGGAAGAGGTAGACAGCAGAACGACTACAGGTATAGAGGAAAAATAATTTCTTAACATCAAAGGAAACAAGTTTTGCATTCACTGGTAAACGTAAATTTTGTATGTTATTAAACAGTGTACACATAACCAATATTACTAACCGTCTATACACACCCTTAACACCCTCTAACACATTCTTTGCATCTAGTTATTCTTTTACCAGCTCTTTGAGAATAGCGTAATCGGCTGGAACAATTGTCAGCGTTTAAGAATGTGTTGTGACACTACCGTACCAAATGTTTATGTTTATTAAAATTTTTTTATCTAAGAAATTTCTATTGAAAGTCAAATATTAAAACGCATATTTCTAACTTACTGCACGCTTTTATGTGAGGAGAATGAAATCATATTAGTTTAATGTACTGAGACACGTTGCTAATTACACAGTGTAGCTGTCTACTTTACATCCACAGCTGTAAAGTGGTTACATTCAGCTTACTCATCCGTCTATACTCATGCCCCGTCAGTCAAGAGGATAACAAAGGTGATGTTAACGATAAATTTGAGACATCCTACTGAAGCGCCAACTTGTGCTCAATTTTATCATACAATAATTCACGAAAACTAAAATGACAGATGCACAAAAAAAGATTATTAAACGTCTGATTTATACACAAAAGCCTTAATAAAAGGTTAAAATATATTTACTAAAAAATAGAAATATTTTATCCTTGATAACGTGATAAGGATCACTCTTGTACGAAACATCTTAATTTATCATAGTTTAACTGGTGTGTGCGTCCGTCCGCGCGCGCGCGCGCGTGTGTGTGTGTGTGTGCGTGTGTGATAGAGAGAGGTTGAGTAAGATGTGTGAACCACGGACCATTTTACGTCAAAGAGTAAAAGAGTAAGGTCCAAACACACAAAGTTATGTAATAACATCGGGCGCCAGGAAAATTTAAGTGAATGTTAATTAAAGTAAACAAAGTAAAAATTGATTTGTATTTCATGAGACCATTGACTGCCCTCGCAAAATTTTGCAAACACAATTTGAAGGCACGACCTATAGCCTAGTGTGGGTCAAGTAAATCCAGCCTTGAGCTGCCCAACGTGTGTTTGTAGTGAAATTAGTGTGTGCGCTTGGCAAGTTAAACACTACTGGAATTACGCTGGGACACTGACTGGTATGTGATCGTTGATAGTCATTTCTACCATTAGTGGAAAAATATATAGGCTATATACATAGACAGACAGACGCAGACATAAACACATACATACAGACTTTGCAAACTTTAAATACATGCGCGCTTGTGCTTAAAAGAATATGGTTAAAGATTACTTAAACATAAATGATAGTAAACACATAAAAATATTAATGTTTTATACTAATTATTTTAAAAAGTCTAGGAATTAACTTCTGTCTTACAGATTACTTTTTATGTTTAACTCCGACAAGTTCCTTTTACTTACAGTCGATTTTTGTTATATATTTTTGAATTACAATTTTTTGCTGTTATATTATGGTACACATGAAGACTACAATAGAATACGAAATGTAGGACTTCTTTAATGTTTCACGACTGTGGTAGTTTAGGTGTGATATAATAGTAACAGTCCAAACTATAATTTATAATAGTCCAAAGAACTTATTTATACCAGTAACACGCCATCGAATCTTAGGTTCAAAAATTGCATTTGTGCATTTTTCACTAGTCGAATTGTTAAAACCATCAGAAGACATTTATATTTAATTACAAAAATAAATATTTACTTTTAAACAATTAAATGTTAATTGTTTATAATGTAGTAGTAAATGTGTATATATACGAAAAAATTCGCAAAATTGGCTGTGGAAACAAACTTATAACTAATAAATTCAAGTAATATATTATTATATTATATGATTGTAGAAGTAATATAGTATTATATTATAAAATCACGATGCATGTAAAAAAGGATACAATAATGACAGAAAGTCGTTTTAACAATCACCGTAACCCGACGCTCGCATTGTGACAAGGAACCTATTTAACTGCCAGTAAGTAAGTAAGGCCAATTACGACCTTCATGCGAGTAGCGGTGCTCCTCGATCCCCATCAGTTGAAATGACCAAGAGTTCCCTTACACCGATGTGGCACGTGATGATATGGTGTGAAAGTCATTCCCGTATACAGCTGTGATACGAAAATACGAAAATCTTATAAATCATTACACATTTATCTCAGGGATAATGATTGCATTGTATGTAATTATCTTGTTAAACTTTTTACCTTCGAAGAACGCTTGAAGAGTATATCTGCATGCGTAAATTTAATATAATTATCAATAGTCATAATGATTGCAATAACAATAATGTACAGTAGTAGTAGTAGTGGTAGTAGTGGTAGTGGTAGTAGTAGTAGTAGTAGTAGTAGTAGTAGTAGTAGTAGTAGTAGTAGTAGTAGTAGTAGTAGTAGTAGTAGTAGTAGTAGAAATATTAACTATTTCTGCAAGTAAAATTAGATTGTATTATCATCTTTCACACGTTTTACTGATTAAATTAGCATCATCACAGGTTCATAAATGAATAAACAAACAATTTTAATTGTAATTTTCATTTAATTTGTTTGTTTATTCATTTATAAATCTTCGATGATGCTGATTTAATCAGAGAAACGTGCGTAAGGTGATAATACAATCTAATTTTACTTGCAGAAATAGTTAATATTTGAAGAACTGTTCATAATAAAACCTACAAGAAATACTTAAGAGTTCCTTACAAAATAATAAAATAATTACAGAAGGCCCATTCGGAAAGTACATTACCCGTTTGCTAGAAATTGTCCCGTTAATGTCTGTTGTTGTTGTTTAGCATCTCAGTGACGTGTCTGTTTAATCTGCGTGAATTTCAAGTGCTCCTTGAACTTTGTGCTTTTTTCTGTGCGTTTAAAATATTTTTTAAAGTCGATAATACTGCCACGTGGAATGTGAGATCCGTACTTCACGCAAGAAATATGCGGCCGTGAGAGATTCACCGTCAAATCAGTGAAGTGTACGGTAGTGTAATGGATGTAAGACGATCGCGGTAGGTAGGTAGGTAGTGTAAGACGATAGTGCCGTAATTCTGACGAAGTGAGAGAGAACGTTCTTGACAACGAACGAAGTGATCGTTCTTCCGTCATTAAGATTGATTTTCTGCGTCGTGTTGACGAATTCGTCAAACAGGGTCGGCGTGTCACATTTTGAAGAAATAAGTTAACAAAAACAGTATTGGTGCTGCGTTGTCTTTTTTGAGTCGTTCAAAGGACGGAGATGACTTCCTAATACATATCGTAACAGAAGACGCAACCTGGGTTTCTTTTGCTACACCAGAAAGTACACGTCAGTCTACGCAATGGTATCACCGTCGTTCTACATCCAGACCACAAGTGTTTTCAAGTAGGCGGTCTTAACTCGGAAGGTTATGGTTACAGTCTTCTGGGCCCGGAAAGATCCACTCTTTGTTCAGTTTATGCCCTACGGGGCCACAATAAATGCCGACACGTATTGTGACGAGAAATTCAAAATCGCCAGAGAGACCTGTTGTCTAGCGGCATTATGTTTTTCCATAACAACGCACGACATCAGTTGCTTGAGAAATTTAAGTGGAAAGTTTTCAGTCATCCAGCCTATAGCGTACACCTTGCCCCCACTGACTATCATCTGTTTCTTAACTGAATGAAACATCGCACGACATTAGTTGCTTGAGAAATTTAAGTGGGAAGTTTTCAGTCATCCAGCCTATAGCGTACACATTGCCCCCACTGACTATCATCTGTTTCTTAACTGAATGAAATTTTGAGAGGAAAGAGTTTTGACAGTGATGTAGACTTAAAAGAAAACAGTGACTACTTATATTAACGAACTGGTAGTGGAAGTATATGACTCGGAAAAACAAAAACTACTCGAACATATGATAAACGTTTAAATATACATCGTGAATATTTGGAAAAGTAGCTTAAGGTTAGTTTAAGTTAAACAAAAAGTTATGTTCAAAAATCTTTATCTGTTATTTATTTATCATAAAACGGGCACAAACGAAAAACGAACCTCATATAATAACAATTATTGTTGTTGTTTATTATTATTATTGTTATTATTATTATTATTATTATTATTATTATTATTATTATTATTATTATTATTATTATTATTATTGCAAAACATTAACTCTTTTAATTACAGCAGCCTAAAATTTCCGTCTCAAACTCTGTTTACTTTGACAATGTAAAGAAAAGCTTTGAATTTTTATGCTAGCCTGCCGTTAAGTCTGTAAAAGATATTAGATCTAATGAAACTCAGTCATTGTTAGGATTTACGGATTGTCAGGATTTTTTTTTTAATTCTTGCTTTCTTCTACCGTACCCATGAATGTTGCGACAAGTTCACAACTTAGTGATATAGGCATAGTACTCCTGCTTGTGGTTCTTGCTACCTACTGCTTATTCTTCCCTTTCGACTCCGGTTAAAAAGCCCTGGATTATACAGGAACTAAATTTCTGCTTTTCTACATCAAAAGTCAGCGGCGACACTGGATGTCCCACCCCAAGATAAAGATCACCTACTGAGATCCATCGAGCTGAGAGAAAGATGCGAGCCAATTTCTTATCACGTGTTACAGATACGTTAACAATCCTGACTTGACCAACGTTTCTGCCAGCCTGGCTAATCTTGTGTTACGGGTAAGGAAGATGTATCTTCTTCTGCGGTCAACCACCTTGATATGTGTATCTAAATGCGCGTACTTACTTGTTGTGTATTTATCTAATTAGATTTAAAAATGCGACTGACGCCAAGATAAAACGCGTTTACAATATACATTTGGAATGTACTAAGACAGTGGGCGTTGGCAACAGGAAATCGCCAGTTTAGTCCAGTCAGTCTTCCTAAGTCCGCTTAAGTGTAGGTCTCAGCTAATTTCAGCACAGTCGGTCTACTGAACTAAATGTTTTTGTCAGATGCCAATCCGCATTACTGCAGTTAACGTAAATTTGGTGAGAAACTAAGAACATAAAATAAAACATGTTATCGTTTAAAAGTTGAAGCTGTCATCAGGTGGATTTTGAAGGCTGCTTCTAGGAAAAATTCTTTGTGATTTTATTGTTTTGTTTTTTCCTTATAAACTTGTAGGGCCTAAACTAAAAACGTAAAAGCTATCTAGCATTTGATAACATATTTACAGTCGCACGTTGTAGCTTACTACGCGTACGAAGTACTAGATGATTTAATACAATTCCACAAATAAAGTAATTAATTTATAACAATTTTAATGAATCTTGTTTCTGTCGATCACTTGGACCTCAAACCTGAGTACATGTACTAATCGCAGAGAATTACGTGTATCCTTATCTTTATCTCTTTTGTCTGCCTATGTATCTCTCCCCCTGTTTTGTCGCCCTGTTTCTATCACTCTATTCCTCTCTCTCAACTGAGTGTTGTGTTGTGAACGTAACCTAGGGCTACAAAGTTCTAGTATTCATTTAAAACCGGGCTGTTGGACCGTGGTCGATTGCTAATAATGTTGGTATTACTAGACACTTCGGCCACACCTCCGGAGGCCATCCTCAGTATAAAAATCGTTCGAAAGGTGTCAAGCCGACCGCACCTCACTGTTGAGGAGTAAGCGTTTGCTTAAACGTTCGGCTTGTCATCTTTCGAACGATTTGTATGCTAAGGATGGCCTCCGGAGATGTGGCCGAAGTGTCTAGTAATACCAACATTATTAGCAATCGACCACGGTCCAACAGCCCGGTTTTAAATGTTTTTAATAGTGTTCATTTCAGCCGTGACAGCACTTGAAATAGATTAAAAAACGTTCTGGTTGATAAATGAAGGTTAAGTAGACCTCAAATTTAGCGATCAGTACTGTGTAACTGATATCTTGTATTATTATTTGTGTTTTATATATCCTTTACGAAACAACTGTTCATTTCAACGTGTTATTAGTGCCAAGGATTAGTTGTAGTGAGTTTAGCAACTATGAGTAGGTTGTGAGAAGTTTGAAGTGTAGTGAGAAATTTTAATCTGTTACTACAGATTAAAGTTCAAATAAATTTTAAAACCAAAATATTTTTCTGATAAAATTGCCTGATATTTTATGTGGACTCAGAATAAAACTGTACACTGTTACTGACGGGTAACAACAGTAACAGAGATTGTTGCACTGTGACAGCATTAGAATTCGATATTACCTCAGTGCCTCATTACCCGAACAATACCTGATTACCTGAAAATTATATTTTTGAGACGGCTGTCACTCACAACCGTTGAAAAAAAAGTTAGTAATTGAATTCGATAGTTTATTTTTAAATCTATATTGTTCATGTGCTTATTTTAGTTTCACTATAACGGTATCCGAGACATGCCACAACGAAGGGCTACTACGTACGAGAATAAATGAATCGGTCCCACGGTGTGACTATCAATCACCGAGTGATCGCACTACGATTACGGCCAATTTTTATGTGTAATTAACTTTATTTTCACATAAAAATTACACATAATACTGAAGTTTCTGGTTGAATGTTTGCTTTCAATTGTCCGCTTTCTTATATTAACTCGATAGTTTATTATATATCGAGGACGATAAAGTCGAGTTTATTGCCGGCGATATAACAAGACGGAGTGGCGTGTGTGTGTGTGTGTGTGTGTGTGTTACTGTTCCATTATATAACGCCACAGCTCGCAGTGTTTCTCTTTACAACGCGTCGAACTGATGTATTTTCCAGCTTCAAGAAATCTTCACTTACGAAATCACCATAGAAGGTAAACGTGATCTGAGAAACAATGGGATCAAAATAAATTAAATTAAAAGGCCAGTAACTGTTACAATAAAATGTCTCTCCTGTGTGTAAACAATAATAACGTTCGTTCGACTTTTGTGAAACTTCAGCGTGTTAACTGATAAAAGGACGGTGAGTTCAATGTTTGTGACCTTACGCGATGAGAGCATGTAGAAAATAGTGCAGAGCAAAAAACAGATGATCTTTGATTCCGCGATAAACGTGTTTCAGTGGGCAACCGATGTGTAAAACAACTTGACGATCGCCGCAGTTCGCTAGTCCATCTGTTCAGAAGCCGTTGGATGGTCAGTAGTTTGTGTGGATCGACACCATGGATAAAATGACCGACGACGAAAAACAACAGGCTGTGAAAAGGCTTGGCCAACTCGTCGACGGTAAGTTTCTCTTTTGTTTTCTCTAACAGACCTCTAGAAGACAATTTAATAATAGTAATATAAATTTCATATTTAAACATTTAAAAACTGAATAAACTTTAATTAAAATAAGTAGAATCTGTAGTCTTTAAACATAATTTTATGGTTTAAATATGACCCTATCTACCCCCCCCATGACCCTATCTATCTACCCCTATGACCCTATCTTAAATGAGTGAAGATACGTATAGATTTTAAAGACGTAATAAAATAAAAACAACAAGAATCTGACAGCGAGTATTGTAGAAGTGTTTGATATCAGAACGCCTGTCTTATCAGACTAAAAACATTCTAGGTGTGAACGGCCCAAAACGTGCGACGTGTTCACATTGTTATCGGTAATTGCTCTCTATAATGCAGAGCTTCTGTTCGCGTACTGACATTCGTCACGTCCTCATTACAACTGAACATCACCATCGCCATCGCCACAGCGTTGTCTGTAGATATTTCCGCGGCGCTCGCAACTGGCCGTTTCAGCTCAAAATAAACAAAAAGTATCCAACAGTTTTGGCAGCTAGGTTTTAGTCATAGTTGAGATTTTGCGTTTATTTCTGGTAAAACGTGGTCGACAGGCTAAAGTAACCTGAATGTTTTACTTTTCGTGATGAAAATTGTTGTTTTCAATTAAGTAAAGTAGTTAAGTAGGAACGACGTCAGATGCTGTGCGCTTAACCTATCTAATGCACGCAAATAGAATTCGGCTGATTGGAAAATTCACACAAAACATGTTTACTTATGGATACAAAACAGATGACCTATAATGATTAAAATTACTACATATTATACTTCATTTCATAACAGTTAAATTTACAATTTGTAATTGCTTCGGGTTTCTTTCTGGATGTTGAGGGTATTACATTATTATTGGACGTTTCCTTCATTCACACAGTTGGATGTTATGGCTGCATTCGAGGTGTCCATTCTGTCTCTCAACTGCTAGTCAAGACAGTCTCTGAAGAAGGTTACCTCATAACTGAAACGTCTGGATGAAAGTAACATCCAACATGGGCTTCATAAGCCTCGACAGCCGCAAACTCTAGACTTGCGTCATTTCACGACTTGAGGCCTCTGTATCTTAATACCCCCCCCCCCCGCAAGTAGCGGGTGTTGCGGAATCTGTAGTTCCGCCCGTGACAACCAAAAACAAACCAAACGAAACTGTAAGCTCCGGCCGTAAAAAATGTAGAAATGCATCGGATTTGTTAACATTTTTGAAACGATAGTAGCATGATAGGTGTATACGCGAAAGGAATTATTAATATATGTACGCGCGTTGTGTATAGCTTCCATCGAAAAGGAACCTGACAGATATCAGGTTTGATTGTGATCAGTGGCCGATGGTTCTGGTGCCTCGTGAAGAAGATGTGGAAATCTGAATCCATAAAATGGAATTACAAGTTCCCCAGATGCCATAAAAAAAAAAGAAAAGAAACGGAGACTAGTACATTCTGTAAATATCATAATGGTTGTCAAGCAATGTTTAATTCATTCATTTGAGTTTTTTTTTTAATTTTGGGATAGGTTAAATAATTTTCAGTCATTCTTTATTTGTGTTAATAATAGTGTCAATAGTAAAGTTAATTATAACAGTAGTTATAGCAGTTATATAGAGTTTATTAATAATAACTACACAATAGTTGTGTTAATTATAATAGTCAATAATAGAATGTTATTATATAATAACAGACTGTTATTGTTTTAACGAGACTGAACTAACGGACTAACAAAAACTTATGTTTGGAATAATAAAAATGTCTTTTCACAGTAAATAAATTTTAAATTTTATTGTTTACATGTGTGTCATTTATTTTTATAACATTAAATTGTTCTTCTATTAATGGATTTATTTATACAGTGTCATTAGTAATTTGTTAACAAGAAGTTTCTAAACAATGATGGTGGAATTTCGAGAATTCGTTAGTGACCTAAGCCAAAAACGTTCATTTTCAGAGTATGAAAACTTTTATAAACCACCCTGGAGTGGCGTTTTCCTAGGAGAGTTACTGCGGGGGGGGGGATAAGACTACCTTGAAGGTTGGACTACCCATTTTCCTCGGGATAAATGATATATATTTAAGTTTCTTTTCATATATGATTATTATTTCAACAATTATTTGTAAGCTTTATTTTAACACATGCAACTGGCTTAGAAATAGGCCTACGTTAAGTGTTTATGGAATTGTACTGAAAGTTTTAATAGCTAAGGGTAGTTGATATCCTTGACCCCCCCCCCCCCCGGAGTACGCCACTGCCGCCCTATAACTACTACTACTTTACAGTGGTGGGTAATATCTTGGACAATTTATTCTCAGTGCAGATAATCATGTTAAAACTAACTTTTAGTAGTAGGCCTACTTGTAGTAGTACGTGTCTTTATTTACCTAGAAACGTAGTCTGCGTTTTTACTGAGATATGAGCTAAGATTTGTACATTTGAAATAACTGATTTTGTAAGAAGAAGTAACACAGTAAAAATACTCTCTGACATTTTAGTAACCCCGGTAATTGTATGTGTGACTGAACATGAACACTGACGAACATTTGTTAGAAATCTTTCGCGATGTATCGCATATACTGTATGAGGAAACGAGAACACGGTGTGTATTTGTATTTCCGCTCTCTACGCTCATAAGTTATAATACACAGTAAAAACCAATTTGGACTTAATTTTTGTAAATTAACCTGTTACGCCTGAAATAAATGACGTATTTACATATGGAATTCGGGGTTATGTGAAAAGCGGATTAAAATGGAAGAATAGTGAGGAGAGAAGAAAATAGAAGAGTGACATGCCCGAAAAGAGTTAAGAGGACTAAGGAAGAAGCGATGTGTTTTCAGACCTTATTTGTCACAGAATAACAGACCAAGCCAGAGACCTTAAGGTCTGTGACCTTTGTCACAGAGACCTTATTTGTCTCTGTTCTGGACCAAGACTCGTGACTTAAGCCAGGCGTGAAAATTAAGGTTTATTAATGGTTCGATAACTGAGTGACGAATATACAATTATACAATAAGAACCTAGTCAACATATCTCTTGAAATTGGTCCACTGATTTGCTGAACAACACTTAAAACCGATTGATGGAACAAATTATAAATAAATCTTTTACAGCACGGAATGTCTGAACGTAAAAATGTGTACTAATCTATTACTGGCTTGCTAATACCAAACCTCAAATATTTTCTTTCTTTCCTTGCCTGAAGAAGTCAAGAACACGCTTTTCTTGTAACTGCTACGGAACACAATGTTATTTCAGTTTGCTAGTGTATTAGTTTCCTTAACAGTTTCTCGTTTGGTTAATAATTTAACCTTTCTCCCGTAATTAACTTTAACCTTTCTTCCTACTTCCTTTAAATTCTACTTTGAATTTTTTTAAATTCTTCATATGTTTGTTCTTCTTCTGTCTTTTTAAATTATCTTGTTATGCTTTAAATAAACTGCAAATTCACAGACGAAATTCGGGATTGCACATTACAATAAAAGCTCCTCCACACAGACGCGATACTTAAGTCGGTACGGTATCACAGAATAAGAATTAATGATTCTTATTCTGTGACGGTATAGTATTCAGGAACATTATCACTACTCACCGAGAGCACTACCTACACTAGCGCGACACTCGATACGTCGGAAATACAGCTGACCTTGACTCATACGTGCTGTAAGGAGACCGTAAACCAGTGGTTCCGAAACTTTTCACTCCGCGGACCCTCCCAAATAATTAAAAATTTCACGGATCCCGTCTGAGTTATGAAATATAACAAACAGTAAATGTGATACACTCTTATATTTTAATTAAAATGTATTAAAATCAAAATTCTGTTAACCTGCAAAATTATAATATTAATTACATCAAACATAGTTTAATGTGAACAATGAGCTGCTTTTGAACAATTAGCTCTGCAATACTGCGTTTAATGTCTGATAATTTCAATATTAAGTCACTCTCGACGTCAAGTATATTTCTTAACTTTGCCAACCTCGGCTCTATCTTTCCATTCACACGTACCGAAATCCAGCTACTTAGACGTAAAACCAGCTTCACGGAAAAATATTTTGCTTAGATATAGTGCTTATGCATGGGCTAAAACAGCCCAATCAGTCTGCGTTGATGCGGCGCTCTAGTCAGATCTGTTATACGACATGATTTAAAGACATTATTAAATCCATTAGTTTGAAATTACTTTTACACTTACAATTAGTTTGAACAAAAACAACGTAGGAATCTTCTACTAATTGTTTTAAGATTCTTAAATTTACATTTTTTTTAAGCATAAAAAATCTGAGAAAATTACGGCATATTGTATTCTTTCTTAAAAGTATCCGCGGACCCCACTTTGGGAACCACTGCCGTAAACCGTCCCAACCGAATCATGTAGCGACTCAGAGTTACCGGGTGCTCCGAATTTTCGGAAGATCTTCTCCATATTTATAATATTCCAGAAAATACGAAATTTTGTATGAATTTCCGAACTTTTTCCTACGTCATTTACAGTGCTATGTCACATTTCCAGAATCTTGTTTTTGCGTATGCCATCAAATCTGGTGTTTCTTTGCAACCAAGTCTGTCACTGCTTTCAAAAAAAGTTTATAGTTTCTTCCGCCTGTTACAAACAATTAGGATCACCCACACACAATGACGTATTAGGCATTTTTCAGTTATCAATTATTTTATTTTATTTTGCTGTCACACCTGATAATGTTACTTTTGTTTTTACCCCATTCGTCCTCTAGTAGTAAGAGGGTATTTTTTTACTACAAACAGTACAAAAATTAAAATAAGAAATCGGTTAAGCGCCCAAATGTTCTCTGGACGTCTGCTTCCAAAATAAATTTTTGTTTTCAAAGTCTGCATCCTGCTACGATTTCAAAGTTGGCGCGAAGTTTATAAGTTTGTTGAACAACAGTATCTTATGTACTTGTGGGGGAAGAAGGAAAGAAAGACTTGGAATATAAGACAACGCTGGTGAGTGAACAATTTTTCCCATAATAATTATACCGTATATTAACTTACTATTTAAGCTTATTATTGTTTTTTTGTGATTTATCAAAACAACTTCCAAAATTTTCATTAATCTCCCGAAATGTTTACATGCAATCGTCCTGAAAAAATTATTTAGACCTGGCAATACTGTATAGACTGTCTTCTTAAGAGTAGTGATTCAGCACGACTTAATGAAACTTATAATAGACTTTGTAAAATCTTCATTTCATTAAAAATATATAATAATTTGTAAAATTTATTATTCTATCGAGAAGAAAAGATATACAAACCGAAATACCAAAGTGGTATGCCGAGTAAAACATATCGCGCTCCTCGGTATCCTGCACGCCTGAACGTGTGTGGTGGCCTTCAAGTAGGCTCCCCCGACTTGCGTATCGCCTCTGTGTGGGAGAACCTAACTGTCAACTTATTCACCCTAGAGGAGAGTCATCGACTAGACAGACTAAAACAAAAACTTCGATCTCAGCAGAATTAAGATTGTTTTTGCTTCAACCCACATTGCGTCAGCTATCTTCTGATCTTTGTTTATCACATTCTGCATATGCTCCTGAGTTTTCTGAATTTAAGAGCTCGACAACTACATGGACTCTAAACCTAGTTAAGACGCTAGTGTTCACTGGTCCAAATGTGGCATTTTCTGGTGTTCTCGCGATTTTCAACCGACTACTAATCGTGAGAGTCAGCTACACCATGCCATACGCTTGACCATTACTGCAACCGACTACTAATCGTGACAGTCAGCTACACCATGCCATACGCTTGACCATTACTGCAACCGACTGCTAATCGTGACAGTCAGCTACACCATGCCATACGCTTGACCATTACTGCAACAACGTCGCACGAGAGCGTTTGTATGTTAGAACGTGAATTCATTTGCAAGACGAACGTAAGTAAAATGAGTACCTCATCGAAAAATCTCTTCAAGTTTGTTCACCTTTTGCTGAGCAACCGATTGATGGAACGAATCTATAAATATTATTAAAGACAAGTTGTTGAACCGAGTCTATCTCGCTTATCATAACCAACAATATATTATGATGTTATGTAACGCAGCTCAATGTACTGTGTTACACCTTTAACCTAACTACTTGCTTCGGTTTTACTTAATGATATTACAGTAATGGCAAGAAGCAATGGCCTCCTTTGTTTTGTCCTTCCGTTTCTTAATCGTTGGCGCGTGTCTCACCAACATCGTGATGTCCGTCAACTCATTCCTTTAGCTAACGTTTGTTAAAACATGATTACACGAGACTATGTACGCTACAATGATAATTTATTTCCAATGCTCCTTCTGACAGGTGTGATAAATCCCGGTATACCATCTTCTTCCACAAGTATTAATCAAAAATGGTTTGCTCTGGCCCAATGAAATAGACTAGAGTCGGTCATTCCAACGTTTTCTCGGACGTCCCGCACTTCTCCGTCCATTCGGCTTATATTTCAATAGTTGTTTGGGAATACGGCAGTCATCAATTCGGTTAAAATATTCCAACCATTTTAGGACAATCCTATCGAGTATATCTATAACATTCAGTTCCTGCCCTATACCTACATTTCTTCTGCGATCTTGAAGAGTAAATGCCTATCTTCGACGTGCCTGAGAAATCTCATTTTGCCCGTTTGAATACAACCGGCCTTTTATTTCGTTAAAAGTCCAATTCTCATACCCGTAGAGAAGTGTAGGAAGGCGTGTATTAATTCGGCGTGTTTCTTTACTCGTTGGTTTTAGAGTTCTGATGGTCCCACACGTGTCATTATCCACCATGCCATTGTCTGTAATGTAAGACAGTATAGCCCAGATATTAAACATTACAGAACACGTTCTATAACGTTACATTGGAAAATGTCGAAAATATTGCCAAATGCGTCAGAACACAAGTTACTTAAGTAGCTGTCAAGTTTAAACTATAGATCCAACAGGTATAACATTTTAGACAATTTTGTCACTAACACGACAAATGTGTGCTAACATTATAGAAACTTATTTTTTAATCGGGCAACTTGTAGCGCATGTATTCAAAAATTGTACGAACTTTTAATCAAACCTGTAACACTTTTATTACATCCTTCCCGTAGTATATACGTTCAAATACTAGAGCAATAAGGACAAAAGGGGCTACACGAAATCAATAACTTGATTTAATGGACTACTAAATAACGATAGACTTCATTTCTTAGTTTTTTTTTTTTTTTTTTTTTTTTTTTAGGCAATACGCTACATAATACCAGACGTGAAGTCATAATATACAAGACCGTATTTTTTATACGTGCAGGGTATAAGCACGTCCTTCCCTCAAAATTATTTAAACAAAATTTAATTTCGGTATGTCTCTCAGCTGGTAGCCTTATCTTCTTGGTAAATGTTTGTTAACATCACGAGTCGATGAGACTGACGACTTTAATATCTTAATTTTGGTTATAAAGAAAAAGCAGAGGACTAGAACATTTAGTACACCAGCAAGCAAGCATTTATGAAAATTACAAGTGAAACCGCGTTGCTTTGTTTACTAGTACTAGTTATGGAGAGAACTGTCAGCTAAAATCAGTCTCATTACTAGCGGAAGAGAAAATACCACTAATCCACATACGGACGGATTTGCAAACTGTACTTTCTCTCTTTATGTTTGTATGTGTCAATACACGTATATGAACTGGGTTAGCCGATAATTGTGAAAACATAAAGACTATACAGATAGTTGTAACAATATAGATAGTTATTACATCATTTACTTATCTGTGAAACTCATGAATGCCAACATTACCGAACCGACATTACGTTGTTTGATTTGTTACATGATTTGTTACAGAAATTACTTACACGCGTCTTCAGAACATTTGTCGAATACAAGTTAAATAATCCTGTTTTGTACTTTTAAATCCAGTACAGTAATTTCTCGTTATCCGTGAATATTCTTTATCCGCGACTTTGCATATTCGCGGTTACTAATTTTTCAATTTTATTTTATTTATTTCTTAACAAAATCTATCTCCAATGTTCATATATTATGAATGATAGAATTAGTTTTTATAGAAATCATGTCAAAATCATATTAGGATAGGATTGTAATAGTAACGATTCTTTTTTTTTATGAGGGGGGAAATGCGTTATGCACCACCAGATAGACACAGCTCTCCGGTGTGTGGGACTCCCACCCGCTAAATACCCCTCTGGCTCCTTTTCAGGCTAACCAGTTCGGGACCGCTTTCATCAGACGGATCAGACCGCTTTATTTAGCCAATACCGGGCTCCTTCTCTTTCTTCTACAGTTTCAGGGGCGTATTTTCTGGGAGGGCGAACGGGATCGCCCCCCCCAGGTGGTCGAAAAATTTGACGAAATTTGTTAATCTCTTAATTTTTTAACTGTTTTATTATTTATTCAGCTGTATACACTAATATACAATAGTTTCAGCTGTGTCTATCTTTTTTAAATATACAAACAGGTTTATTACACAGCATTAGCATATACGTTTGAAACATGTAATGTAAGAAAACAATTCAGTCAACAAGTATATTGTAAACAATGTTTCAATAACGCGTATTTTTATTGTATTATTACCGTTTACTTTAATGGGACTGATTTCAGCCACTTTAAAGCTAGTAATGTTGATTAGTCTTAATTTGTTTTTCTTTTGTATGAAGCCGACCCGACCCAGGACCCCCCCCCAAAGAACAAATTGTAAATACGCCACTGATACAGTAGTCGATAATTCAACGATCTCTATCTTCTTGCTTATTTCTGCACAACACACTTTCCACTTCCCACGCCACTGGTCCCAGTTGGCTGTGTCAAACAACACGATCTTCATGACATTGTGGGGCGTTATCTGACCAATCTCCGCCTCAAGTCTCTGCTGCTCTACCGCCCATCTATCGCATTCAAATAAAGTGTGGTGAGGGTCATCAGCATCCGAGTCACTATAGAGTCAAGCCGGGATCATGGTTATCTCCATCTTACACAAGCAGTTTCGGAAATACCCGTGTCCAGTCAGAAACTGTGTGAGGTAATAGTTGATCTTACCGAACGGGCGGTCCAACCACTATCATTGTGGCACTCCACCTGCCTCTAACGTCGTTGTTCCAGCAGTTCTGCCGCACCGACGAATGGCTAGATCCCTGGCTCCAACTCTTAATCACACCTCCTCCTGTATCCACTTTCGGGTTACAGATCTGCTTCCGCTCCTGAGCAATCAGATCGATAGGGATGACGCTCGCAACTACCAGGACTACTGGCTCTGACACATTTCGGTAAAAAACGCCGTTTCTTTGCACTGAAGCCATAGTGGCTTTTGACATTTCGTCGACACGCTTCAGCTTCTTGAACAGGAAGGACCTCCTCTCTGGACCAGCTCTACACTGGACATTTCGGAAGCGATTCGCTGTCGTACAGCTGCTGCCCTGCTGCCTTCGTTTGAAGAGGACAGCAACACTACATCTACTGCCCTGCTTGCTGTTAATCATCAGGCCCAAAGAAGACAGAAGACAACAACTCAGCTGGCTGGTGAACTGAGTAGCCAGCACAAGAACGGCTGAGTCGTCGGACCTTCTAAGGGCCACCAGCCAAGCCGACCCTTCTCAGGACCAACATCTCGCCTGTTGAAGAAGAGGAAGCATAGCCTGCCAGAGCTCTACTTGCGCAGCGCATCTTACTCGCTGACGCTCAGGCTCTTAGGTAGCGCTGCCCCGGACGATGCTTGCGAGCCCCCACCAGTGGTAAGCGAGCTTGGATATTGCCGGGGTAAAGAGCCCGGGGAAACAGCCTGAGCGCTCCAGTTCCCCTACTCGAGGTCCGGCTCGGGCCAGACCCTAGGTCCCTGGTTACCGCGGCGGATATGCCCGGTACGGGCGAGCCAACGAGCACGCAGTCGCTCGCCACTTCCTTGCCCCACTCGAGCGACTCGCCGAGTTCTCCGCTCATGCCTGCGGACCAAGTTGATCCCCGGACGGTTCCCCTGCCCGGTGACGAGACCGACGCTTTCGTAGCGGTTGGGCCACGCGGGCGCCCGGTTAAGAAACCGAGGCGGAACCGGTCCTCCTCTACCTCTTCTTCGGCGTCCGCCATGGAAGTTGTCCCCGCCGATGGCGAAACCGGCACGGGGCCGCCTGTGCCCGGCGATGCCCAAGCACCGCTAGCCACTGGTCGCATCCAGCCCGTGTTCGTTCACGGCGTGAACAACGTCACCGGTTTTTACCGGCGACTGATAGCGGCTCCCGGACTTTTCCCGGCCAACGTTGACTTGAAGCTCCTTGGGGGCGATACTGTCAAGATCGTTGTCCGAGGTCTGGACGTGTACCGCAGTGTCATGGCGTTCGTCGAATCCGCCAACCTGCAGTTTCACACCTTCTCCCCCAAACACGTGAAGCCTCTGTCTTTTGTGCTCAGAGGCTTGGACGTGGATTCTCCTCTCGAGGAAATCCTCGATGAGCTGCGCGAGCTGGGCTATCCGGTTCGCTCGGTACATCGAGTATTTGCTCCAGCCGGACCAAGGCGTCCAATTCCCCTGGTCCGTATCATGGCGGAGAATAGCGAGGCAGGCGCAAGCCTACTCTCTCTTACGCGGCTTTTTGGATTCCGCGTTAAAGTGGAAAGAAGCCGCGCTCCCGGGGCTCTGCCTCAGTGTTACAGGTGCCAACGCTTCGGGCACCACTCAGAGACATGCTCAAACGCTCCTGCGTGCGTGAGGTGTTCTTTACCTCATGCCACTAAACATTGCGATGCACCTGCTTTCAAAAGGTGCATCAACTGTGGCGGAAGTCACCCCGCCAACTACCGGGCATGCCCGGTGTTTCAGCGGGAGCTCGAGCGGCGAAAGCCGAAGGGCGCCTGCCACCACCGAGGCATCCGGAAGCTGGTTCTAGACCTGCAACCGAGCAGCCAGGCCCTTCGCCTCCTGCTACGGCTGCCGTGTCTTTCGCCACAGTTATAAACAAGCAACGTAAACGTAGTAAAGGTCCGAAGCAAACACCTGTGGTACAGGCAACCCCGACTCAGGCTCCTTCCCAGGCCCCTGTCCCACCTCAGGCGAAAAAGCGACGAAACCTCGCGACATCTCAAAAAAGTGAGACAGACCAGCCTTTAACAAACATCTCGGTTGTGGAGCCTGAGACAACTCAACCCTCCCCAACACCGGAGAATCCTGACCCTGCTTTAGAAGCAGCCTCGCCTGACCTCTCGCCCCCGCGGTTTCCTAATTCAGGCAAAAAGAAGCGGCATCGTAAGCGCCGTGGCGCTCGCTCCCGGGCTCCTGCCAACCCAGACGCACAGTCCAGACAGCCTGCGCATCGCGTTAAGACAGAAGAAATCGCATCTGTCCCTCTTCCTAGCACCTCCGCTAGAGGCGCTACACCTGGCCCTAAAACACCCTTTGCTTCCACCAATCCCCCGATTGATAAGTCTCGGCAAACAGTCTCCGGGCACTCTGCCTCTAAAGCCGTACCTGACGACTACCAGGTCGTCAAAGACTTCCTTGCAGAAGTTGACTTCCGCAAAGTTGCCCAGACCTTCAGGTCCATCCGCTCCCGCTTGGAGACTGCCGATACAACCGAGAGGTTCATGCTCTTGGTGGAAGCCGCCACTTGTGTAGGACTTCTATGAGTCGGGTCCTCAAACGTGACCTCTCCATTCTTTCCTGGAACGCCAACGGGTTGGCTAACAAGATCCAGGAACTCCAAGAATTACTGGCCCGACTCAAACCCGATGTAGTATTCTCAATGAGACACACTTGACCCCTGCGAATCGGTTACGACTGGCCAACTATGTGTGCTATCGAAACGACAGACCGCACACTGCTGGTGGCGGTACTGCCGTCGCGGTGAGGCTCAGTCTAGAGCATCACCGAGTCGTCTTGCCTGCAATGACTCACCTGGAAGTTACCGCTGTGGAGATGTTGAACACTCTAGGCGGTGTACTCTTGGTAGCGGCGTATAAACCGCCGCAAAAAGAGCTCCTTCACCCCGATCTTGCTGTCGCGTTCGATGCACACAGGAGGGTCATCTTGGCCGACGATCTGCAATCCTGCGTAAGCGCTTCCCGTTTGGAACAGTCGCTTGACTGCCCCAAACGGGAAGCGCTTACGCAGGATTGCAGATTCACGCAGGGTGACAGTGATTGGGCCCGCCCAACCTACGTTCTACCCCTCACAACTCCGCGCGGATCCCGATGTCTTGGACATAGCGGTGATCCAAGGAATTGACTGCCCGGTCCATGTGTCCGCGCTAACGGAACTATCGTCCGATCATCTCCCCATCTTGTTACACGTCGCTACCCAGCACGTCGTACGCAGAGATGTCAGGAAGGTGGTAGAATGGGACCGCTATGGCCCGGCGTTTAGTCGCCGATTGCCAAAGGCGGAACCACTCGAAACCGACCGCCAAGTCGACGAGGCAGTTGCCGCATTTGACTAGGCTGTCGTATCTGCGATCGACGCTTCTTCCAGGATGAAGCCTGGCGTCACGCCCCACTGGCAGCGGATCCCAGAGGAGACGAGTGCTCTCGCTTGCGAGAGAAATCGCCTCCGGAGACGCTGGCAGCGGACCCGTGATCCGGCCGACAAGGCAGCGTACAACCGGGATACCGGCATTTTACTTCGTGAAGTGCAGGCCTACCGGAGACGCTGTAGGGAATTCGCCGTGGCCCAAGCAGGGGACGGATCGGACGAAAGTAGCCCTTATCGGATACCTTCGGCGTTGGTAGGGAAGAGGCGCCGACCTCGTACCCTAGCCATTGCTGGACCTTTCGGTCTAATCCTTGCTCGCCCAGAGGCGAAAGCCGAGTACTTGGGCGCGTGTTTCGAGCGACAGTTCGCTCCTAACCCGCCATGGACTGGGACTTCGATGAAGAAGTCGAGAACGAAGTGGAAGGCTTTCTGTCTCTTCCGATCACTGCGGAGCCCGAACCCATTACTAGGGAAGAGGTCACAGATCGGCTCGTTGAACTCGTACCGAGAAAAGCTCCTGGCCCGGACGGCGTCTCGAACGTCGCTCTAATTCGACTCCCGGAGCAAAGAGTAATTTTCTTGGTTGCGCTGTTCAACGCGTGTATAAGACTGGCCTACTTTCCCCAGAAATGGCGTAAGGCGACGGTCATAGTGATCCCGGAGCAGGGAAAGAACGCTTCCCGTCCCGGCAACCTCCGGCCCATTAGTCTACTGTCAGCCACGTCAAAGGTTCTCGAACGTCTTGTACAACGGAGAGTCCTAGACCATCTACGAAACTTTGATGTACTGGTCCCCGAACAGTTCGGTTTCCGTGTGGGGCATTCCATCACTCATCAGCTGATGAGACTGGTGGAATACATCACGGGCGCCGGCTGTCGGAAAGAGCAGACTGTCGTCTGTTTCCAAGATGTGCAGAAGGCCTTTGATAGTATCTGGCACGGCGGGCTCTTGTTCAAGCTCCGGGAGATCCAGCTCCCAGATTGCTACCTTCGTTTGATTGTTAGCTTTCTGACGGAGAGGACTTTCTGCGTGAGAATAGACGACCATGTCTCTCCCGAGAGACGCATTACAGCCGGGGTACCTCAAGGTAGCGTTCCAGGGCCTCTTCTGTTCTCCGTGTACGTCAACGACGCACCCAGAGAGCCTGGAGTCCAGATGGCCCTGTTTGCCGACGACACGGCGGTCTATACCGCCGATCAGAACGATGACAGGGCTATCCCACGACTCCAGCGCGCACTCGATGCGTATTCGATGTGGACGGAAAGCTAGAAAGTAGCCGTCAACGAAACCAAGAGCTCTGCGGCGCTATTCTCAAAGCGCCGGAAAGAACCACGAGGACGAGTGAGACTCGGTAGAACCTACTTGCCCTGGTCGAGAGAGGTTAAATAACTCGGTGTCCACCTTGATCGTCGGCTCACCTGGCGTGCCCACGCTGAGACGATGCGAAAGAGAGCGTCCGCTCGTCTCGCGCAACTGTTTCCGATACTTGTCAACAAGGCTATGACCCGCAAGCTGGGTAAGCTGATCGTCAACGCGTATCTTTTGCCGATCATTACCTACGCTATTCCCGTCTGCGGTTACTTCGCAACTGTTCATAAAAGAAAGTTGCAAAGCGTTCTCGATAGGGGCCTTCGGCTAGCGGCCAAAGCCCCATATCGGTTTTCTTCTCGACTTTTGAGAAGACGACTCGGTGTCCGCTCCTTGGAAGGCAACTTGCACGTAAATTTTACGTCCGAGCTGCGAGGACCCAGACAAACCCTCTCATAGCTGGCCTTGGCAAGTACCGAACACGTCCAGGTGATTCTTGGAAACGGCCTCGACAAATACTGTACTAGTCGACCTAGTACGAGCATGTCGTTGTAGCGGCCACTAAATAATTAATTAATATTCCATCTGGACAGGATCACAAGGCAGGAGCCTCTACCGGAGGCTCGGTGCTAGGAAACCATTGGGTCGTCTCACGACGCGTAACCCAACAGCTCTGGCAGTCACTGAAGCCATCTGCTTTCTGTATGACCCTTTCTTCAGTGCACCAGTTCACACCTCACAGCCACATACAAGTATGGTAGCGTAACTGCCACTAAGAGTTCCTCCGCTCTAGCCATGAGCCTGGAGTCTACCTAGAGCATTTGCCAGGGTAGGTTGTGTCTGTTTTTGCTGTGCAAAATTGTCTATTTTTGTGCGGAATTATTGTATATTCAACATTTTCACTATCATCATCGTCTTCAGCATCATCAACACAACAAGAATCATCATCAGTTCAGTGCAAAACAGTTTTTATTTAACCTGTGAGGGAGTGTTTTTGTTTCCGTGTGCTGTGCGGTCTGTGTTGTGCTCAATTGCTGCCTGTGAATAGTTCAGTGTCTGGTGATCCCTCACTCCTTACCGTAGCGTAGACGCTCATTTCGGCTTGTCCGGAATGGCGTCAAATACGCCTCCGAATCCTCTGCTGGCGCCGCTTGCCTCCTTAATGGAGACATGCTCACCCAGCTTTCTTTCAACGCCTCTTCCCCACGAAAGTGAAAGTGATTGTGAAAGTGATAATAATGCTGTGACAATGTGCAGTGTTGGGTCGGGGGACGGACAGTTCTCGCTTGTGCAAGGCAAATCTGCCAAGCGCAAGCGAAAACTGGCCCAAACTCCGCCGCCCGCCTCAGCTGCACAGCAGCCTTCAAGTCATGGTAACAGCGGCACTCGGCGTGATTATTCTACAACTGAAACTGTGTCTACTCCACGGCGCCTCGCTTCGAATTGCGACCGCTACAGTCCCGGACTTCCGATCGGTACAACAGTTTCTTACCGAGAGGAAGATTTCCTTTCATACTTTCGCGCTTCCTTCTGACCGCGAAATTAAAATTGTTCTTTCAGGACTTCCTTCCTGGACCGCTCCCGATACCATCAGGCAGGAGCTTGTCGCCCTAGGCTATTCGCCGACGGCGGTAAGTGTACTGCATGTTGGCAAGGGGGAAGATCGCCGACCAGTGAATAGTTTCCTAGTGAAATTACTCAAAGTAGGCCAATTCGAGGAGGTCTATGGCCTCCAAAACTTCCTGCACCTTCGGGTGCAAGTCCGAACCTTCAACCCGCGACCAGGCTCCTCGCAGTGTTTTAACTGCCAGAGGTTTGGTCACTCCAGCTTGTTCTGCAACCACCCTCCGCGTTGCGTGTGATGTACTGAGCCTCATCGTGGGTGTGATAAGCCCAAGACGGGGTTCACGGCCATTTGCTGCAACTGTGGCGGGGACCATCCGGCTAGTTATAGAGGATGTAAAGAATTTATATTGCCCATGAAGCTGCAGCGGACTCCTGCTCGCTCGCCCTGGAGCGCAGGCAGGCCGTGTTGCAGGTCCCCTCCCTAACCGCAGAGAGGGGCCTTCCCACCTCTCTCCGCAGCAGCATCTCAGGCCCCGGCAGCAGTTCCGGCTGCTCCCAGGGCCCCAGTTCCGCCTGCAGTCGTCGTTTCGGCGCCGCCTGGAGTCCCCTCTGTTCCGGCGCCTGCCGGAGCGCCCGGTCCTACATACGCGGCTGTGGCCGCTACATCTGTCCCGCCTTCCGCTCCTCGGAGCTCCAAAACGAAGCGCACTCGTCGCCGTAAGCGACAAGTTCCACAGGCCTTGCCTGTATAGCCTCAGCGGGCCCCGCCCGCCCCCCAGCCATCAACCTAAGCTCCCAACTGAGCAGACCTCACGTCCGTCCCCGAGCCCTGCGCCATCTACGACACCGGCTTAGGCCAGCCAGGTCCGTCTTCCGGAATCTCGGGAATCTTCCCGGGCCCCGGTGGACCCCCTGACTGCCTGGGCTGAAACTTTGGTAAATAACATCAGGTCTGCTCCAGATACAACAACGGTTCTCGCCCTGGTGTTTCAATCATTGTCTACCCTCTTTCCTCTTCTTCCTTTGAATGGCTAGGAGTCTTAGGATCGTTGCGTGGAATGCCCATGGGGTAGTCCCTCGACGATTGAACTGATGACTTTGGTAACGGAGTACGACGCTGATGTCGTCCTCCTTTGCGAGGCTCATCTGGCTCGCTACCATACCTTCAAACTGCCATCTTACATCTGTTTTCGTCAGGATCGTCCCCAGCGGCCTGGCTGTCGCCCCTCGGGGGGGACAGCCGTCTTAGTCCACAGGCGGATATCCCACAGGCCACTACCTCCTTTAGATACATCTCTTGTTGAAGGTTGTGCGGTGGCGATAGACGCTGGCGGATCGGAGTTGCGCGTTGTTGCGGCGTATCTCCGGCCCGGCCTGCGGATACCTCAACCGCCAGAGAAGTGGGACGTTCTCCTCGATCATCCCCTACCAACTATTGTAGCCGGCGACTTAAATGCCAAGCATCCCTCCTGGAACAGCAGAGTAGCCAACGCCTACGGAAAATCTCTGTATGGGTTCGTCTCCGACGACCCGGTACTTCAAGTCATCAGCCCAGAAGACCCTACTCACTTCCCCTTTTCCGGTCATCGACCGGACGTCGTTGACATTATCATAGCCAAGGACGTGACCCATCACAGCCAGGTCTCGTCAGTGTCGGATCTCTCATCCGAACACAATCCCCTTTTTATAACTGCCCGTGAGAAGTCGGCCTCACCCCCACCTCAGATTGTTAGGAGAGTCAACTGGCGCTCATACCATGATGAGCTCTCACGGCGGTTTTCATCACTCCCCGTGGACCCGATCGTCACTTGTGACGATTTGGATCTCCGAGCCATTCATCTTCAGGAGTTGGTCCAAGGTGTCATGGATCGACACACCTATGCTCTCGAGGTGAACCATCCACGCTCGGCCCTACCACCGGAAGCTCTCCACGCCATCTGGTTACGGCGCAAGCTCCGCCGCAGATGGCAAAGAACCCGTGATCCCGGCGTCAAAAGGCGCTTTCAGGCCCAGTCTCTTTACGTCCAGCAGCGTTTGCGGGACGTAAACTCTGATCGACGGGACTCATATCTTGAGTCTCTTGAAGTCGACCACGCCTCCGTCTGGAGAGCGGCGAGTAGACTGACCCGCGAGAAGAGAACTCGCAACCCACTTGAAACTCCGAACGGGGTTGTATCTTCGTCAGGAGGCAAGGCTGAGGTCTTCGCCGACTGCATGGAGGTGCAATTTACTGCTCACCAAGGCGTCTCGGACCCTGCCCACTCGGCAGAAGTCCGTGACTTCCTATCTGGACATTTTTCACACCCTCCCGATGTCCCAGCCCTCCCGTTCGACAGGGATGAACTAGTTTCATCTATCTGCCGACTAAATCGCCGTCGAGCCCCCGGTCCTGACCGGATCGGGGCCGCCGCTCTACAAAATCTACCGGCCTCAGGCGTTGACCTCGTTCTTGAGCTGTTTAACTCCTGTCTCCGGCTACAGTACTTTCCCCGCCTGTGGAAAACAGCCAATATTGTAATGATTCCGAAGTCTCGCAAGCCGTGCATGCTTCCTGAAAGTCTCGACCAATCTCTCTCTTGCCAGTCATCTCGAAGGTGTTCGAGCGTCTCCTGCTGGCTCGCATCTCGCCGCTGCTCGATGGTTTCATCCGCAGCGAACAGTTCGGGTTTCGCAGAGAGCACTCGACCACGCTTCAATTGGTCCGCGTTGTTACGCACTTGTCAGACGCCACCAACAGGCGAGCGGCTACGGCCATCGTACTGTTGGACGTGAGCAAGGCCTTCGATAAAGTCTGGCACGAAGGTCTTCTCTTCAAACTTGCCAATTCCCCTCTACCATCGGCCATAGTGTTTTTCCTCCGGTCGTATCTCAGTGACCTAACCTTCAGAGTGAGCGTCGACGGGTCCTGTTCTACAGTTCGACCCGTCGCCGCCGGCGTACCACAGGGATCTGTCCTCGGCCCCGTTCTGTACCTTGTGTACACGAACGACCTGACTGTCGTGCCCGGAGTCACGTTGTCTTTGTTCGCTGACGACGCTATGTATCACTGCAGCTCCCTGTCCCCGCGATTTGCGAGTACAAAGTTCTCAGTTGAACCAGCTTCCGGACTGGCTACGGAAATGGCGGGTGACGATCAGCACGGAGAAATCCGAGGCGATCTGCTTCACCCGTAAGTCCATCTCCCGATGCCAGCCCCTCTCCCTAGAAGGGAGGCCCATCGCCTACAAAGAATCGGTGAAGTATTTAGGCGTTCGACTAGATCGTCGCCTTTGCTTCAACGCCCACGTGACGGAAAGCCTTGCCAAGGCTCGCGGCGTCCGAGCCAAATTATCTCCTTTCCTCTCATGTCGCAGCCGTCTGGCCATGCGCACGAAATTTACAATCTATCTGCTTTTTCTCAGGTCTGTACTGACCTATGCGGCACCCGCCTGGTGGTCTCTTTTATCCACCACCAACAGATGTAGGCTGGAAGCTTTCCAGTCCCGAACCCTCCGATCCTTGACGGGGTCCCCTTGGTTTGTAAGGAACGACGTGATTCGAAGGGGTCTCCGTGTTCCTACCTTGACTTCCTTTGTCCGGTCGTCTCTTTGCTAAAGCCTCGACCTCCACCTTCCCATACCTACGAACCATCAGTGCATCAGAACTACCACCGGCCATTCGGGTCAAGCGCCCTCGGGCGCTTCTTGATGACCACCCATAACGCCATCCTCTTTGAATTCAACAAAAACAAAATGTAATTATCAGTCCTAGA
This sequence comes from Magicicada septendecula, assembly GCA_034769895.1. Taxonomy (NCBI): domain Eukaryota; kingdom Metazoa; phylum Arthropoda; class Insecta; order Hemiptera; family Cicadidae; genus Magicicada; species Magicicada septendecula. Next base: position 243,513,334 of record CM068371.1, read on the forward strand.
CCAGAGTTTTTCACCTAAACTGTCCTTCTCTCCTTCCTGCCCACCTCCTAGCACGCTGAGCCGGCTGCTTTCGCTGTCATCAATCATTGGCACGGAGGCTCTCCGCCTCGCGGGGAGCGACCGACGGCCTCAGGGCGTCTGCTGACTGGACTTGAAATGGGCAACATCTGTTGCTCGAATCGGTACCAGCGGCAGTGCACCAAACAAATCAAAATAAAGTTATATTCCCCCGTCTTCGCAGTTAACTGGTTGGCGGTTTCCTTTTCCAGTTTTAGGTCACCAGTCGACAATGTACCAGCACGAAGTTCACTTCTGGCAGCCACTGGACACGTTCCAGATGCTGCAAATAAGCCACGGGTGCAAATACACCCCGCATCCATAATGCAATGCAATGCTACTCCACGAATTCCTCCTATTGTAATTCCTGACTACAGGAATTATACACAACTGTTACGTTCCCTATCCCAAGCTCTCCCTTCGGTCAAGGTCGAGGCGAGGTGCCAAGGCGCCTCGTTAAGCTGGCGACCGCCACGATCCCCGACTTCCGCTCTGTTCAGGCATTCCTGACAAGGCGCAACATCTCATTCTACACTTTTGCCCTCCCGACAGAGCGCGAAATAAAGGTCGTTCTGTCGGGAATACCTTCCTTCACAGAGCCTGATGCCATCAGGCAGGAACTTGTTGCGCTCGGCTATGCGCCGACTGCGGTAAGCGTCCTGCATGTTGGCAAAGGTGACTATCGCAGACCTGTCAACAGCTTTCTGGTCAAGTTACTTAAAGTAGGCGCATTCGAGGAGATTTACACTCTCCAAAATCTCCTGCACCTACGGGTGCAAGTCCGAACATTTGACCCGCGGCCCGGCCCCTCGCAGTGTTTTAACTGCCAGAGGTTCGGCCACAGCAGTCTTTTTTGCCATCAACCACCGCGTTGCGTGCGTCGTGCTGAGCCTCATCGTGGCTGTGATAAGCCAAAGACGGGGTACACAGCTAAATGCTGAAAATGCCAAGGAGCCCACCCGGCTAATTACCGAGGCTGCCCAAACTTTATGGCCGCCATGAAACCGCAGCGACCTCCTGTGCGCCCTGGCGCACAGGCTGGCCGTATAGCTGGTCCTGGCCCTAACCGGCGAGAGGCATTCCCACCTCTCACTGGTTCATCTGCCAAGGCCCCGGCAGCAACTCCGTTTGCTTCCGGTGCCGCTGTCTCGCCTGCAGTCGTCGCTTCGGCGCCGCCTGCAGCGGCCTCAACCCCGGCCCCTGCCGGAGCGCCCGCACCTTCCTACGCGGCCATGGCCGCTAAATCTGTCCAACCTCCAGCCCGTCCGGGCAAATCTAAGCACTCTCGTCGTTGCCGGACCTCCGCCGGCCGACCTACATCACAGGTTCCACCTGTACCAACTCCGCGGGCTCGATCCGCTCCCAGTCATCAACCTCAACCTCTCGGCGAGCAGTCTACTACTCAGTCCGTCAGCCCAGCGCCATCTGCTACCCCTGTCGAGTCCAGTCAGGCTTGTCCTCCGGTGTCCCGGAAATCTTCTCGGGCATCGGCGGATCCCCTGACTGCCTGGGCAGATAATCTTGTTGCACCTATAAGGACTGCTCGCGACACTACCACAGTGCTTACCCTGGTCTTCCAGTCTTTAGCTACCCTCTTTCCCCTACTTCCCCTGAATGGCTAATCGCAAGCTCCGCCGCAGATGGCAAAGAACCCGTGACCCAGTTGTTAAACGACGATTTCAACAACAGTCCCTTTACGTCCAGCAGCTACTGCGGGACGTAAACTCTGATCCATGGGACTCACATCTTGAGTCTCTTGAAGTCGACCACGCCTCCGTCTGGAGAGCGGTGAGTAGACTGACACGCGAGAAGAGAACTCGCAACCCGCTGCAAACCCCGAACGGGATTGTGTCTTCATCAGAAGGCAAGGCTGAGGTCTTCGCAGACTGCATGGAGTCGCAATTTACCGTTCATCGAGGCGTCTCGGACCCTGCCCACTCGGCAGAAGTCCGGGACTTCCTATCAGGTTATTTTTCTCACCCTCTTGCTGGCCCAGACCTCCCGTTCGACAGAGACGAACTCGTTTCGTCTGTCTGCCGACTAAACCGCCGTCGCGCCCCCGGTCCTGACCGGATCGGGGCCGCCGCTCTACAAAATCTACCGGCCTCAGGCGTTGACCTCGTGCTCAAGCTGTTCAACTCTTGTCTCCGGCTACAGTACTTTCCCCGCCTGTGGAAAACTGCCAATATCGTTATGATTCCCAAACCCCGCAAGCCGCACATGCTTCCTGAAAGCTATCGGCCAATATCTCTCTTGCCAGTTATCTCGAAGGTGTTCGAGCGGCTCCTGCTGGCCCGCATCTCGCCGTTGTTGGATAATTTTATCCACAACGAACAGTTCGGGTTTCGCAGAGAGCACTCGACCACGCTTCAACTAGTCCGCGTGGTTACGCAACTCTCTGACGCCACCAACAGGCGAGCGGCTACGGCCGCCGCACTGCTGGACGTGAGCAAGGCCTTCGATAAAGTCTGGCACGAAGGTCTTCTCTTCAAACTCGCTAACTCCCCCATACCATCGTCCTTAGTGTTTTTCCTCCGGTCGTATCTCTGCGACCGAACCTTCAGGGTGAGCGTCGACGGAACCTGCTCCGCAGTTCGTCCCGTCGCCGCCGGCGTACCTCAGGGATCTGTCCTCGGCCCCGTTCTGTACCTTGTGTACACGAACGACCTGCCTGTCTTGCCCGGTGTCACGTTGCCTTTGTTCGCTGACGATGCAATGTATCATTACAGCTCTGTGTCCCCGCGTTTTGTGAGTACACAGCTACAGCGTCAGTTGGACCAGCTTCCGGACTGGCTACGGAAATGGCGGGTGACGATCAATACGGAGAAATCCGAAGCGATCTGTTTCACTCGTAAGTCCATCTCCCGATGCCAGCCCCTCTCCCTGGAAGGGAGGCCTATCGCCTACAAAGAGTCGGTGAAGTATCTAGGCGTTCGGCTTGACCGGCGTCTTTGCTTCAACGCCCACGTGACAGATACCCTCTCCAAGGCTCGCGGCATCCGAGCCAAACTTTACCCATATCTCGCGTCCCGCAGACCCCTGGCGCTGCGCACGAAAGTTACCCTATATCTATTGTTTCTCCGGTCTGTCTTGACCTATGCGGCACCTGTTTGGTGGTCACTTGTCTCCGCCACCAACAGGCGTAGGCTGGAAAGTTTCCAATCCAGAACCCTCCGTTCCTTGTCGGGATCTCCTTGGTTTGTTAGAAACAGTGTAATTCGAGGAGGTCTACGAGTTCCTACTCTCTCTGCCTTTGTCTGGTCATTAGCTGCGACTCTCTTTGCCGCAGCTGAGACCTCTTCCTTCCCTTACTTCAGGACCATGAGCACCACGCAACCACCTCCCTCTTTCCGGGTCAAATGCCCTCGGGCGATTCTCGATGACCCGCCATAACTTTAAGTAAATTACTTAAAACAAATTTTGCATATTTAGCATCTGACCATGCCCCAAAATTTACCTGAAAAGCTGTTTCCTTCCTCCCTTCCTAGTATGCCGACCGCGCTAAATGCCGCTGCTACGCGTTATCACTGGCACGGAGTCTCCGCCTCGCGGGGAGCGACCGACGCCTCACGGAGTCTGCACGCGGGACTGGGAACGGGTGACATCTGTCACCTGAACCCGTTCATGCGGCAGTGCCCACTGATTGCACAAATTTTAAAAAATAAATAAATAAATGAAACCTTTCTCCCCCGCCTTCTCAGTTAACTGGTTGGCGGTTGTCCATTCCAGTTTTTAGGCACCTGTCGAATGAACCAGCACTAAGTCCATCCTCAGGCAGCCACTGGGCTCGACCCAGATGCTGCAGTCATGCACCGGGTGCAAAGACGCCCCGCTACTACAGTAATTATAAATTACTGCTATATAATGCTGCACGCATTATGCATAATGCTGCGCGCATGCTACATAATTTATAATTTACCAAATTGCTTATGAAAATGGATATAATAAAAATACTGAAAATAAAATAAAATATAAAATAAAAACTGAACAATTAAGAGTTAATCAACAAAATATAAACAGCCTTATCAGTGTAAACATGCCCTACTGTATGTGGCAGGGAGGAGGGGGGATAGATGTCGCACGAGCGAATGCTTTTTTACAAAATCATGAATTTGTCTAACTTGTAACTTATCAGTAGTTTTTCCCTTTAACTAGGAGTTATTTTAAGCTCGTCCTCGCATATTAAATTTCTAATCATCGGATATATCAGTTTGTTGTTGATAAACGACCTTTGAAGTAGTCCCAGATAGCGTTGACCCCTCGTAACCATTGTACCATGACGTCGCTCGTAATAAAAACTATAAACAAAATATGCGTGTTGTGATAAAGCAGAAGTATTGTTACGAACATATTGCGTATAACAGGAAAGTCTCCCGTTTGATACTGTATTGAAACGTTCACATTTTGACCAGTACTGAGGCCTTCGTCTGCTTGAGAGCAACATGTATGACAACTGTTCCAATTTTACACACCAAGAAGAATATACATGCCTGATGTCTAGACCGTAAAGCAAATAAGTAAATCATTCGCTCTATATAGTCATATCACACTGTACGGTGAGAGAAAGTAGAATTCAAAAAGGAATGAAGTATTCATTTGCGCTTTCTCTAGAAATAAAATGAATACATGGGAAAAGTTTAACACTTTCTGGAAAACAAAACGGGGGACGTGCTTACGGATAACAATTGGAAATTTACCTGGTGACTATTGGTACGCCTGCACTTGACAATGGGAGTTGACAGAAAACAGGTGTTGAAGTTTATAGATTGTTTGTTACAAGACTTGTTGATTTTTGAACTCATGTTAGAACATTAACTACAAAGAATCATGCATTTAGAGCCTTTAACGATAACGCCACCATTTTCTTTGGATGCCTGCGTACGGATTGTCCATGAAGTACAAATTACTTTTTGCTTTTTTTGTTCTCATATGTTTAGCATGTTCGCTCTTGTTCAGGAGAGGAAATTCAGCCAAGTATTCCACATTATTTATTTACAGCTTCCCTAAGCATGCCTATTGTGTAATATCAACAATAAACAGTAGGTATAGTAAACGTGTATTAGCCTATGTATGTGGGGGGAGGGGGCTGTACTTACTCTCAGATTAAATGGAAGATGACCGACGTGTCTCTGTAGTATAAACTGAATTTACAACAAAACATGTAAGTACAAAAATTTCAAAAATTGAAACCAAAACTGTGTTCACTCGAAAACGGACAAAACAAAATAAACTGATACGATTTTTTAAACTAGAAAAGAAATGATCTAGTTTGAAATGGTGACATGTTCTTGTTTTACTACTAATTTTATTATTAGTATTATTATAATTCAAAATAACAAAGTTGGTTAGAGGTCAAAACGTTGTGATTTAATCTGTATATACGTGGCTAATATCCGGAATCTTATAATAACAAAAAACAACCAATATTTAAACCTACGGGTTTCATTAACGTAACATTTTACATAGAAATGTCTCCTTCGCATATAAATAGTTTGTAATCAGATTTAATCAAAAACATGAAGTCTCGATCAAGTAAAAAAATAAGATTAAGTAGTTTTTCTAATTTACTTTAAGAAAATTTAAGTAATATACTTACATTAGATTTGAGTACGTTACTTAAGTACAGTTAATTTTACTGCTTTTCCATAAATGTGTCTCTTAGTATACTGATAATAATAATAATAATAATAATGTGTTATTATTAATTATTATTAGTGACTGACCGAATTAATAATAAATTTAATAAAACTATATTCACATTAAAATAATTTTATTTTTGATTAAGTTTTATTATAAAATAATTTTATTTTTGATTAAGTTTTATTATAATTTAACAAATGTAGTTATGTACTATATTAAGTTTTTGTCTTTCAAAACGGTTGATAAATTTAAACAAAATTCGATTTCTCTTTAAAATCATGACATTGTCAATGGTATGTTTCCCCAGTGTATCTTCTAGAAAAATGTCTTTTATTTCATTTTTAAAAATTGAGATTTTGATTTTTTTACTATACGATTATAGCTCTGTAAAAGTCTTGTAAAATTTTACTTGAATAATAAAATATTCATTTTTCTAAATATTAAAATTTATTGTAATGCACAAGAAATGTGTACATCCACACATCCGCATGTACGCACAAACGACATACATAAAAGATCTCATAATAGACACGTAGACTATAGAAAATAAGCTTGCAATCTCCATTAACCCAAAAATCTCTGTAACCAAAATTTAAAAAGATTTTGTTTTCTCATTTTCATTATTAACTCCCTTTATTATATTACGTTGGTCGCTACCAACTTAGTCATAGCACCAGGGAAATGTTTTCCATCGTCAGAAGCAAAGTATTTCTAATAACACCTTTTGTACCAGAGAAATAGTTCAGAAGTAGCCAAAGTGAGCCGTTCGGCATTCAATAAAGATACTATGGCCAACACTACGCTTCATCCGTCCATTATTACCGCAGGATGTGATCCCAGGTTCTCACTTTCAAAGGTCGAATCGACCTGAAGGTCGCAAAACGTATCTTGATTTTATGACGCTGACTAGGTGCAAAATGTTCAATTTACTAAATCTTTTCATAATGTACTTCGTTTCTTATGATCATGTACAAAATGTATGTAAATATTTTTAATGTCTAACAATAAAAATATGTATCATACTATTGCTAATGATATTAGTTGATTTATAAATTGATATTGATAAAGTTGGTAACATTTGATTTCAATGATACTATATTATTATAAGTTCATTATTGACATCGTCAACGAATGTTACAGCAACAAATGCTAGTTAACACGCATATCATATGTACACTGATTGTATTTACATATTGTTTTGATATACAGATTATTATGACTAATTATGTTAAGTGACTGTAATTTGACATGTGACATGACATCTACTGAAACGTGATTTGTATAGTTAAGCTGTAGAGTTAATTTGTGTACGGACAACTAGACAGTAAGTAGGTACTGGTGAGTGGGGCTGAATGTAAGGGGATATGAGTAGGTTACTTTCAAAGATGGACATCTGTCATTGGCATGATTTTCCAGTATGCCACTATTTTTATATTTTACTATTAGTACAGCAAAACTCCTTATTTTTTTTTTATAAAATTAGTTCTTGTGGTTAAAAATCAAAATAACTTCACTTTAACATAATTTTCTGACTACATTAATGTTAAAAATGTGTTTAAAAATACAGTTGTCCGCTTTTGAAATGGACCCGAGTAGATGTCCGTTTTTGAAACATACCTTGAGTCAGTTGTCCGTTTTTGAAAGGAACTGAGTATTAGGTGTAAGAACAGACCATTCTTCAAGTTTCTTTCCTTTTTTTCACTAATAATGCTATTCACCTAAATTACACTAATAATGTAAAATAAATTAAAAATAATTACAGTAATAATTTAATTTTAAAAAAATCTGTTACAACATGATAAAAATAAAAAGTAATTAGGGTGATATAAAATTAATCCTGTTTTCAATTAGTGGTAATCAAGATAACACTTAAAACAAAAATATCAAATTGTACTTTACTGAGAAATTTATTTAAAAAAATTCATAATCATATTACAAAAATAAAATAACATAAAAATAATGGTTTACATTTTACATAAAAAAATAAACTGTTAATGATTTCAATAAAATTGCAAAATTTCAGTTAATGTTCATCAAAAGAATCTCATCCTGATTATCTTCACTCATTTCGATACAGTCACAGTTATAATCCAGTTGTTCATCCCCTTCATTATCTTGAGTGTCCTGCCCATCAATAACGTTCTTATACCACTGTAAGTTATCGAGAGATTTCCAGTCTTCTCCAAAATGTTTGATAAGGAGTTTATTGACATCAGAACATTTCTCTCTTTTAATTCTCACTCCAATAGGTATTAGATCTGGGTTTATGTCATGTTCGGTGACCCAACTTAAAAATGATCCTTTCAGCCCCAGCAGTCACATTTTATGAAAGTTCACCTCTGACAGTTACGTTCCCCATTTTAGTTTTACGAACAATTATTTTCTTGTATTGTGAAATTCTGAAGTGGAGCTGGGCAGCTGTTTTCATGTGTAAACCTGCCTCTTTTTTCCAATCATAAATTAACCAGTCTTGACCAATAAGTTTAAGCTTTCCATGTTTTTTAAATACTGCATGATATTCTTGTTTTTGGATTATTGTCTTCTTTTTGTTAATATATCTTTCAATTAACCCAAACACTCTGTCTGATGGGAGGAAAGAGTGACCAGTAACAGGATAAACAATTTATAGACTTGTAATCTCTTTGGGCAATTTTTTTATCATCCAACACATACACATGCATAACATATTCACATTTTTATTTTGTCCTGCACATCCATCAGCCACGAAACGAATGGATGTGCAGTTTGTTAAATCAACACTTTCCAATTCATGATAAATTATAGACGCCACTTCATTGGAGGATTTTTAAGCTTCATCTTCACTCCACGAATAAATAGATACTTTTTCCGGTGTAAGTGAATCTGTAGAGACACCCTTTACAACAGATACATTATAACAGTAAAATTGATGTGAATAATAGGCTGCCTGATCAGAAACTTTTGGCAATACCAGGTTTCTCTGGCAGTCGAATGATAACAGATGACAATCTTGAGGTTTTTCTTTTAAGTAATCAAAAAAATTTAACCTCCCTTTTGTGACACTGTAGCTTAAGTTGAAGCTCAGCTCTTTTGTCTTCATTTTTTTCTATTGTAAGATTGTGTTGTAAACTTAAACATGTACTGGATTCATCTACTGCAGGACTTGAAAAGCTAATATTAAAACTTGTACAAAAAGCTTTTTGAAAGAAACTTTTTGTTACCTGCAGTTCATCAGTATGTGCTAACAAGTACATTCGCCACATTTTATTTACATTCAGCTCTGAAGGTAAATAAACCTTTGTACTTTTGCCTCGCCCATAAAGTGACTCGTTTGCTTTAAATGATGATATGAAATCGATCACAGCCTTCCTTCTAGAATCATATTGATTACTTCTTTGATCTCCCCCTCTAGTTTCTACAGGGACAAGGTTTCCCCCTTTTTTAAAACGCTTGAAAACCCCAATCACTCTGTTTTGTTATATTTAAAACATTTAAAAATGTGTTCCTACATACTGACAAGTTCACTCCAGCTGCATTAACAATTGTGTACTCGAATGTCATTGATTTTGGCTTCTTCAAGTCTTCTTTTTTCTTCCTTTTGGGGTTTCGTGTTTGTGCATGACAATATTTTAAAATAAAAGAATCTTGCTTACCTTTTTCTGGTAGCAAGTAAAAAGAATCATGAAAACACTTTATGTCATGCATATTTAGCAGACAACATTGGTAGCCAACCCTGTGTTGACATGTTGGGTAATTTGGCAGACCTTTAGCAGAGTACCTGCAAAGAACAAACTTATATAAAGTTGTCATACAAATTTATATTATTTTACTTTTTAAATTTTTATTTTATTAGTTATTTTTTACTTTAAAAACGTTTTGCAATCTCAGAAAAGAATAGTCATTAACTTGAAGTAATAATTTGGTCCTCATACGAAAGAACTTTTATATTATTCTGAATCAATGAAATGACACTATTAACATGTTAATGAAATATAGAAACCTATAACGTGCTATGTCTAGGCTCAATTTGACACTTAATTATTAAAAAAAATTCCAACAAAGGAGTGAACGTAATAACTTATAGTGAAAAAGTAAACTATATTAAAACGTTTCTGACATTTGAATTCGTTCTAACATATACAAATTTGCAATCACATTAAAAAAAACATGTACAAATAAGTTCTAGGTTATGCTTACCTTTGAGCCTTTTCTATGTTTCGTTTCCACGTTTGTGGCCTTGCCACTCTCTTCCGAGCCTAATTAGGAGGTACAGGCGAAATATTTGTTTCCATTTTTTTTATTTTAACTGTCAATAATAAATATTAATAATTAAAAAATGGTTTATAACTTCACTTACTAGAATCAAACAACAAACAGAAACCATATACCGGTGGCCATTATGGTTTTTATGGTCACGTGACCAGTATCTAGGATGGAGATTGGCTGGATGTGTAGTTGTCCGCTTTTGATTAGAACCAACATTGCAGATGTCCACTTTTGAAATGAACTACTACATTTTTGTTCCTATTTCTCATATTTGCGTCCGTTTTTGTAAGAAACTAACAACACAATTGAAAAGAGCATCGAATTTTACATAAGAATCAACTGTTACCTAAAATTCGTCAAAAATGACAGATGTCCGCTTTTGAAAGTAACCTACTCATATTCTGTACACAAACATTAAGCCTTCACCATTACAAATAACAAACGCTGTGAACGGATGAAAAGCTACAAGCTGCGAATATTTTACAAGCATCGTTGAGCGATTTCAAAAAACGTGGAACGGTCGTGAGCGAACACACTGAGTTTATGAGAGATAACACGCTTGCCACAATAATGATTTTCACATGAAACCAATGAGATGATTTGTCTTCTTGCGTAGAGCTTCAGAGGTTAACGCACCAACTTTTTAATTTCAAAAACTGCTTTATGCCATAATTTTCCGCTAACCAGTCGTAAACGTGTCGTGAAATTTTCTTTAAAAGTATTGTGGTGCGGTAACTTTATATAAGTTAACGCAACACCCACTTTTTTAAAATAAATAAATATGGCCGCGAGAAGAAAATAGATTTCACGACAAATTTTCGACAAATTATTAATTAACTATCTCATAAACCAGTTTTTGAAATTCAACAGTGGGTGCGCCTTTAAGTATCTGAATTCTATCCATTATCTGTACAGATTTTTTTCCTACCAGAATCTCAAGACTATAGCGATCAGTGTAATCTATCTCGTTTGAAACAATGCCGTCACTCTTAGCTGGCCTATATCAGATTCTGTTACAAATTAGGTCAGGTACTGGTCGGTTTTTAAACGGAAATTGACTGAAGCAGTATTTTACAGTGGTATATAAGAAATTTATTTTTCCAATATAATTTACCAATTAACGTATTATGATACGAAAAATAATGAAATCACGAATTCAATGTTATATGTTTATTTCCTTGTGAATGTTGTTTTTGATAATTTGAATTTTAAAAAAATTAGATTTCTTTAGTGTAGATTTTCAAGCTACATTTTCCGGTGTACTGATCCACAAACTATAGTTAATTCTGATTTAAAATAGTTTCCAATATGGTATGGAATAAGATAAAGTGTTTTCAGTTAAAAATAAAAATCAATTAAAACTTTAATTGCTATGAGTGCAAATGCGTTTAAAATCTTATTTTGAATAAGTTTTAAATAAAAATTTGAAACACGTTTCCCTTCCCAACATTTACACTTATTTCTACTAATGTTGAAATAAAGAATCGTCCTATTATACTGTCGTCTGTGGACGTATTTAAACCTTTCAAGATTTTCTTAAGAACTGATATAGTTAAGTAACTGTTGTTTGACACCCTCTGATCTCATTTTCATGGCGAATTGTTTACGAATTGGAACACTTCACAAGGGTTTAAAAATAACGTTTGTTATCGGTCCCTAACCAGTGAGAACCGTCTTGATTCTGGTTCCATAACTGCCGCTCTGTATGAAATGGAAAATATAAACAGATGGAACCTATTTTTGGACTTGATAAAGGCAAAACGGGAAATGCAGCAAACCAGATCACACGCAGAGAATCCATAGCCATTATTCCAGGTTATTTATATCATAGGTGCATAATTAAAAAACTATAAATTTTTATGACGTTCATAAAAATAGCTAAATCATGTTATAAATAATTAACGATTAGTATTAAAATAATATTTTTACGATATCCAATGCTTTTTTTTTAATACGCAAATGTGAACTTTTATTGATAACATGTTTTCTTATTTCATAACTGTATTAATAAATGTTACACATTGTGTCATTTTATCGCGAACATTTCATTAGCAATAATTTCCAGCTCAACACAACAAATAAACTTCAATTACTGCTAACAAACCAAACAACCATTCTCTTTCGATAACAGCTCCATCTTGTTCTTTCCATATTTTTTTGTACTATTTCCGTACTTTCTTCAATAAATGAAACTCCTTCTCAACAGAATACGAAGTTTAGACTTATTAAGAGTAATAATTCGTGAGAAACAAAACCCTTTTCCTACCAATTACTCTTTGCTCCCTGTTCTAACCTTACGCGATAACATTAAACACGAATGTAACCGTATAATTGTTCATGTAACATACGTTGCCTTATAAGGCGAGAGTTTTTCATTTCATTAACTGAATGATCACTAACCTCTTACATTTTGTAATTATTTGTCACACTCTACGTGCCTTGTAACAAGAGATAATTTAATCAAGAACACTATTCATAAATTGTTTACCAGGTTTTATTGAAGTACCGGTAAGTATAATGACAAGAACATATCGGAACAATAGTGAAACATTGCAAGACAAATGTATACCGTAAATAATCGACAAATGATTCGTTTCGAAATTATACAGTTCGTTTATACTAATGTTCAAGAAATTACTATTATTTATTTTCTACTTCACCGACAGGAATTTATGACAGAACCTTAAGATTTCACGATAATTGTATAAATCTTAAAAACGGTAGATTCAAGTAATTTCAAGTTTAATGTCAGTTTATAAAAATATTCGCTACAAAAGTAAAATAAAGATCGACAAAATTGACAATATGCCAGTATTGCCTATGCAACAAAACAGTGTGCTTCACAAGCAAGGAAGCCATTATAAGAAGATTCTGTGGTCCAAAGAAACTCGGCGTGGGACACAGAGGTTTAATGAAGACTGACATAGACTAGATGTTAAAGGAAGAGAACACAGAGAGATTTATTAAGGCGGAAATGTTTGAGCATAATAACAGGAAACAAGAGAAAGATATTAAAAAGATTATGGCATGGAAATGAGAAGGAAAGAAAGGTCAAGGGTAAGATCGAATAATCAAGTTATGATGAAGAATATAGGGATTGGGAATAAAGGGATAAGAAATAAATATCAAAACTGGTAAAAGTAAAGGGAAATTACGCGTAAATTAAGAACACATGATATAGGTTAAGCAAAGAAAGCGGTCTGATTCCCTGTAGAAAAACACGATCTGGAGAACTTAACCAAAATCCGGTAAAATTATTTCACTGAATGTAAAGCTTAAAACAACAAACAAAAGAAGTAACGTCGGTGTATTATACAAAGTATTTGCAACATAATATTTGTAAAGTATAATACGTATAACAAAATTAATCAATTTTAAAGACGTTAATGAAGTTTAAACGCCATTAATCAAACACCGGTAAGACAAACGATAGGTTCCGTTTTCTTGTAGTGCCAAAGTAGTTGAGCTGTAGACCTACAGCAATAAAAGGAAAGTAGTGTGGTAGTAGTCCGTTAATTTATCCCGGCTGTTATCCTAGGTAAGTGAATTCCGTAGCTAACCCGATCTGACCTCAATTAATTTCTCCTTGACAGTATGGAACTGTCGAATCGAACCTACAATTTCTCGTATGTGATAGCACTATACCCACTGAATTACCAAAACCAACATAAATACTAAACAATAAAATGTTGACTTGTATATATATTATAATCTTTGAAAATGTACAGAAAATTAGTAACATTAGTAATCTGTGTTGTCAGAATTTAGTAATGAAAACAAACTATTATATTAATTACAATTTGTAATACAATGCTTACATTTTTTATAATATTGGTAGACTTTTATTATTACTGAAATTTTAATATTACTGAATTCTTTATAATTTTATAATACGGTAGATGTGTTAAATTGTATAATCGGCATGTGAAAATTCATGATAGTCCAGGGCAATGGACTGCACGGCAAAAATCGGGTTATTACAAATGCAAATACATTCCGCGGCGTCATAGTACAGATTACGGTATTGTAATTTTCGACACATAGGCCTACAGTAAATTTGGTACTTTCCCAATAACTTTACCTACGGTACACTTTCAATGTTTTGAGTACGCGATAGTATCGATACATCACGCATTGAAAAAGAAGAAATGTATCAATAATTGTATATGATTTTATTACTGAATGTAATGCAAAAATAGGCAATGTGTTAATGCGCGAGATTAGATAAGAATGTTTCGGTTTTTAGTTTATTGTTTAAAGAGAACAAAACTCGTGGTTAACAAAATATAACGTCTAGTAAGTAAATACAATAATTGTAACAGATTGGTACTTGGTAAAAATCTCTGCACTCATGAAAAAACTCAACTAAAAGCAAAGTGAACTAGGCATTGTTGTTACATTCAAGCATTTTCTTCTTCTCCTTTCATAAACACGCTAATCCTGCACTTAAAATGTTGTTCATAATGTATTTTACTATTAATAAATTATATTTAAACCTAACCTAACGAAGCTCACCTTGCGAATGAGACCATTATGTTTTAACATTGAAAATGTTTATAAGGACGTGTCGCACATTTGCAGCCGATCGCTTGTGCGTCATCGAAAATGGGAACCGGTGAGTTTCCATAGAAACCTACTTCTTTGTTGTCAATAACGTAGTACCCATATAAAACTTCGCTTATGAATGCGACTACATTTAACTTATAATCTGTACATTGGTAAATGAAGAATGAATTCATTGATTGGTGAATGAACATATATATTGTAATGAGACGAGTACGAGCGTCTCGTTATTTTCACATAATGTAAGCCTATTCGTTGCTATGAACGGATATGCTCCCCTGTCTCTACTCTCTTCGGTCGTTTTAATTTACTTCAATTATTTAAATATCTGAGATATTTGGAGTTGTGGGATATAGTAATTTAATTAACTAATATTAACTTATCTCTCTAAGAAAAATATCAGTGTTAGTGTACTTGAAACTTAAATAATTAATGTGTTATTCTGTAATTTCGTTCAACCCTATTATACCTTGAAGAGAATTATGTATAATTTTGTATTTTAACGCTCTTCTCTTTGGTGTCGGAGAATTCCGCTATAAGCGCTGTAGTACCGGGGCAACGAAACTTAGAGGTTAATTCACGGTTTACGTTAACCAATTATTCTATACTTAGTCAGTTACTTTTTTATTCCCAACTCATTAAATAATACTCCAAATGACAAGATTTTGCAACTATACAAAGGTTCTTTATTTGTTTACTTCTTCAACATTGAATAAGATATGTTCCAATTGGCATATACAAAGGCTACAGATTGCGTGAATCGATTATTGATCAGTCCGATACTTTATTTAGATTCGGTTATATAATGTATTTTAGTTTGTAATTAATTTAATTCAGGGTGTGAAGGTTCTTGTAACTGTGGGGAAGATTAAAAATACATAGATAAGAATGCAAGATTTACAAATTTGAAGTGTTGTGTAGTTAATATGATTTATACAATAATAATTTACCAGACTAGAACGAAGCGAATCGTGTAGGCTGTTGGTTGATAACTTCACTGTTCTGGATGACTATGTTGTACGATTTTCTTTCTTCGGATGTTAATAAAATGGAATTCTTGTCCTGTTCACCTCGGAAATACAGCTCCCTGGATTGATTTACGGCCAGACTGGTTCCTTCTGTAATTTCTGGATCCAAATACGTTCTTCTCTCGTTTGAAGTAATTGGTGATGTTCCGTGTATTTAAAAGGTTATGAGTTCCAGTGTAGTGTATATTATCGGTTGTGACACAGTTAACTCTTTGTATTGGGTCTAATATATTGTCAATTCCTTTCGGGTATAGGACAATTCAAGTCCTTCCTTGTAGAACCCAGTTATTTATTTTTTATTGTGATGTTATACGATGATCTCGTTTGATTAAACTATACTGGCATAAGTCAATAATATTATCTTTAGTATTTTGGTGTATTATAATTTTGTCATAATATTTCAGAATATTCTAATTACATTTAACATTTCTTGGGTTTTTTAATCTCATCACATTCAGATCATAAAAGGCAATAATTGAAAATCAACAACTTCTTCATTCCCTGTAGTCCATAGCAACGCATTATTTTTCTTCCTTCTCCATGTTTTGTATATAGTGTTTATTTCATATATTTTTTGTCTATTACTTATTAATTTGCTATCATATCGGAATATAACTTTACCGATAGTTGGTTTATTATTTTCTACATATATTCTGCTGGTTTTTTGATATGAGCCTGTTTCTTTTATATTTATTACTTTTTCGATATCAAACGTTATCAATCGATATCATGGCATTGTGGCATTATCATAATTTGTATAAATTGAGATGGTTTATTATATATCATTACTTATTTAATGTTTTTTCCTAGTTCTTCGAACCGTATTCATTAATTATTATTAACTTACGTACCTAACCTTTATGTTATGAGTGGTTATATAGTGTTATTGGCTGTTAGGCCTTTTATTGTATACGGACCTACCTTTGTTTATAACTGGTGAACAACTATAGCCCTTTTACATAAATTCATACATATAATCAAATCTTAACTATTAACATTTACATAAATAATTATTCTTTTCATATCTAATGACAATTTTATCTTGATCTATGGATCACATATAAGAAAATTGAAATCTATTAACGCTAACTAGCTGCTTCCCACATCATTCTATAATAGTAATTGAACAATACATTTTGTTTCATTACCTTCCATTAACTCAACAAGTAATTGGTATAACATAACATACACTTTATCATAACATTCGTTGTCACAAAATAGTATCATTTAATTCAGAATCCTTACTTGCTATTGCTATAAGGTAAATTATTGTTTCATTTTTGTTTACTTTCATGGTCATTTACTTTGACAATTTCTGTACTATTCTACTTCTTACACTTCTCATCAGTATCATATTGATTTACTTTTCACTGAACATAGATCATTAACTATTGTCTAATTTACAGGTTTGTTTATTCTCGTTATTTCTACCTTGCATCCTTATTTATCTTTATCTATAATTATAAATGTAATTATTAGACTTTTGTTTTATCATGGGGTTAGATATTGACTTGATTATTATTTTGTTAATACTCGTATAATATTTATGTAACATGGATGACAGCATTTCTGTTGCGTTACATATGCTCCCCCTCCTAAAAAAGTTTAGTTTACCTGAATGAAGTTTAGGTCAAATAAACTTGTCTTTTTTACATGCCTTCTCTTCATATCAATATTAATGGTTGACGATGGGATTCTCAATGTAACTTCATTAGACTAGTATTAATAATTCTTTATTTAATAACATTTCATTATTTCAATTAACATTCTTGATCATTTTTAATTTCTGTAAACAGTATTTGTTGATAGTTGGCTACAATTATTCAATGATACTTTAGGTTCACATCTCTTCTAATTATAATCACTGTAATCATTGTATTTCTCAATTATTCTTCTGTCATCTAATTTCTTTATGTTTTCTTCGTCCTACTCTTCTGGAAACAGGTCGTTCTTGCAACTATTCTAATATTCCTTAAATATTTAATTTCCCTAACAATCCCTAATATGTGCGTTGGTACAGTTCAGAGAGGCACTGTTTGGCTTCATACTCTGCTGCCCACACTACACCTTAATATAGTACTGCTGGAATTCATCTACAGTCAGCTATAAAATATAATAATCTCCTAATAATCTCCTTAATTAATTAATAATAAATATTTGGGAATTTTTTTTTCATTGTTGCTTTTATATTTCTTTAATATCCTTCATACTTTGTGATTCCATTTTAGTTTCCTTAAACATTCTTTGATAATAATTCTGACAGTTATCATTTGTAATTATTTTTGTTTTTTCTTTCTTGTTGTGATAATAACGCTAAGTATCTTCTTCATTTGTTTTTCTGATCTCAATATTTTCTAAATAGTTATTGTTTGATTATCATTATAA
This sequence comes from Magicicada septendecula, assembly GCA_034769895.1. Classification (NCBI taxonomy): domain Eukaryota; kingdom Metazoa; phylum Arthropoda; class Insecta; order Hemiptera; family Cicadidae; genus Magicicada; species Magicicada septendecula. The sequence continues at coordinate 243,531,252 of CM068371.1, forward strand.
CTGTGTTTCTGACTAGATACAGTCTTAGCTCAACTATCATTTTTCTTATCGTATTTCATTATTTTGGCTGTTTATATTTCAATGAATTATGTTCATAAATATTTTTTTTCTCGTTTTCTTTAATATTACATTGGTTACAATCAATCGTTTACTGAAGTTGTTTCTTTCACTTGGCAATGCGGTATGTATTTTAGGTCATATTATTTTTCTTTTATTATTTTGCATAGGTAGATTTGATGTAAAAACTTTTATCTTGGGGTTTCATTATTCATTATTCACACTATTTCTTTGTAGACGTTTAGTAATAATTCTAGTTTTCTTCTGTAATCTTGGGGTTTGTTATTAACTCTTCTTAATACCTTCTTCATAACTATATTTTAATTCAGACTTACTTCCTTTGAATGACATTTTTTCTATTTATATAATATTGTTCAAAAAATTCTCTTTTATTTACAAGTGTTTTCTCTTCAAAATCGATAATAAGTGGTTCTTATTGTATTTTAGAATTTAGTGGTTTTATTCAAATTCAAATTCTTTTTAAATTCCAAGTATTTTCTCTTCAAATCGATAATAAGTTGTTCTTATTGTATTTTAGAATTTATTCATAATATTTTCGTATTCTTTCCAATTGGTTGCCTGGTCAGTTTTCATCACATCAGTCCCCTTTTCCTGGTTAACTGCTGCTTTTTCTAACCATGGTCCATTAATTCGACTGCACTTGTTGTCCGGATTACTGCAGTGTTCATACCAATTTTGACACTTGATAAATATCCTTCGCGTACCTGGTACCGTAACTCGGCTGATGTAAAATCTTCATTTAAGTCAGGGTATTCAGTTATATTTAGCTCCTTTTGAATTATCAGGTATCGTATCTCCTCTATTCTAGCATAATCACTTGTATACTCTATCTTTCCATTCCCTTGGATATCTGTACTATTTACCAAATGTTTTACGGGTATCTTTCGTATTAACGATATAATTGATGTGGTCATATACCTTTTGATTGTTGATTTATTTAAATGACATTTAAATTTATTTAAGGTTTTTGTAATTATTCCATGGTGGTTCATTTTGGTCATTTTCATGAAGTTTCCTCTACATTTCATACCTTTACATAACTCCCTTCGTTCATTAATTGGGATGTTAAACGCACTAATTAATCCACCTTTCCTCATCTCCATTTCTTCTTTTGTACGGACTATTTTCTTTCTCCATATTTTCCTTATTTTCTGGATATTCTCTTCTATGGTCGGATTTACTATAATACCTTCGGAAGTGCTGTCTAGTGTTTTAGACATATTCTTTAAACACCTCTCCATTTCTTTATTTGTCTCCTCCTTGTATTTATCTACTTCTGGGCTAAGTGTGTTATCATTTTCAAACTTCCCTTCGAAAGTTTCCATTATCTCATTATTGAACTGCTCCTTCTTATCATCAATCCGCTTTAAACCTGCTTCGTTCATTTTTTCAATTCTTTCATCCATTCGCCTTAAATTTTCTTTGTTCATTTGTATGATTTTTTCCTTCATTTGTTTTAAACCCTCATTATTCCTATCTAATCTTTCGTTAATTTGTTTTGAGGTTTCTTTAATTGCCTCATTTGTTTTATCAAATTTTTCCTCCAGTCTCTTTGAGTTTTCATTCATTTCCTTGAAACCACTGTCCATTGTTTTCTCCTGTTTCCTAAATTGTTCCCTTAGGATTTCTTTAATTTCCTCATTCCTTTGTCTATTGCTTTCCATTATAATCCTCAACAGCTCCCGCATACTCATGTCTTCCTTTTTGTTGGATTGATCTGGTATTTTCTTCTGTTGCTTCACTTTGACTATTTTTACTTTTTTTGTACACTGGATTGTTCTAGCTTTTTATTATTTGGCATTACTATAAGTTCATCTGTTTGATTATGTTCTTTCCTCCAGTTACACATATCTTCTCGGGATAGTTCAAACATCACCCTTATCCATTCCCTTAATCATTGTTTTCTGTTTGTATTGGTTTTTCAGGTGGTCTTATTTCTCTTTTCCATTGTTCATAGTCTTCCTGAGTATATTGTTCTGTCACCTGGGCGTATACTCCTGTTCTTTCGGTTTTCATTTTTTCTTCATTATCGTACCATCTTTTCCAATCTTCTTCAGTCATCCTTTCCACCCTGTTATCTTCTTTTTCGTGAGTCGTCCCAATAGTCTTTTCTTTATTACACCTGACATCTAACTTCCACAATTCATCATAAATCTCTCTCAATGTCATTTTGTCGTCTGGTGTTCCCAACGCATTCGCGCGACTCATTTGCGCTCTTTCGTGATCATTGGTGTTCTTTTCTATGTATCCCATCTCTTTGCTGAATTTCTTAAATAGTACTGTCGTCCATTCCGCGTAACTTAGTCGTCTCTCTTGTCCTTGCATTTTCGTTTCCTTTTGTATCATCTTTCTCTATTGCATTTCTAGTCTCCCACAGTTGCCTGCTCTGGTTAAGTAATATTAATATACTTATGGTTTTACTTAACCTAAGCCCTACACTGGTTGAGCGCCAATTTGTAATGAGACGAGTACGAGCGTCTCGTTATTTTCACATAATGTAAGCCTATTCGTTGCTATGAACGGGTATGCTCCCCTGTCTCTACTCTCTTCGGTCGTTTTAATTTACTTCAATTATTTAAATATCTGAGATATTTGGAGTTGTGGGATATAGTAATTTAATTAACTAATATTATCTTATCTCTCTAAGAAAAATATCAGTGTTAGTGTACTTGAAACTTAAATAATTAATGTGTTATTCTGTAATTTCGTTCAACCCTATTATACCTTGAAGAGAATTATGTATAATTTTGTATTTTAACGCTCTTCTCTTTGGTGTCGGAGAATTCCGCTATAAGCGCTGTAGTACCGGGGCAACGAAACTTAGAGGTTAATTCACGGTTTACGTTAACCAATTATTCTATACTTAGTCAGTTACTTTTTTATTCCCAACTCATTAAATAATACTCCAAATGACAAGATTTTGCAACTATACAAAGGTTCTTTATTTGTTTACTTCTTCAACATTGAATAAGATATGTTCCAATTGGCATATACAAAGGCTACAGATTGCGTGAATCGATTATTGATCAGTCCGATACTTTATTTAGATTCGGTTATATAATGTATTTTAGCTTGTAATTAATTTAATTCAGGGTGTGAAGGTTCTTGTAACTGTGGGGAAGATTAAAAATACATAGATAAGAATGCAAGATTTACAAATTTGAAGTGTTGTGTAGTTAATATGATTTATACAATAATAATTTACCAGACTAGAACGAAGCGAATCGTGTAGGCTGTTGGTTGATAACTTCACTGTTCTGGATGACTATGTTGTACGATTTTCTTTCTTCGGATGTTAATAAAATGGAATTCTTGTCCTGTTCACCTCGGAAATACAGCTCCCTGGATTGATTTACGGCCAGACTGGTTCCTTCTGTAATTTCTGGATCCAAATACGTTCTTCTCTCGTTTGAAGTAATTGGTGATGTTCCGTGTATTTAAAAGGTTATGAGTTCCAGTGTAGTGTATATTATCGGTTGTGACACAGTTAACTCTTTGTATTGGGTCTAATATATTGTCAATTCCTTTCGGGTATAGGACAATTCAAGTCCTTCCTTGTAGAACCCAGTTATTTATTTTTTATTGTGATGTTATACGATGATCTCGTTTGATTAAACTATACTGGCATAAGTCAATAATATTATCTTTAGTATTTTGGTGTATTATAATTTTGTCATAATATTTCAGAATATTCTAATTACATTTAACATTTCTTGGGTTTTTTAATCTCATCACATTCAGATCATAAAAGGCAATAATTGAAAATCAACAACTTCTTCATTCCCTGTAGTCCATAGCAACGCATTATTTTTCTTCCTTCTCCATGTTTTGTATATAGTGTTTATTTCATATATTTTTTGTCTATTACTTATTAATTTGCTATCATATCGGAATATAACTTTACCGATAGTTGGTTTATTATTTTCTACATATATTCTGCTGGTTTTTTGATATGAGCCTGTTTCTTTTATATTTATTACTTTTTCGATATCAAACGTTATCAATCGATATCATGGCATTGTGGCATTATCATAATTTGTATAAATTGAGATGGTTTATTATATATCATTACTTATTTAATGTTTTTTCCTAGTTCTTCGAACCGTATTCATTAATTATTATTAACTTACGTACCTAACCTTTATGTTATGAGTGGTTATATAGTGTTATTGGCTGTTAGGCCTTTTATTGTATACGGACCTACCTTTGTTTATAACTGGTGAACAACTATAGCCCTTTTACATAAATTCATACATATAATCAAATCTTAACTATTAACATTTACATAAATAATTATTCTTTTCATATCTAATGACAATTTTATCTTGATCTATGGATCACATATAAGAAAATTGAAATCTATTAACGCTAACTAGCTGCTTCCCACATCATTCTATAATAGTAATTGAACAATACATTTTGTTTCATTACCTTCCATTAACTCAACAAGTAATTGGTATAACATAACATACACTTTATCATAACATTCGTTGTCACAAAATAGTATCATTTAATTCAGAATCCTTACTTGCTATTGCTATAAGGTAAATTATTGTTTCATTTTTGTTTACTTTCATGGTCATTTACTTTGACAATTTCTGTACTATTCTACTTCTTACACTTCTCATCAGTATCATATTGATTTACTTTTCACTGAACATAGATCATTAACTATTGTCTAATTTACAGGTTTGTTTATTCTCGTTATTTCTACCTTGCATCCTTATTTATCTTTATCTATAATTATAAATGTAATTATTAGACTTTTGTTTTATCATGGGGTTAGATATTGACTTGATTATTATTTTGTTAATACTCGTATAATATTTATGTAACATGGATGACAGCATTTCTGTTGCGTTACAATATATATATATATTATATACATATATTTTTTTTTAATTTATTGAAGCATTTTCAATGCCCTTCTCTGTGCATTGCATTTGTGCAATGCCTGTAAATTTTTTGCAAACGTGTTGCGATTAAAATAGAATACATATATTTAGGAAATTGTATTGTAACTGTGTACACGATATACATAAATATTCTGAAAATATCGTAAATGTAGTACAAAACCAGGAAAAGTGACAAGGACAAATAGATTTCAGCGACAAAATAACAAAAATTAAGTGTGTCGTGGAACATACGCCAGAAGTGGAAACTTCATTGCCGAGTGGCGAGTGAAACGATTCAACGTGTAAATTGTTGCTCGTCGTATTTAAAGTAAGAGAGATTTTGTTAAAAAGGAATTAAGATTCAAATAAGAATGAACGGATAATTAAATGAGACGAGGGCCAGGGGCGGACTGGCATCCCTGGGGGCCCTCGGCTGGAAGCAGTCAAGGGACCCCCTGCAGCTACACACACAAACGCGCACGCTCGTATTTTTGTGCACATGCTTTTTTAAATTATTTATTTACTCTTTATAGATACATAGTATGTACAGTATTTACGTAAGTGAACGTTTTAATACAAAACATACAGGACAGTTTGATTATTTAGACTTTAACATAACCAGCTTTAAAACCACAACCGGATTCATTTATTTGGAGTCCGGGGAAAAAACACTCGGGTGTGGGACCCTAGTCTCGCTGTGGCTCTGCAGCCTAGCGATAAGCTTACTGACAATAAAATAAATCAACCTTGTCGGGGTTAGTCGTCAAAGTAAATACTAGACCTGTAATAACATTAGGCCCACTATTCATGTTTCTCTACGTTGTTGTTGTTTTCCGTTTACTTAAAGAGTTAATTTTTTGTTTCTACTGTAAAGAACCCTACAAATCTACATAAAATCCCAATTAAAAATATTCCGCAGTGTATTACGGCGGTGGATCCTCCTTGATCTCGGCGCCCGGTCCATTGTCACTGCGTCCCATCAATCCATAGCCCCAGTAGCGTAACTTTTAACCGAGCCCTCCTGCAAGTTTATGCCATGGGTCCCCTTTTGAATCTTGACACAAGGCACTGAGGCCTTCGGGCCCCCGCCCTGAATGCTGCAATGACATTCAAACAAAAATGACAATACCCTACTACTCGTCGCGTCAGTCAGCTGCCTTGCGGCACGCCTCTACATTAACCTCCTTCGCTTTCTTCCATTAGTAAATACTAAATACGCTGTATATAAACATATAAACAAGGTTGATAAGTGATAACTTCCAATCTGACCAAAATAAATCCTGAAGATTTATTTCCAACAATATTTAGACGAGAAAAGGTTTTTAACACCGGTAAATATATATATATATATATATATATATATATATATATATATATATATTGCAATGTTACAGGCGGTCACACCATATGTGGATGTGTAAAGCATAATTATGACCATTTTGATTTAAATGGAATAACTCCTATTGTAGTACCAAGCCACGTGTTTGTTAACCAAATACACTGTTACTCACCGTCTATGGCCTTTCCGTAATGTTTTTTCCGTGTTTACATGTTTCGAGGCACTTGCCTCATCATCAGAACATTAAAAACTAATCTATGTCATAAATGATGACATTTGTCAAAATATTAAAAACACAATACGGCAATTAAACTATGTACATAACTTGCTTTAAAAATGTTAGGTGTGCCTTGCTAGCAAGTTATGTACATAGTTTAATTGCCGTATTGTGTTTTTAATATTTTGACAAATGTCATCATTTATGACATAGATTAGTTTTTAATGTTCTGATGATGAGGCAAGTGCCTCGAAACATGTAAACACGGAAAAAACATTACGGAAAGGCCATAGACGGTGAGTAACAGTGTATAATTATGACCAGCTGTAATGGGTGTCCAGGACAATTAGGGTGTGATTGAAAGTAAACATATTGCTAAAAATTAAGAATAATAGTATAAATTAGTTATAAGACGATATAAAGACTATGAAGTTGTACTTTAGTGTTTGAGCGAAGTGTTGTGTTGTGCGCGTATCAAAAGGAGGTGTGAACAATGGTAATTAGCAAATGGTAAACACGCAACAAGTGTGCATATTCTCTTGCATATGAGTTACGATTTATTGTAAGTACGATACATTTAAAAGGTTAATTTAATTTTGCATATGTAGTGAAAACGTTGTTCTAGAAAAATCGGGAAAACGGAAGTACAATTTACAGAACGTGGTGTGTCCAGAATATTCCTACGTATAACATGGAGCGTATAGGAAATACGTCTGTGCGCAGGTAAACTGTGACGTCACCCTATATCACTACAGTTTCAGTGTACGAGAAAATAACAGCAGTCTTCATGTAGCACTCATCGAGAGCGGTTGCAGTGTATTCATCGTTTAGTCCAACATCCATTCCAGGCAGTCCTTGGGGCCCGTAGAGTCGAGGAAGCAGCGAGTTTCGGCAGGGAGCAACCACGGTATACGAGATTTTCTACTACCGTTCCTGAACTCCGTTTGCTGATCGTGGCGGCTGATACGGACACCGAGACGCGGGGCAATTCCTGGAGGTGGTGGCTGGAACGTGGAACACGGACGACGGATCGCTGGAGACCGGGAACGAGATCTTCGACCGGAACTACAACGAAGACTTCAGGAAAGCAAAATTTAAAAACTTAATTTGGTTTTGAATAATATAAAGCTGTCAAAAGAAAATTCTTAAACTTTGCAAATAGTAACATTTTTTAAATAAAAACTTGAACATTTAAATTAATATCATTGTTTAAATAACAAAAAAACATTTTAATTCAAGTATCGTATAAGAAAACAAAGCAATAAATGTATGTAATCACTAATGGAGCATTCTTTTCTGCAAGTCTGGTCGGCTAACTACCTGTTACCTTGCAATATATGTATCGTTTTTTCTCGAAATAAAATTTTTATGGCTCGGGGCCCCCCTGAGCTTTCTCGGGGCCCGGGGCCCTCGGCGATCGCCGACCTGGCCAATCCGCCCCTGACGAGGGCATACGAGTGTTTATATATTCGTATATATATCGTTTATATGTATATCGTACTATTGTTTATATATATTTTATAATAAGAAAGCCATATTTACAATGAACATAAATAGAATCATATCACACGTCGTTTTATTTTCGGTATACATACGTATACAAACAATATGTAACAAATAATTTTTCCAATGTTACTACCTATATGATTTACGCAATATTTAGTTTAAAAGTAGATTGTGTTAATTATTATAGCCCTATACTTATAATTACATTATATTATATATTTATAATATTTATATTATATGTTACATTATAATTAATAGACGCATTATAATTCAAACCGAGATCTCGCTTCGCTCGTTTGTAAAAGTAAACTTATACAGACTTAAGAAAGTTACAATTTTTATAATAAAACTGGCTGATAACAATTTACAAGATAATATAGGCCTATTACTAGTCATGTAGGGCTTCTTATTGTAAAAAAAACAGAATGCATAATGATTAATAATAACATAATCATAATGATTTTTATAGTACGACTATAAACTATATGGTGTAGTACCTTGCACGACTGTCGCGTTATTAGTAAAAACACGTTACGTGACAGCCAGAAGAAGAGCAATTGGACTACTACAAATAAGCAAACAGATAATATCCCAAAAACACGTTACGTGACAGCCAGAAGAAGAGCAACTGGACTACTACAAATAAGCAAACAGATAATATCCCAAAAACACGTTACGTGACAGCCCAAAGAAGACCAATTGGACTACTACAAATAAGCAAACAGATAATATCCCAAAATCATAACGATCTTAATAACTCGGCTTACCTTCTTCTTATATAAGTTATACTTTAAATGCTATTATTCATAAGGCTGGATATGAAATGAAGATTCACTAATTGGTTTGTTTTTAAAGTCTTCTTAAAACAATCGCTAATGTGGCTCAAAAGCATCGGCGGATGGACTTAAGAAAAACTTATAAAAGTTTGCTTTGATTTTTCAAGAAAGCCTTCCCTCGTTAATCAAGTTTCAAGACCGCACCATGGTTTAAAAGATAGACGAAGTCTTAGCTGATCAAGTGTAAGTTACGTTTGAATAATACGCCGTCACTAGAGGGAGGACCAGTCGCCTTGATTATGCACGTCCGAATGCACTCAAATAAAGAAAATGCAATTGTTTCTTAACGGATAGGGTTAAATCTGGGAAATGTTTTATTAAATTTGGTGCAACTTTAGTGCATTGAATCACTTAAGAATGCAGAAAACTGTACACTTGGACGTTTTCATGACCGGAACGTGGTTGTAGTTTTGTCAGGAACTGAAGTTCTTGCAAGTAGGTACCGTTAACAAGCCGGTAAAGCATTTATACTTATTTTTATCATTATCTCATCTTCTGTTAATTGTTTACTAGTGTCCGTTTACTTTTAGAAATTTATTAATTTCAAATAAATAACAGTAAATAAACATGGAAAGGGAAAAAATAATTTAAAGCAAAACAAGAAAAGAAACTAATTTACAGCTTTACGAAACAATAGCAGTGCGGTAAGTTGGAAAAAACGGGCAGCTGAACCGAAATATTGGAAGTTCGCTGAAAGATAAAGTTAAACAAAGAAGAAACAAAGAATAGCTAGTTTAGCAATATTAAGCAAGGATTGATTTCAAGGGGAACGAGCTGGAACGGCGTTCCGGAACCTCTGGTTTCAAAAATAAATTACCAAAAAAGATATGAAAAGAAAAATCTTTTTTTTTTACAAAATTTATACTACTTTTTAAATTGTGCCCTCATCAGCCTCACTACAAAACTAAACGTTTGTCAAAATCAAACATTAGCACTAATCTTTATCTTAACTACTGTCGTTCAAAAAATGTCCCAATAGCCTATTGAGAAAATGAAATAAAAAAACTTGCTTCAAAATTAAAACTACATAAAAGGCTACTGTTTGGTAGCTTCCGAGAATATGTGCATTACAGAATTTTTCCTTAGAATCTTTCTACCTTGAAATATCCTATTGAATCAATAGGAATAATTTCAAGTGAATGTGAGAGGGGTGATTTCTGCCCATCATACAGCATTGGACACAAAGAGTAAGAAAAGGTCAAGAAAAAAACAATATGACGACACAATAATGAAGCTACGGAAACTTTTTTTAAATATCCGAAACCATCACTTAGAGTTTGATTGAGATTCCGGGATGACGCCATCATGAGTAACATGTTTTTGATTGTCGTGGGGCTAACCTGACGATGAAGCTCTTCAGAGATATCAGTAAACTTTATTACCTTTTTAGATACAAGTTTATACACACGTTACATATTCTACAAGGCTTTAAAAGTATAGACCTCCTTTGTAATAACTTGACGTAAACTTATACGCTAATATAAAATATTATATATGTGTATCCGTACTATAAAACTCTGTCAAATATATCTGTTTAATATATTTGTGTCTGTACAACTTTTCAATTGATGCGTTTCAGCACCTATAATTGTAGAAATCAACCACTGATATTACCACTGATATTAAGTAAAGAAAAGCATTTAATATCCCTTTAATGGGAAAATTCGATGACACAATCTTTCCATTAGCGCAAATTTAACAAACGAAAGTAATTTGAAAAATTCCGAAGAATTATTTGGGTAAACAAACGAAGACTGTTTTGACGTGTTCTGGGTTAGGAATCAGACTAACCTGTCTGATTGTCTTAAGCGTTACCACAAATCATATCACGAACAACACGACACTTATTGCTCAGCAACACAAACGAGCTGTACAAACAGTTCTGAATACATCGTTAAAATTGTAACCTGACAGAACACAGTGTAACAGTACCTATTTCAAAGTACATCAATAAAAATGAAAAAACAAACTTAAAAATTGATTGCAAAAAATTGGCCTATGTAATGTCAACCTTGATTCTTTATCTGTAAACAATTACATGTGTAGAACTCATATACCATTCCCTTTTTTTTTATTAAGGTTTAAGGGTTTGCTTTGTAGGCAAACAGAGAAGAGGCTGTACACTTCTTGTATAGGGTTCGCTATGCAGTGTTTATTTAAAGCTTACTTAATGTTTGCTTAAAGTTGAAGGAATTCTGTTTAAAATTTAATAAATGCCATAATTTAAAGTATGACAATAACTTTAAATGAATACAGGACTTCTAAGGTAACTCCGTTACTGTTGTTACGTGTTGTAACATGTGAAAACACGTGCTTTCATAAACAATACAAAGGGCGTCCAGTCAGATTATGAAAAGCGTAAAATTTTAAATAAACATATAAGAGTTCAGTTTTAAAAATCAATATAGAATTTGAAATTTTTTAAACACGAAAATTTCTTTATAGGTACATTTATTTGTTATTGAATTTTTCCATTTCTTTACATAATAACAGAAGTGTTTATAGGGTTAAAATACATGATGCTTGCTGATCATTACTAAAGTACTTTTACAATCTCTTTATATTAATTTTATTGCAGAGCTCGTTTCATTCTTAACAATTTCATTAAAAGGTTATACAGAAGTAATCAGTGTATGTAAAAATTCGAATTTCAATTTGAGTTAAAAATATCGGTAAGGAGAACCATACATGACTTCCATGTTCTAAAATTTATATTTAAAATCATTTACTTGAATTCGGTTCGATAATTTCTTTAAAAAAATATCACCCACCCTCAAACTATTTTCACTATTTATAGATATTTTTGTTATTATGGGGTAGTCGTTTCATGTTATGTTATTTCCAAGTCACTTTACCTATACAAATTAGGTACTTTATTCTTATAAAGAAAATGACCACGCAGATAATCATCCCTCCTCCTCAACCGATCCTCACCACTTTCAAAGATACTTACCACAACCAATTATATTTACATTTTCAAAGAGTAATAGTTTTATGGTATGTAATTGCTAAGGTATATTATCCTTCAAAATTAAATACTCGTATCAGCAAAGTTACTTCATATCAGCAAAATAATTTTCAAAAAATCACCCCCTACCCCTTCAACTACCCTCTCCATTTATAGATATCTCATTTACTATTTTTTACCAGTGGATAATATGACTTTAATTTCGGGGCACTTACTTATCAAAATTAAGTATTTTACTATTGTTAAAACACAAACAAATGCAGGTAAACTACCCCTCCCCTTTAACTGAACAATCCCATTTTTGATATTTACTCTTTTATTGAGTAACAGTGTCATTATATGTAATTATTAAGGTATCTTATCCTTCAAAATGAAATACTTTATTCGACATCAGAAAGGTAGTTTTCGAAAAATTACTCCCTACACCTTCAACTACCCTTTTCATTTATAGATATTTCATCTACCTTTCTACAGTGGATTATTATGACCTTTTCAGGATACTTTATTTATCAAAGTTAAGTACTTTACTCTTGTTAAAACGTAAAACGTTGCAGGTAAGCTACCCCTCTCCCTTAAACGATCTTCACCAAAATCAATAGGCATTGGATTCTCTACATCTCTGGGATATATGAAAAAAATTATTTGATACTGTTTGAATTTGCGGCAGTTATCGTTCGCCATAGAAAAAATTCAACACACACACTTTTCGGAAAATGAATTTTCTTAATGTTTTGAGGGTAGTATAATCAGAATCAGCCCTTATCTCGAATACGATTTTTTCGTGATACCATATAAACCGATCTTCACCAAAATCAATATACCTTCAGTCCTCTACAATGCAGGGATCCATGCAAAAAAATATTTGATTCTGTTTGAATGTGCGGCAGTTATCGTTCGTCATGGAAACATTTCCCTTGTTACAACATAAAATGTTGCTGGTAAACTACCCCTTTCCCTTAACCGATCTTCAACAAAATCAACAGACCTTGAGTTCTCTTTAATTCAAAAAGGTATGCAAAAACGTAGTTGATTCTGTTTGTATTTACGGCAGTTATCGTTCGTCATATAAAAAATTACCCTTGTTAAAACATAAAATGTTGCAGGTAAACTACCCCTTTCCCTTAACCGATCTTCACCAACACCAATAGGTCTTGAGAACTCTAAAATACAGGGCTGTATGCACAACATTATTTGATTCTGTTTGAATTTGCGGTTGTTATCGTTTGCCATAGAAAAAATTACCCCTGATAAAAAAACGTTGCAGGTAAACTACCCCTTTCCCTTAAATGATCTTCACCAAAAACAATAGGTCTTGAGTATTCTACAATTCAGGGCTGTATGCAAAAAACTATTTGATTCTGTTTGAATTTGCGGCTCTTATCGTTTGCCTTAGAAAATACCCTTGTTAAAATATAAAACGTTGCTGGTAAACTACTCCTTTCCCTCAACCGATCTTCAACAAAATCAACAGACCTTGAATTCTGTATAATTCAAAAAGGTACGCAAAAGAGTAGTTGATTCTGTTTTAATGTACGGCAGTTATCGTTCGTCATAGACAAAATTACCCTTGTTAAAACATAAAACGTTGCCGGTAAACTACCCCTTTCCCTTAACCGATCTTCACCAAAAACAATAGGCCTTGAGTACTCTACAAATCAGGGCTGTATGTAAAAAATTATTTTATTCTGTTTGAATTTCCGGCTGTTATCGTTTGCCATAGAAAATACCCTTGTTAAAATATAAAACGTTGCAGTTAAACTACCCCTTTCTCTTAACCGAACTTCACCAAAAACAATAAGTCTTGAGAACTCTACAATTCAGGGCTGTATGCAAAAGAGTAGTTGATTCTGTTTGAATTTGCGGCTGTTATCGTTTGTCATAGAAAAAAATTACCCTTGATTAAAAAAAACCCGTTGCAGGTAAACTACCCCTTTCCCTTAACCGATCTTCACCAAAAACAATAGGTCTTGAGTACTCTATAAATCAGGGCTGTATGCAAAAAATTATTTGATTCTGTTTGAATTTTCGGCTGTTATCGTTTGCCATAGAAAAAAATCTACACGCACACACACACACACACACACACACACACACACGCTTTTCGAAAAATGACTTTTTTTCATGTTTTGAGTGTAGTACAATCAGAATCTGCAATAATCTCGAACACGATTTTTTTGCCATCACCATACTTCCATTTCCTTAAGGAACATGGAAGTAAAAACAATTTGCTGATTTATGCACAAAAATATAAATCTTTTGTTTTAAGTAGTTTTTAAATTCTTATGGTTCTGAGGTGTGTACAGATTATTGAAACGTCTAGTGTCAATATAATATAGCTAGAACATAATACATTCCATTTTCAAACAATTACGAAAATAATACAGCTATAATAATCACTTAGCACCGAAACATCTTCCACTGATTATTTCAGAGAAAATAATAGCTGCTGAAATATTAATATTATGAATATTATACTTTCAACAATACACTACTACTGTAGCGACAGTTGTAATTTGACGCCGATAATACCATCGACGTCAGAAATTAACACTGTTTTATACGTCTTCGTTGTTAGTCGATTCACATCCCGATACCGGATGATGAACGGGTGTCGTATTGGATTCGTTTAACCTTACAATGATTTATCAGAATTAAAGAACACAGTCACCGATCCGGAACGTAATTAGTAACTCTAATGTTGTTTCTGTAAACAAACTATAGCCTACAAATTTAGTATTAACGTAACTTAACTGGTCGCTTACGACGCACGATGGATCTAGTTCAAATTCTACAAAGATAATAGTTTCGTCCGTCCGTGTGTGCTATTGGAAGGAGTGTGTTACTATTGTATTTACTGAAACGTGTCTACGCTAAACACTAGTGTAGGACTACCGATGTGAAATGCCGTACAATGTAGATGCTACTTAAAAAATACAAAGTGCTGAACATAAACATTCGCTTAGCCATTAATTTACATCAGTTTCCTTAATTACAAAGTTTGTCTTCGCACTTTTAACTTAAAATATGTGCTCAGACATAATATCGCTGCTCAGTGTACTATCTTATCTTAAATACATTCATGTTTCTCAGCAATAAGGAATATAAGTACAGCAGTTAGAAACTATAAGACAGTACACGTTAAATGAGATAAGCCTATTGTTTTCAACTTGAGAATGAATTTTTTTCAAATTCTTTTAGGTAGCTGTAAACGTTAATGGAAGAAGTTTCGAATCTTAACAAATAAAAGACTGAAAAATATATTTTAGTTTTTGCTATTTACAAACTTCTAGCTTATCAGAAAGTATAAAAAATATTGTAAAGCTACATATAGGAATGTACACATAACAATAACGTATAAAGATTAAAGAGAACATGTCAGAGAGACATATTACATGTACCTGTACATCTCTCTCTCTCCTCTCTCTCTCTCTCTCTCTCTCTCTCTCTCTCTCTCTCTCTCTCTCTCTCTATTTATCTATCTATCTCTATCAAACAGAGATCTCTATTGAGCTCTGTTACTTCTTTCAAACAACAGGTACGCACAAACAGAAGGTCTACTACGTAACGAAGCCTAATACGTCTAAATAACTAGGTAAGCATTCTTTGTAAGGTTTTTCCAAGCAATTCACGGGTATATCATAGGACACAAGATTGGGTCGAATGAATAGGACACAAGAATGATTCCTGATCAATAATTATGAAATCAACGTAGGCGTTTATTATTATGACATGTTATTTTGTTCAATACATATTATTATGTTCAATACATTCATTAGCAGCCCTGTAAGGTATACGGCGGTAATTTGTGATCGCGGGATAGACAATGTTCAATAAACACGTGATATTATATGTCAAACTCCAACATACAAAACCGGCAATGTAGGCTATATATGGAAACAGCTTACACTGCAGGTTGTCACGTGTCTGCCTGCCCATAGGTCTCAGTATTCTCTAGTCAAACGCCCTATTTCGTACTGTGCGTCCGCGGTAAACGTAACGATGCAATCCATTGCATTGTAATCGACATGTAATCACGTGCGAAGGAGTCACACAGAACTTCCACAATCAATTTCGGCACACCTCCTTTCAACGATAATACATCGAAGATTGTACATTTTGCATCCTTCCAATTAAAAATTGTATTATAGGCTTGCGGCCTATATTGTGTGTGTGTGCACGCGCCCGCACGCGCAATTATATTAACTTCGTAGTGCATATTTTATCCGTATAAATCTTTTCTTGAGGTATTAATAAATGGAATTGTCTTGAGTACTTTTATGGAACATTTATACAACGTAATCTTATATCTTTTAGATTCTGGTCGTTTTAATTTTACATATTCGCCTTTGTGCATTCTACATGCAATTTGTATTACTGTAATATATAGCTTATATACAATTTGTACTTTTATTTTCATTAAAATATTGTTCTGTTTTCCTGTTAATATTACTCTATTGAAGCTAGCTTTTTATTTTCAAGGTTTGTAAAAAATAAAATAAGTAAGTCTACAAAATAAAATATAATTTGCAAGAAAGTGCGTGCGTGCGTGCGTGCGTGTGTGTGTGTGTGTGCGCGCGCGCGTGTGTGTGTGTGTGTGTGTGTGTGTGTGTGTGTGTGTGTGTGTGTGTGTGTGTGTGTGTGTGTGTGTGTGTGTGTGTGTGTGTGTGTGTGTGTGTGTGTGTGTGTGTGTGTGTGTGTGTGTGTGTGTGTGTGTGTGTGTGTGTGTGTGTGTGTGTGTGTGTGTGTGTGTGTGTGTGTGTGTGTGTGTGTGTGTGTGTGTGTGTGTGTGTGTTACATATTTATTTATTTATATTTACATGTTTGGAATAATCAACTTAATTTATGTGCAGACATATTTGTAACAACAAGGTTTTTAATTAATTCTCTCCTTACCTTATTATACTAAATTACGTTTATTTCTAAAGTTCAAATAAATTAAAACTGTGAAATGACTGATAAAAACAAATTAAGTTCTAAAATTTTTAGATTTTTTTGTCATCAGTAGAGGATCCTCTTGAAACTAACAGATAATTTTGCGGAGACACGAAAACATGTTCGGTGTCTACAGTTATATTATGTTTACTTACGATACGCCGATCTCAGTTTAATTAAAAACTTCAACTGCCCTTAATTTTTTAATATTTTTCGTGTAAAAAGCAACCGTACAGAAACGCATTTTTACTTACAGCTTAGGTCTCGACAGTTTTTCTCTGAATGACCAATACTGTTCACCAGAGCCAAAATTTATTAGAATCGTGTTACATAGTGTTACTGTATATACAGAGTGGGCCAAAAGTCACTACCCATTGTGAGTTACTGAGTTACCCATTGTAAACATTAAGATAACTTTGGTTGTGATCTTCCCATC
Organism: Magicicada septendecula; assembly: GCA_034769895.1. Lineage (NCBI taxonomy): Eukaryota > Metazoa > Arthropoda > Insecta > Hemiptera > Cicadidae > Magicicada > Magicicada septendecula. Next base: position 243,548,459 of record CM068371.1, read on the forward strand.
GATTTTAAATTACGCGCCTTTGGTTTGCGTCTGACAGTTTCTTATGTAAACACTAGAGTGCAATTTTATCGACAAAGATGGAAAACAATTTGAGAAACAAATGGGTAACTCAGTAATTCACAATGGGTTTGACTTTTGGCCCACTCTGTATATGAAGTCCGCGTTCGGTGTAAGCGACACAATATCATTTTACAAAGAGCGTAACTAATGAAAAGAAATTACAAACGTATTTACTTAATTGTATTTACAAATGTAAATAGACCACTTATTTGAAACAGTCACTTCGCTTAGATCTAGTTTTTCTAATATTAAAATCATACTTTGTTACTTTGTGAATAAAAAATAAACTTCTCTTTTTTAGGGGAACCGGGTCTGTACCTTGGAAATGATGAGAATGTATTACAGAGGTACCTGTACTTCTCCAGCTTCGACGTAGACAAGGCATTCGATAAGGTACGTAGGCCTATGGATTTTGAATAATATTGACAGGTGTATTTGTAAAATAAATTATATTAAAACAATCGTATGGATTATTCAAACAAACACACACACACACACACACACACACACACACACACATCTAGTTGATAAATCACTATTTATAAAAAAGCACCAAAATGTGTTTAATTTGTCAAAACCAAATCTCAGTACGACTGATAAGGCTGCTCTCACTGTGCATGTAAGATTATTTCATGCACTGCGATTATGAAGGCTAACCTTTTAGGCACTAATGACAACAGTGCCGCTATGACATTAATGTATATTCTAAAGCTGAACAATTATAAAACTTCACACTTCCGCGTCCCTTTTTACGACTGTGTAAAGGTCACGCCCCTCTACGTATGTATCCCTGAACACAGGGGTGACCATCCCCCCAAAGGCTATGGCGCATGCCCCCCCCCCAATTCAGTTATCCCCTCAAGTTTTTTTCCAAATAGTCTTTTATTTATTTTCCCCCCTTTTTATCATCAAAATGCTGTAAAAACATGCCCCCCAAATTTTGATGGCGCAACTTGCGCCATGCACCCCCTTCTGGGCACCACTGCCTGAACACATCAACAAACTTTGAAGCGGTTATCAGTATTAGATAAGGTAAACCAAAAGAAATATTTCTATCGGCATTCTGGTTCACTATATTGTAAGAGATGTAACGTTAAACTTGTGGAAATAAGGGATCATGTGGACATGAGATTTTAATATCCTACGGTTGTTAACCTCCGATTTTGATAATTACAGGTATTTCAAAACGTCCTACCACCTCATCTTTAACGTGACGATGTGGCCATCTTTTATAAATAAAGCTTATCTAAACAGGAGTCCAACTAGTGCGTAAATTAAGTGACCGAGGGCAGTACGAACAATTTAAAGCATTGTTACTTATCCGTAACGCGCGTTGTTGGATCATTGTGCCAGTTGGGTATAAGATCAGATAACCAACATTATACAGATGTAATTCTCAAAAAGCCGTTAATTATGATAAAACGGCTATCTATATCTAAAGAAACTAGAAACTGGTACTCAGATATTCTGAAAACGATTTTTTATCAAATTGATTTTTATCAATGTTCACAAGTTGTAGGAAAATAACTTGCGGGAATAATTTTGGTACCCCGTAATAACCTCGGTTAAAGGGGTACGAATAAAAATACTTGAAAATATGCTTTTCCGATTAGCATTAACTTCGATTCTTCAATCGAAACATGAAAACAGTTTCCATGTTTTTGCCGAGAGTTAAAAATTTTCTTAAAAATATAAGCAAGAATTGTCTCAGTCTAAAGAATTATTTTTTTCTGAGGTAACGTGTGTATCGTGAACGTGAGTGCGCGCGAGCGTGTATAAATATAAATTTAATACGCATAATCAAGAAGTTAGTTTAATTCTCCAGAGTGTTCTCAAAGAATCTTACCACTGTTTAGTCTTTACTTGTATTTGTTCGGAAATTAGTCTACTGTGTACGTGACTTTTCTATATTTTGTACACTTTTGCATTTTGGATTTGAGTTTGTAAGTTTAAAGCATTAGGAGACTATTATTTTCCAAATAATAAGTAAGTGTGATTACCCTTGTTAATGTTGATTTAAAAAATGCTTTCTTGTGCCAGGGGAATGACAAACTTCCTTTATGGTTTTTATTTCAACGAGTTTTTGTTTAGGCAATTTGTGACCATGTGTTTTGTATGGTATGAGAATTGTATTGTTTAATCGTATTATGTTTCTACTGATTATTATTCCTCTTTTTTTATCTATCGTCTTTATGTAATAACCTTTTACATTTTTCTATTTAGTGTATAATTTTCCTTTTCTTATTTCTATATTGTACGCTGAGTAGAGTTTTGAGCATTCTATGAGTACTGAGAAAATTACGTATTTGTGTTGGTCAGGGACCCATTACTAAGTTAGGTAGTGTGGATTTCTGCAGTGGTGTAGCAAAGGAGGTTACAACTCGCCATTGGGAAGCTTGCTAATATTGCCTTTAAATTTAGTGAGGGATACTTAATGAGGATAATCAGCAGGCAGGTAGTCATATCGCCAGCGGTAGTAATACAACATACTCATTGAGCTGTGAGTAACTAATCCTCTGTTACAAAACCCTCTCCTTATCATCAACATGCGCTTCCACTATGGAAACACCTTAGTCACTAACCTCTCCCCTGGAAAAAATATTGTCTACTGTATAGTTAGTTTTATTAGTGACTAATTTTAGTATCAACTATAGATTAGTGATTCCTCTGTTTTTTATTTCCATTGAAAATTTTACATTTTTATATAGTAAGTTTATTGCTTGTAAAATATCATAGGGATATGTCTTGTTATGCCAAAGTCGTCATCACTGTATTTGACCAACAGCCTTTCCTGCCATATCCAATAGTAATTTACTGAATTTCTTATCTGAATCTTGGAGGAAGATTTCAGATATTATGGTAGACCTACTTACAGGAGAACCCAATCATTTTTAAAAGGTATCAATATGAATGAAATACATAGTTTTGTTCTGTTACGGCTTTTATTGTGTTTTTTATATACTCGCGTGTTTCTTTATTTTCTAGCATATTTTCAATAATGTTAGTGATATCTATAATTTAAATGTAAATAGGCCTATGTCATTTTATATTTATTAGTTTCCCTATTATGTAAATAGTGTTTATCGTGGTATGTATATTGCTGAGTTGTTTATTTTTTATTTAGAAAGTGTACGTACAAAATGTTTAGAAATTTTGTAATTTTCTTAATTTATAATAGTTTTTTGTGTGCGTGCGCGCGCGCGCGACAACTCTTTTTCAATTTTTCTTGTAGTTACCGTATATCACAATTATCACAGTGATACTTAACTTCCTCCGCAATATTTATATACCGATTTTGTTTGCCTTATGCACGTTTTCTAATTGAGTCTGAACCGACAGAGGACTTTAAGATGTAAAGTGTTAAATATACCGACAGTTTTGAGAGTAAAGCGAATCCCTTTTTTATGAAACTCTGGAAACCCCTTTAGCCGGTGTACTTAATTAAAAATCTGTTAAGATATTAAAATAGTCCCGTCATAAAAAATAATTTGTAAATTAGAAATACTATACAGTCATCTGAATGTACAAAGAAGTTTGCCTGCAGCTTAGAGCCCAACATTTGGATGGATACAGCTGACCGTGCAAAACTACCTTAATTCGGTAACATAACTGTTCACAATTAACAGACATTCAAAGAGTAAATAATTTACTATAAATATAATTACTGGTTCTTCAGTGTACTTAGTGTACTTTTACCGACAGGTAGTTGTTACTACAAAAATATACACAGCCCTGTCTTCTGCGAAAAATTGATAGCTCAGATTAATGACTTTCCCAGCTAGATAGGGCTACTTTATGTTTTATTTTTTCAATGTTTCCTTCAGTCGCAAAGAAACAAGTCGCAGATACAAAGTCTTAGCAAAAAAGCTTAGCAAAGTCTAGCTTTACAGAAAGTCTCAGAATCCAGTAGCGGGCTTTCTCTTATGTTTCGTACCCAATTAGCTGGCATTTGGTTTGACAACTTAAATTTACTTAAGTAATTAAATAAATTGGTTAGGCTCGTGAGATATGCACTTATGGAATGAAGATGCATTCAATGTAGAAGTTGGTCTGCGACAGGGTGATGCGCTGGCTCCTCTCCTGTTCAATAATGCCCTTCAGGCTATAGTGAATGCTGCTGAACTGGACCAAGGTCAAAAGGTGTGACGATCCCTAATAAAATGACATACTGTTCCTTATGCAGACAATGCTGTAATTGTTAGTAAATCTCTGCTTTGTGTTAAAGAACCTTCGTAAAAATTGATAAAGAAGAACGCATAGTAGGACTTAGAGTACACGAAAGTAAGACTAAAATAATGTTGTCAAGAAGGAAGAGGCATGTACAACACCAACCGCATTACATGTGTGGTGAGTATCATTTGAAGCAGTCTCTAGTTTCCAACATTCGGTTCTACTATCAGTGAAAACCTTGACGAAAAGGCGGAAGTAAGAAGAAGAAAAGCAGCCGGGAACTTTGCTTTGAATAAAATCTTGAAGAGTAGGTTTGTAAGCCAATCAACAAAATACAGGTTGTTTAAGACCTTAATCAGAAACAAAATTGCTTAGATTATAGGCCAAGATGTGAAAATGCGATATGGCTACAGAGGAAAAATAGAGAATTGTGTCCGGAATATGAAGATCTTACTATTATTCCTTCATTAGGGTACAAAGATTTAAGTGGCTAGGTCCTGTCCTGAGAATGAAAGACTGCAGGACAGTCAAAAAACTGTGCAAATGGTCTCCTGGAGGAGACTGTCCTAGATGAGCCCTAGAAGACAGTGGTCTCGAGTTCCCTCAAGCAGCTTAGGATATGCATCTCCCTTGCTCAGGACCGATATGGATGTACGACAATGATTGAGCTGGCTAAGGGCAGCTATATGTGTTTGTTGCGCCAGTGAAGAAGAGGAAGAAGAAGAAGAAGAAGAAGAAGAAGAAGAAGAAGAAGAAGAAGAAGAAGAAGAAGAAGAAGGGTGATATAAATAATTTTAATTAATAAAATAAAGGTAAAATTGTATTTGTGTTAAAATTGTACTATAATTTATTCAAATCTAAATATATTTTTCCACTTACCTACCGACTGGGCAAAAAAAAGAAGAGTATTTTTTTCTTTTTGTTTTCGTAATTCATTCAAGTCGTCTGTGTAATTTTATCTGTGTAGTTTAGGTCCGTTCATTCTGTAAAGCATCCGGTTCATAGTTGTAAAATATTCCTTACGATGTTTATTTACTAATTAACCAATTTTAGAGTTTACACATGAGTTAATAACATAAAGAGGTTTTGTACTCTACTCTTTATTTTCAACATTCACAGACGAGCAAGGATTTCGTCAATCCGTTAACCAACTTTTCGATTATCCGACCGCGATCCAGTTTCATTCAAGTTGGTTAAGAGAGAGGTAGCTGCAAATTCATTTTTCCCAAACCGTGTGTAAAATGTACTTCAAACATGTTAAGCTAAAGTTTCATTCAAGTTACAGTCATTTATTTTTCCTGTAGCCTGTTCATTTTCATTCGACAAGGGTATTTCACACACAAAAGGCTCCTAAATTTGTCTTAACTGGTTGAAACTCAAGTCAACTCTATCAGCTTTCACATACGTTAATAACAATTCATATACTTGTTCAGAGCGATTGAAAAATAAATAAACAAATACTGTCAATTTGTTTTCTTTTTTTTTCTTTATAACAGAAAAATGTTCTTAGTAAATAACTTTTTTACGAAGGAAACAGGACGCTTATAGATCCGTATACATAACACGATTTCAAAACAATAAAAAATAAATAACAATATGTTTGTGTTTTTTTTCTGTTCAGCTCAAGTATGTGTACAAACTGAAAAGGGATCATCCGGACTGGTACGCTTACAAACGAGATCCTGAGGTGCACGACAAAATTTTGAAAAAGAGAATTCACACACTTCTGGAAGAGAGAGACAAGCAAGGAAGACGCGTGTACCTAATAAATCTCGGTAAGACCAATAGGCCTATAAGTGCTCTCTAATTTATTAATAAAAAACAGCACGCGCGCGCGTGTGTGTTGGTATATTGCATCGATTTTTGGTAATTGGACTGTTACTGTCTTTGGGATGTAGTCTCAGATAAATCCTCCATCTAGATGTAGATGATGAGAAAAACACATACAATGATTGTACGAAGTAAAAAAATCTAGCGGCCTCTGGGATGCCTTCAGCAGCAGAAACTCCGACCAAATTTAACGAATGACCTGAGCAAGGAATAAATTGTGCTAATTCGTTTAATTCTTTGACTTTTGCTTGAAGGCCATTGTAACAACCACTCATATTAGATGCGTTGTCATATGATTGACCCCGACAGTGAGAAATTGGTATGGTAATTTCATTCAAAAAGTTAACTACTTCATCGAATAAGTTCTCTGCTGAATGTCCAGATATAGGAAGGAACTTTAAAAATCTTTCAGTAGGTTCTCCAAACAAAACATATAGAATGATGAATGTTAACTGATCGATGTGTGCAACGTCTGGCGTGGAATCTACTGATATTGAATAATATCTGGAAGCCTTTACTTACCTATAATTTCTTGAAGCACTCGCTTTCCCATAATATGAATAAATTCATCACAAGTACTTGGTGATAAGTAAGAAGTTGTACCACTGCCAGCACCACCATACTTTTTGATATGCTCCTTCAAAATCGGATCATACTCACTAATTAATTCAAGTAGTCCTAAATAGTTTCCATTGTTTTTACACCCAAATTCCTCAACATCACCCCTCAAAGCAAGTCCTCGTCCAGTAAGAAATTTTACTACGGAAACAATTCTAGTTAAAATCTGACGCCAGTAATCTCTTTCCTCGTTCACTTGCTTTTGAATCTCAGAGTCTATTCTCCCAGACATAGAAGAACGGTTAAGAAATGACAGTAAAGAAGCACGATGCTGTTGACTGTTTTCATGAAATGAAACAGCTTGAGCACCATGCTTCCAATCGTTGAAACCGTTGGAATTGAAAGGGTTTGTGGGCATCAAAGTAGAACAAAGAGTTTGCAAACGAAACAATAAATCTTACCGGTGGGTGGAGAGTATAACAACCAGTCTCGTTTTACTTTTTCTCCATTTTCAAGTTCTTTATAAAAAAATGTCAATTGGCAACTTCGCTTTTGAGAAACCTGTTTTCCCTTTTCTAAAAATTCGTATACTCTAATAGATTTACTGAAATCACTATCTAAATTTTGATAGCATGAAAGCCCTTTTCGAATAAAATATTCTTGGAGTTGGGTTTTTGAAATTCTATTTAAATCCCATAATGCAATATCTAAGCTGAGAAATTCTTCAACCTCTATTTGTTCACCTTTATCATTTTGAGTTGAATGTGTGTTCATTTCATGTGTATTCTGTTTCGAATGATTATTATGTGAAAACTCTTCTTGAATATGTTGTGAAACGAGTGATTCCCTTTCCAAATTACAAACTATTTGACCGCCTTGTTCAGAAAATGTAGACGAAGAGAACTGTGATACTTCAATAGCTGGATCATTATTGTCTATGAGTAGATGATTCTGAGGTTCAGTTGATGAAGGTGAATTACAGGGTCGTCTTTCAATTTCCGATTGGCTTGGTACGACATGAAAGAAAGACGATACCTCACGAGTTTTATCAATTACATTTTTTCTCTTTCAATTTTTCGGCGTTTATGAGCACCACTTTCAAAATGCTTCATTTTTGGTTTCAAAATTCCTTCTCTTTCAGAATCAAATTCGATCTAGAACAGTTTAGAACAAAAAATAAATAAATCAACTAGTGACTTTTATGTTTTTTATAAGAAATGAGTCAGTTCAGCAATGACATATCCGAATGAATTAATGGTGCATAATATTATTATGTAAATAGATCATTTTTGATAACCTTCGAATCGACATACCAGAAATGTAATATTTTTTTGTGTTCTACGACCTAAAATTCGACCTTGCAAAATTTATGAGACATAACCTTACACTGATAACGTACCAATACAGAACAAAATTTTAAAAGCCCTACATCATTTTCTAAAGGTGCGCATTACATTTTCATTCAAGCATACATCCACGTTTTTACAGATATACATGTTTAAAAGTTTCTGCTATGTCATTCAAAGCTACGAAGCAAAATCTTTTTTACTTCGGACCAAGTAAATAGCATAATATCACTGTCAGTCTAATTTGAGGTTAGTTTCTAAGCGTTAGCGAATTTAAAATGAAGTATTGATACGAACAAATTAGAGTGCGTTGAAAAACATACTAATAAGATAAAACCTAAGAAGCACAAAAAAGTATTTAATAAATACGCCATTTTACTTACCTTAGTTTAAAGTCAACTAATTTTATTTTTCTATTCACAGCACGTATAAAAAAACTAATATCGGGTTAATGCAAAGTCATTGTCTCTAATTCAACCATCATTTAATTAATAAAATGTCAATAAAATGCAATTACAGTTGCGTTGCAAAAAACATGAAAGGCAATAAAAAAACAACTCCGGCAATAGCAAATATCCTATATTATATTTAGATTTTAGATCAGCAGATAGCGCTGTATACATGTTTACCAACTTTACTGGGATTCTTGTGCCTTATGTTGCGCGCGTCTGCGTATAGGGAATGTTACCGAAAGTAAATGCGTCATGTACATTACCAAAATTTCTCGACGAGGGGACTGATTTATAAATTTGATAATAAGTACCGAATATAAACTGAAACAAGTCAATTACTTTTAACGATTTTATAGATACGACCGTACGAGGTACGAAGTGCCTTATAATTTCACCAGTCTATAGTATTTTTACACTTTTAATCTTATTAGTTACACAAATTATAACTTTGTATTATCCAAATACCAACCAACCTTCTTGTCTTTGGTTAAGCACGCGTAGATCTCGCTGTCCCCCGAGCATTTAGGGTTTAATGCTTTTAATCTTTGGTTTAGCACGCGTAGAGCGTGCTGTCCCTCGAGCATTTAGGTTTTAGCGCTTTTTGTCTTTGTTTCAACACGCCTTGGTTTGAGGCCCCTTTAAAGTCGAGGCCCCCGGCATCTGCCGGGTTTGCCCATAGGTAAAAACGGCTCTGGCTCCAACGAATTTATAATTAGCTACATGAATATTCTACTGGGTCTTTCGTGAATATTTATTCTTTATTTAACTTGCTTCTAAAATTTAACAAATACTTCTATGCCTCATAGCGTATATTTTAAATTTGCTTCTTCATTTATTTACCGCCTGCACATTATTTTTTTGTGTCTTACTAACGTCCTTATTATTTGAAGTATTTTCCAGGATATCTTGAGCATTCTTCACCAATACTGAGTCTATGCCTTCACCGCCTTCAGTCTTTATCTATTCTCTTTCCTATTATTCCCACACAGCGCTACACTCCGCTAAAAACTTGTTTAAATTCAGAAAAAAAAGGTAACGAGTTAAGAGAGTCATTTATTGCAGAATGTGGTCAATCGATGACCCGATTTGAAGAACGTATATCTCAAAACAAGATTATTAATTTTGTTAAGTCTAACGAGAGGAAAAAATGGTTGTCAATAATAAAGTACAAGAAGTGCGGTTGCAAAGAGACTTATTTGGACGCATGCTTGCTATTTCAAAGGACCAAAATGCTAATATTGAAAAGATCCTCAAATACCCTTTAACTCCTGTTGCAATGGCTTTGTGTAACTTAGATGGCACGATTTGTGAAACGGAAAAATCTGCATTGACTAAATGTTTAAAAGTTGAAAGTAGTCGTTCTTTAACACCAGACATTATAATAATAGATGGCTTTTACATTTTGCATTGTATGAAAGATATCCCTAAAACATTTGGGAGTATATCAAAAAAATTATTGCAAACAATTACTAATAACCGAGCATCCGAAATTCATCTCATTTTTGATAGATACTCTCAACCTTCAATTAAAGATTACTAGCGTTCATTGAGACGAAGCTCGTCATCTGATCGTAACTTCGTCATTTTAGGGGAAAATCAACCGAGACCTACAGACTTTTCTAAAGAACTGAGAAATAGTAAATTTAAAGAAGCATTGATTAATTTTATAATAAATCATTGGAGTGGCCAACATCTTGCTGAGTTTATTAAAGACAAAACTATTTTTCTCAATTTTGATAATTGCTACTCGTATGAAGTTGTAAATGGCGAAGTTAACAAATCAGTCAATGTAAATTTTTCTTGTCCTGATCATGAAGAAGCAGATACAAAGATAGTTTTTCAGATTTGTAAAATTAATCGCGATGCTAATGTTTTAATTAAATGTTCAGATACCGATATTTTAGTTATATTGTTAGGAAACTTGCATACCATTAAAAAAAAAATTGAACTTTTCCATTGAATATGGAGTTTCGGGTAAGCGGACCGTAATAGATGTTAACGAAATACATGAAAGATTGGGTAAATCGTTGTGTAAAGCACTTCCAGGGTTTCATGCTTTTACTGGATGTGATTATAATCCATCATTTTTCAGAAGAGGAAAGCAGCGTCCTTATAAAATTCTTCAGCAATCGGAAGAGTATCAAAAGGCTTTCATAGAGCTAGGTAAATTTTTGTGTGATAAGGATGACATAATAACAGTTATTGAAAAATTTGTATGCCATTTATAATGTAATAAGTAACGAGATGAAAATGACACACCAACCGTAAATAGAGCCCGATTTGAATTATTTTTGCGAAATTACAAAATAAAAAATTTAAATAACCCTTTTCAAAAGAAAAATATAAAAAATTTTGATGCGTCAAGTTTACCTGCTTGCTACTCCGAGTTAGAACAACAAATTTTGAGAGCTCGTTATATTGCTAACATTTCGCAACGATCTCACGAGGCTATACCATCTCAATGTGAACCGCAACAGCATGGATGGTTTTTAAATGAAAATGAAGTTAAATATGAATTCCTGTGGTTTACAGGTAATCAGTTACCTTCTACTGTTAATGAGGTTATATTAGATGATGAGAATAATGATAATAATATAGATGAAGATAGGCCTATGTCTGATGATGACACTGATATAAGCGAGGATGAGGACGTTTTGTATGAAAGTAGTGATAGCGAAATGGATTCATTTGATAATTAATTGTTAATACATGAATATTCTAAATATGTTTATAAATATATGTCATAGGTTAAATACATATACATGTATTAACATATTATGTAAGACGTTTTAAAAAATGATAAATGAACATTGTTAAATACGTTTGAATTAAAAATTATTCATTTAACTACAAATGCTGGTTATTATTTATTTTCCTAATATTTAAGACAATAATCTACCATTATGGTGTCCGCTTCTTAGCAAATAGACTAAGAATTGTGCAATAACCGCGTATCTTCACTGGCGGACATATCCTGAATATTTTTACTGGCAAACTAATAAGTCGGAATCGCGATGGTTGAAAAAACGCGCAGCACTCAAGGCACTTTCGATCGAGATTTTCATAGGAAAAACTACCGAATTTTTCTCTCGCCCTTTTACACACAAACTTACACATTCATAAACATTGCATACACAAATTGGCGGACATATACCTTGTGCTTTAAGTTTTCCCAAAATTTTCCTATCTTTGACGTTTTCCGCCGGCCATTTATACTCCACTTCCGTTTCCGCCACTTTGCATGGGGCATAAGAACGACATTGGGTGCTTACTTGTAAATTTTCAGCCATATACCGAGTGATTTAAAACCTTAGAAATTTTCCGACTTTCACCGCTTGCCCCCATTTTCATCTTCCGAAACGTTTTCCGCCGTCAGTTATTTACGATCGATATAGGTCATAAACATTTTGCGACAAAATTATCCCATCGACCTAGTAAAAAAAAAAAAGGCCTCTATCTCTTAGACTATAAGAATAGGCAAGTTTTGAAAAAATCGCGAAAATCTGTGTGGTGTAACAAATTAAAGAGAATTTTAACCAGAATCTCAACGTAGTTCGGATCTGGGAATTTACAAATTTTTCGCCACCAGAGCCCAAAAAGTGATCAAATTTTTGGAAAAGTTGTAAAAAATCCATGCTGGATTTAAAACTAAAGGTAATTTTACCCCAACTAAATGTAGTGTTTGTTTGATTTTTTTTTAACTTTAATTCCACCACGGAAAAAAAATTAAAATCAGAATTTTGAAGAAACTGTAAGTTTATGTCAGGCATCAAATTATGAGCTCGGTGACTTTAATAATTTGACGAAGTTAACATATTTCAGCAGGTATGTTATCATTATGTTATCCTTAATCGAACTCACTTCAGTTTTATCTAATAACAAATGTATCTTGTTGAAAATAGTGAGCTACTTCTGCAGCTCAGGGAGCTCACTAGTCTTAGGCCTACACTTGGTTGAAGACATGGGTACAAAAAGAAGAATTAGCAATGAGAAAATCGCGGGAGATATCAGTCCTTGCTTGCTTTTTGATCATTACTACGAATGCCAGTTAAGATGTAAATAGACCTTTCAGTGGTCAACGTATCGTTCAAAAGGATAAAGATGTTAAAGTAGTTTTAATCGATGACAAAATAAAAACTACGACAGTGAAGTGCAAATGGTAGACGCAGCAATGTTGCGCGTAAGTTTTGAAGCAAGTACAACTACCGGATGCAGACGTTTCAGTGAACCATATGAAAAATACATTATCCTAGCTGAGTTATTCAAAGAAATAATTATTGGCAAACAGTGACAGTTTCTGAATGAAAACAGTTAAATAAGTGTACACTTATACTTCAGTCAAATGTCACATGACACAATGGGGAGGACGGGGAAATATACTACGTATATTAGGTTTCCGCTCATAATGTTTTGTGCGACTTAGAAAATTTACTCGTCCAAAATTTTAAGTAAGAGCATTATAATTTTAAACTTCTAAGATGTTAAAATCGTTATTCGTCATCGTCCCAGATAGAGATGGATCCAGCAAACAATTTTGAAGGGGAAAGAGTTGACTTAGGGAGGGGATTCTTTAAATTGGCCATTCTTTAAAGGTCTAAAGTGTAAATGATAGGAATGAATGAAGATGAAAATGCAGTGTCTTAGTTATCATCACAATAAGTTTATTAATCTACAAGTATAAAATCATATCTGTGTTTGTCAGACTGCCCATTGTTCTTTTAATAATATTCACTTCCAGTTTAAAATACGCACTACTCATTTATTATGGTATGTATAAAACAAAAATGACCATAACCGTAAGGTACAGTTACAATTTATGGTCCCAGAAATGTAACTGGGACATTACATTATTGGGATTTTACATTATTTTGTCCGAAAACAAAATCGTAAAAAATATACGTAATTTACTTTTTTAATAACTACTGTAGGCTACTACTTTTGTAGTAGGAGTACTACATACATTGGACTTAATTTTCAAAATTAGCTTCATACATACTTTATACTTCACCCAATATTCAGAATAGGGGCTCTTCAGAAGCAAGTTCGTTAACAGCTTCGCAACAAAAATTTATATTCAATTGTTTGGCTTTCACAGCCGTAGTTTAATCCACGGATACTAGAATATACGGTAGGGATCACGCGCAGCCTGGCCGGTGCGAGGCTGAGCGGTGACGTCACATGGGACCCACCCATTCCCGCTCTACATTAACAGCCAAGCGGGTCGCATGTACTTCGCATCGTTCAATACGATTTTTATTTTAATTAGGTACAGATATTCCTGTTCAGTCCTCGTATTAATTTTGTCTACTATCTTAGCTTTCAAAATCTTCAGTTTTATGTAGTCTTACGGTGAATATAAATTACAAAAGGAGCTTTTGTTTCCGTTTATAAATTACATTGATTTTTCCTTGTCATTAATTCCTTTAACGTGATTTATAAAGAATTAATAAAATTCAAATAACATTATTATTATTTTTATTATTATTTGTTTAGAGGGGTCGACTTCCATTGGTCTTTTTCCCCTGGCAAATAACATTATTAAGCTGATGGCCGGTGGAATGCCGGTGAAAAGGCTCCGAAGGACGTCATCCTCTTCCACCATCTCGGAGGGCACTTTTTTTTAAGGATAAAAAGGCTCCCACAGGCTTAGGCCATCATAGACCTGTGGTACGGAAAAACCTGAATAGCTGTTTTGTGGTTTTAAAATTGAATTGCAGATGCAAAGAAGAAATCTAAGAACTATATCTGGTACATATATACATGAGAATATTTCTTTATTGTGACACAACTTTCTTCATTTTTTTCGTTTTCTTTCTTTCTTCGCTTTCATTACGCTTTGCTCCTTTCCACTTCTTTGATGAACGTTTGTTCAGTGATTTCATTCTTATGAAAGTCCTCGTCCGTACAAAACATTTGACCATGAAATCGTCCATTTCTGGATATTTACTTTTGATTATATCTTGTAGGTTTCTGAAAACTTTGGGCTCTTTGTTAGTTGAACATTCGTGGAACTTTTAAAACTCTTCTTCTATTTTAAAGACATTTTGCATGAATTCATCTGTTGGCTTCATCAACGACCCTCTTGAAATGTTCTGTAGCCAGTTCTTGCCGGCAAAGGAAATATCCTTTGTGAAACTTCCATAAACATTTCCCCTTTCTGGGTATTTTTTCCTCATCCTGTAAGCTATATAACCAGCAATCATTTCAAGTAGCTCTGGTTTTTCTGAGACACCACTGTCTTGGATATTCCTTTCTTCGTTTTCTTCTTGGAAGTGCCTGATGTCCTCTCCTATTTTGTTTCTGTCTGTCATGTCCGAGGAAGCCTCATTGTTTTTCGTTGATTGTTGTAAAATTTCTAATACTTCTTTATGTTTGTTCCGTTTTTTTACTCTTACCTGAAATAATACAGTACAGCAATAACATAATTGTTTTCTTTGGCACTAAAGAACTGTGTACGTGTTGTTATGTAAATATAAGTAAAAAATGAAATGTGCCACCGCGTAGGCCTTTACAGGCCCATAGCTGCCAAGACGACTGCTGCTCGGCTCAAGGCCTGCAGATGATGGGAGGTCATGTGGTCAGCACCAATTTTCCTCACGACGCTGGGTCAACGCCGTTCCAGACCTCCTGGCGTTTCTAAATTATTTGCCAGTACCGGGAATCGAACCCAGGCCGCACGTGCGAGGAGCAGGAATGCTACCTCGAGACCACGGTCTAAATATAAGTAAGTAGTGCTTAAATGTTATGGTAAAATGATAACATTTTATAGCATTAAATATTACTGAAAGCATGGTTTAATTGAATGTTAGGCCTAAATAGTTCAGTTAAGTATTTTGCTTAAAACATTACAAAATTTAAAAAGAATGCAATATTGTAGGATTGTAACATACCTCACGGACTTTGTCGTTGATTTTTTCCTTACAAGCAACAACGCTGCTAACAGGTAAATTTAAATGTGGAACAGCATCTGGTTTCAAAACACGTTTAGCAGGAAGATTCAACAATTCACTTTTCAAATCTCGTAAGTAATCAGAGTCGTCAAAATGCTCTGAACACACACGGGCTTCATTAACAGAAAACGAATCTGCACGCTTACAAGCATGTATCCACTTCAATGTTAACTCCTTGTTTTTGGGAAACCTGTGGAACGTGAAACCTAACTCTTTTTGATGTCTGGTATGGTGCGTACAGACGGCTATAGCACAACAAACCATTCTTGGTTCAGTGAACCAGACAACTCAAAATAAATATTATCCACCTGATTAACAACACGCACTCCAATACACAGAAATGGAGAAACAGCATGGCTGAACACAGCGGTGGGTCCCGCGCTACGTCAGTGGGCGGAGCTTGCTACTGCGCACCTCGCTGATGATCCCTACGGCCTTTGGTTTCGTTTCACGGGTGTCAGACGCGTGGTTGATTCTTATTTCCAACCAGACGTTTCGGATAGGTACATTCTCGGAAATCGTTGTTCAGTACTGTCTTCACTTTACAGAACGCAACGGTGAATTCGCCAGTTTGTTGGCTACTTACGTGCATATGAACTGGCCCGTTGTGTCTTAGCCGTGGCCTTGAACCCTGGTCCCGTCATCATTTCAGTTCAGCTAATCAATCATTGTTGCTGGCAAGGTCAACACAGCAACTAAAGACAAACCCCTGATATTTGTGTTACTCGTCTTTAAGTATTTTTATAGCACCTTATTATTAATCATTTTATAGCACCTTATTAATAATAATAATACTGGCTCCTTATTCTACCACTGCCACCGAAGTAGTTTAAGAGTTAGGCAAGGTGTGCTGCCTTATGTGAGCTGTTCGGCAAACATAGAAGATAGTCTGGTCACTTCAACCACCAATTATCACAAGATGTTATCCCAGGTACTCATTTCCACAGGTTGATGAATTGCGGGAAGGGCTGAAAAACATATCACTAAATACAATTCTTCCTCCAATAGATCCGGAATTTAACTAACCAGCGCCAATTTCAAAACTGATAAAGTTCGTCACAGAAGTATCATACATTCTGCTCATCGATGTTCTGTTTTGATCATAGTTCAAACACGTTCCCACTCCCATAGTCGCTTGGTTCTAAAATATTAATTTTTAAAAATATATATGTTTTCAAAGATATTACGGCTTATGTCTTAAGCTCTCATGGCTGGCACAAAAGTTGTTACTCATTGCCAGCTTATTTGCCCTTGGTCTAATGCTGTTAATTTGAACAGACATTTCGACCCCACCATTGGTGGCCACCTTCAATGTAAATGATTGAAAAGGTTCACTGGTAGGGTGTTCAGTTCCCACAGTACTCCCACCAGTCCTAGGGATTATAAAACTGTTTTCTCTTGAAAGAGGCAACTTTAGCTCCCATGAATCCCCAATTAAACGTGCTTAAACTTTGCCAAATAGGTAGTTTGATTTGTTGGTATCAATTTCTGATAGATGTTGAAATAAACTTACAAATGATTACTGTTTATACAGGTAATGTCACGGTTGGAGAGTTTCCTCCAGGACAGATGTTCCAAACTGACGATCTCTGGTTTGAGCTAGTGATGGATGAAGAAGAAACGCAGAAGAATGGGATAGCATTCATCATTGACATGGCGGGCATTTCATGGAAGTTCATGAGATACTTCACGCCCACCATTGTCACTGTGTCCACTAGAAAGGCTGAGGTTTGTAATTGACTTATACTGAGTAAAAATTGTACTTAAGCCTGTTTGTTTAAGTGACCTTTACTTAACATGCCAGCAATACAGTCTCACAATACCAACTTTAAAAAAACATGTTTTTGTTAAATTATTTAAGTCATAAACAACACACTATCTTCTTAACCTCATTTTGTGGCTTTTTAAGAAAAAAATAAGTTTTCAACATATGTGTGTAGGTTTTCATAACAATTGAACTATATTGATTATCAGCATCTGAGACTGATGGACAAGTGTTCTCTTTTTCTCTCAATTAATCGAACATGCAGGTGCACACACACACACACACACACATATTCAAAACTGAATAAGTAATATACATATTTTCTTATTTTCACTGTGAACCACGTACATTATATTCACTAAAATAGTACACATTGTTAATTTTATGTAAAATCCATACATATTATATTCACTACCAGATTTTATCCCAGTTTTTCAATAAATTTACACACATTATATTCACTGATATATATTTTGTAAATTTTGCATTGGCACCATCAGATTGTTTAAGACGTTTTAGAATATTAATGATTTTCTTTCAACATCAATATTTTCTTCTTCCTTTATTAAATTCCATTTCCATGTTGTAGCAACTTGTGAACTTTTTTGGTTAATTAATCATTTGTTAACTTAAATAAAATAAAGTATAATAAAAGTAAAATAAAATTGTAAGTATTTTCCAATTTACAATTTTATAAATAATGTTTACAATTTAAAGTTTTTTGAATGGACATTTAAACGTTCATTTTCCTATTTTTGATGGTTGTAATCTATTTATGGATAGTCCTGAAGAAGAAAATTAAACAGAAACATGTATTGTAAACATGATTACAATATCATAAAATTAAAAGATATTGTAATGAAAGAGTAATGACCTCTTATCTGCTTTATTATTACAAATTTTGGCATTAGACAGTGTACCTTATCAACATTGATAAGTATTCAACAACATTTACAACACTGATATAAACAAATTTTTATATATAGGGATTCAATTATATAGTACAATGTTATTAACTTATTAACTTTATAAATTCAATCCTACAAACATGTAATTACATATAAATGAATTTACTTTTTCCTCTTTGCAAAGAACTGTTATTCTTAAATTATTTATACCAATTGTTAATTATTATTTTATTCTGTAATTGTGCTTATTTGTTTTTAACATATATTTGTATTATACAAATAACTCATAATTCAGTCAATTTACTTGTCTGATCATCACTTAAAGATGAATTTATGTTTTATCCTTGTGTGATAAACTTTTTAAGTTGTATTTAGCCACCTCTTCACATCACGTGCATATTTTATGCATTAGTCCACACACAAATTTTGCATTAAAAAAACATGTATTCCTAAACAACTGAATAAATTTCAATAAAATTTTTATAGTACCGGTAATTTCTTTATAACAGTAATAAATATGAGGTGTGATAAAAAATTAACAAGAATTTACTTTTTTATTTTAATTAATTCATTAATTCTTCAAAATTATTATTGTCCCCTGCAAAGCAGTCCCCATCAGATACAATGCACTTATGCCAACATTCTTTACAGTCTGTAAAACACTATTGAAACTCTTGTTTTGGTATAGCCTTCAAGTCACTCACAGACCTTGCCTTTATCTCCTGTATGGTCGCAAAATGTGCTTTTATTGTGCTCTTCATTTTTGGGAACAAGAAAAAGTAGCATGGGCCAAATGTGGTAAATATGGTGGCTGCGCCATTATGATATAATTTTTTGTCAAAAACGTACAAATTAGTAATGAAGTGTGAGCCAGTTAATTATCATGGTTCAAAATCAAAGAATTGTTTACCTACAGTTCTGGTCAATTTTTTGTATGTATTGCCTCATCCAACCAACATGAAGACTTCAAGGTAATACTTGTTATTGACAGTACAGCCTGATGGTAATAGACTATGCCATTGTAATAAAAGAAAACAGTACGGAGAACTTTCACATTCAGTCTCACTTGGGGTGTTTTTTTAGCTCTTCAGCAAGCTTCCATTGGACAATTGAGCCTTTGTTTCAATGTCATAGCCATTCACCCATGTTCTGTCACTTGTTATGATACATTTGAGTAAATCTGGGTTATCAGCGACTTCACCCAACATTTGCTTAGGAATGTTTTTGCGATGCTGCTTTTGCTAAAAATTTAACAGTTTTGGAACAAATTTGGCTGCTACTCGTATCATGCCCATAATATTAGTAAAAATTATTTCTCATGACCTGTATGATGTACCAGCTTCCTCAGCAGTTTTTCTTATAGTGATTTTGTGATTACTGAGCAGTTGATATTATTTATAACACAGAATTTAATATAAATGTTTGTTCCGTCATTTCAAAAATACATAAATCAGCAAGCATGCTAAAATGTGTTGTCAGCATTAGTTTATTAAACACAAATTAAGCATATAATATTCCCAACAATTGACACAAACATCACAGAGAGTGGTACAAACATGAGAATCAAAATATTGTTAATTCAATAACATATAGCACGTGAAATTAAAAAAATTCTCATTTTTTCATCACACCTCATATAACTTAACGTAAGATAAATACCAGTAGGCCTAATGTATTTTCAACTTATGATAGATAACATAAAAACCTGAAAGAACAAAAGCAAAATAGTATACCAGTAAGATAAGGCTGCACTTATTTACAGATTCAGAATGTACTATTTCATATTATTATTGCTCATGTTTTTGTTCTGTACAAATTAATTATTGTTTATCCAGAAATGCTGATAACTTAAATACAATTTCAAACAGTTAATGCGATTTTTCAATCTAACACTCAGTGGTGTGTTAAAGCATAAGTTACATCACAGACTTGTACTAATTAAATTTTGATATAAAATGCATTTATAACAGTGTTTTTAAATTAAAGTTTACAATGCTGGAACTCCTAGAAACTTGTTACAAAACATTTAACACAGTTGCTAGTTTGCTGTACACTTCCTTCCATGTACATATTCCTTTCCTGACTTTAAGAATTTTCTTGTCTTTAAAAATATTGTTTATAATCAGTTATTTCTAATTGACAATTCTTATAATTCTGATTCAACAGAATATTCCACTAAGGAGCATTAAGTATCATCTAATCAACACAGGAGTACTGCTCAACACCATGGTGTCTATTGTATTTCCGTTCCTAAGTCCTGCTACAAAAGAAAATGTAAGTATGAAATGCGTTATATTAAAGGAATACTCTATAAAGCAACCATTTGTCCATAATGGTGTATGAAGTGGTCATTAATTATACACAGCTTGTCAAACCAGGAAACATTTGCATAAGTTTGGATATAAACAGATTGTGAATGGAGGAGAGTACTTTTAAACCTGAGTACATTTTAAAATACAGTTAAACATTTGTTAAGCATATAGATTGAACAGACCTGCATATATGAGGTCATAAAATAAAAGCACTGATGGTATAGTAAACATCGAAGAAAACGTTTTGAGAAAAGGCTATTTGAAGATCTCATACTAGAATTGAGGTTCCCCTTGGAAAATACTTTTGGGCTTGATTATTTATGTATACTCAAGGCTACACCAAAAACAATAGTTAAAATTATTGTTAGGTATCTGACAACTGTTTTGAATACTGAGATGCACAGAGGTAAATGAGAAAATTGTCCCCATTTAATCAGTGAATAGACAGACACAGGTGATAACAGTTTGCTGTCTCTGTCTCACTCACACATCAACTTTCTCTATACACATTGTCGCTTCTCAACAAAACTTACATGTTTCTGATCTTTCCACCAAAAATCAATTTAACTTTATCAATTACTACACCCTCAATTATGTTGAAAACAAGTCATTTCCAGTTGATATATTTTATATTGACAACTAATATCAATGAATAGCACACATACTTTTGTCCTCACAGTATGATTTGGAAGTGATTATATAAACAACATGTGCTCCTATGTTGGCATACGCAACGTATGAAATGTGAAACACTGTGCAAGACTGATCTGCACACACGTGAAATGAATAAATATTTTGTTAGCTTTACAATGGGATGTTTGTCCACAGTCCATCACAAGTTCAATGTTTAAAAATGATCATCAGATCTATACTTCAAACCTAATATTTCACAAACTGGTTTGTCATTTTTTCAAAATTAGTTTGTTTTAATTAACGTTTAACAAGTCCGATACAGAATTCATACTTTTTATAATATTACTTATATAACTACTACGAATTTAATGTATTAAAGTATTTTCAATTCAAGTTCACATATAACTTGAATTTTTCATATGCAAGTTCAAGTTCAAATTTATTTTTCAAACTAAACAATGCACTGTACTTTGGTTTATGTATGGAACACATGATATTTCAGATTCACATTGGATTTTCCATTTCCAATTAAAATAATTAAAAATTTTCCCATTTCACTTTGTTCTTCTGTAAAAGCAGCATGGCATTTAAGGGTGGGTTTACTTTTCATGTGGAGATATCACAATACAAAAGTTAAGGTACACGGGATATTAAAAAAGTAAAGATATAAAGGCCAGAAAATATTACTAAAGTATTTTATTTTAGGATTTACTTATCCCAGAAACTTTAGAACTTTATTTGTTTTTCAACACAGTCACCACGTACCTAAATGCATTTAGTGATCCTGGGAATGTACTTTTGATTCCAATATCATAAAATTCTCCTGTCTGCTATCTGCTCTCTTAATCAAGCTATCATTATGCCTTGACGATTGTTAAGTCATCAAATGTTTTTCTAAATTATGTTTCTCAAGTTCAGAAACAATGAGTCACTTGCTCTAAGGTCTGGAGTATGCCATAAATGAATTGGCTAAAATTGGGTTTATCTACAATAACACTGATATAACACAAGCAGTGTGCAAGTGGATGTTGTGCAATAGTCAAACTCCTCATATCAGCATTTCTCACTACTTGTTTTGTATTGTCAGATGCAGTTTTCTTTTAGAATTTCTTTGTAAACAGCAGCATTTATACTCTCTCCTTGAGGCAGAAAGTTATGAACTGCCCCAGAATGTGGTTGCTACGATTTTTTGTGGTACTGATGATGTTCTAAATTTTTTGCTGACAGAGGATGTATGTGGTGACAGTGCATTTACTGTCATATTCTCAGGTGTACAGAGAAATACCCATGTTTCATCTCGTTTTACGATGCAGTCAGAAACTTGACACCTTAATTTTTGTAATTCAGAGAAATGCTTGTGCTCAGCCAATCAGTTTTTCTGGTGATAGTCTATAAGTATTTTTTTGGCACCCTACTCATGCAGATTTTCTACTAGTCTACCCTTTCCATACTGTTTCATAAAAAACAGTTCTTGACATTTCTGCTCACTCTTCATGAAGATCATTGATTGTTAAATACATATCTGCATGAAGAGTTTTCAGTTTTTTGAATAGTTTTATCTGTGGTAATAAATGGCCCTCCAATAATTTCTTCATGATAAACATAAACTTTTTCCACTTTAAATTCATGACACTATGTTGCCTGCTCGTAACATCTTTGCCATAAACAGAAACAAGGTGGCTATAAAATTCAGCAGAAGTTTTGCATGTGGCACAAAGGAATCAAATTATTAAATACAACTATTATATTAACGACTCGGAACACAAAGTTTTTTATAAGTAAAAACAAAGTTTTACCTTACAACCTGAACCGGTTTTCACCTTTAAAAGGCTTCTTCAGAGGAACCTTCCGAGTCGTTAATATAATAGTTGTATTTAATTAAGTAACAGACACTTCATGGACAACGAAATCCAAGAATTCAAATTATTATTAAACACATCTCACACTTGGTGGGATTTGAAATTATCACAACATTTTAAACATACACTACAAGCACAAAGTTTATGCTGAGGTTGCATAAACTCTATCACATGATGCAGACCATCGGACATGACACTGCTGCCAACTGTGAAAAAATAATTTTGCTTTTTATTAGCATTGTGTCTGTACTTCCAAATATCCCTTGTAATGTATCTTTAAAAAGAAAATTGTATATTCTCACTGTCCAAATTCTAATTTCTTTGTTGTCTGTTCTGTGAAATGATTAAGCTTAAAATAACTGTTATACTAGTGTGTTACATATCACAAAAGATAAAATCCTTATTGTGTATTAAATAAATTTTGAGGAAAGCATATTTATTACATAGAGTTGTAGCTTTACAAAATCTACAAAGTGAGTATAAAATCTTAGTTTTATAAGAAGTTAAGTATATATGCTTAATTCTGGCTTTTAAATGTGGATGTATGTATAAATGACTTTTTCCTTTCCAGATTCATTTTCACAAGAGTGATTACAAATCTTTACATAAATACATTGATCCAGAAATATTACCTCCAGAATATGGAGGAACAAAGCCTAGTATAGACTATGAAATGGCTGTAGCAAAATACCTCAATCCAAATCAAGAAAGATTATCTAGTAAGTATATTACTCATTAAGAACAAATAATTAAATAAATATAATTAAATTACTACTGACTCGGAACACAGATGAAGCTTATAATAAGCGAAAACTGGTTCAGACTATAAGGTAAAACTTTTACATTTGTACCCATAAAAAACTCTGTGTTCCGAGTTGGTAGTGATTTAATTATATTTAGTTAATCAATGGACACATCATGGACAACGAAATCCAAGAACAAATAATTGACAAATTAATTTCTTCTGTTACCAAATGACATGTTTCCAGTTAGCCACAATACATTTTCATGCAACTATGCTTACACAAATTCTTTTTTTATTTAATACTCACTATGTATTTATAAAACAAAATAATACAAGCGTTAGTAATGAACTGTCCATGGAAGCATTGACATCCTTACAAAAATAAACCGGTAATTAAAATATAAAATTGACATTAAAAAAATGATGAAATAATATAGTCATCATGCATCTTGTTCCACTTCCTTCACTCATAAGACCCCGGCCTGCTATGCTCTCGAACTGTGCTAAAATTCATTCCACACCACCACAAGAGAGAAACACTCTGAATTTAAGCATGTGGCTGATGAGCTGGGTGAAGGGGAGAAATACTGTATTGTGTTTGGTCACATGTAGATGTTGTGATTGCTAATGGCTGACGTCCTCCTGTAGTCAATAAGAAGACTATATTGACTCAGTTGGCTTGGTTTGACCTTAAACATAACCCACGAGCACACCATTATGAAAGTGTCAGTGTCTCATGTCAAAATGTTGCTGTAAAAAATGCCCTCACAACAAAACCTCTGCTTACAGGATACTGTTACAGGATATTGTTAATACTGCAACAATATGGTAAGAAACAAATTTTTAATGTACCATAATAATATTCAAATATAGCTAACAAAGGTTAATTAAATAACCAAAAAGAATTTATCTTTTTTTCTAAGCTTCTAAATACGAATGTAAATGTAGAAAAATTGAAACTAAGATAAAATATAATAAACGGTTAATAAAACAAAAATGAAGTCATACAAAGAGTGAATAAAAAACTTGGTCACGGTCTTTCTGTTTGTCTGCTGACCTAACAGCAGTCCTTCTGACTGTTATTAAAGTAGTCATTTTTAACTGCAACATTTTGATTAGAACATTATGATGCAGCACATTCTGACATGGTGACATTTTAAAAAGTAGCATTTTTATAGGGATGTTTCTCATTAAGACAATTCTAAAGATACAATCTTGAAGGTAACAACATGATGTGGAATCTTACTTATGAATGCCATGCAAAACAAGCATATTTCTACTAACATTACTATTTATTAATAAGAAAAGCTAGTTAAGGCAGTAAGGTAAAGATTTAGTCATCCTTATCAAAAATATTGTTTTCCATGTCAGTATTATTTTATGTGGTTAGAAAAATGTCATACAAAGGTTATATAAAAATTTATCTGAAAGCCACACAATACTTTCTTAACTAGTTTAGAAAAATTATCAAAGGCACGCCTCTAAACCCATGTGATTCCCATTTACACAGGCACAAATGTTCAGCAGTGAACCCACTGACCAGATTGTCTTCCATAAAAGTAATTTACTATTGGATGAAGCACAGGTTCCTAATATTTCAGATTTATTTTGTTTCCCAGAGGTATTTATTTCTTAGCATCAGAGACAGTTTTAATACGTCTTGCCTCTGGATGGCACCAGTTTTGCAACCTTTCCAATAGTTGAAAATTATGTACAGATCCAAATAAAACATCGTTAATCATAGATTAGATTGATTGCAAACTTTATATTTCTGGGACATGGGATATATTGGAGCTCTTTTAAGTATATAAGAGCAGTTTTTCAGACTGCTCTGAGAAACAGATTTATTCTGATTCTTTGTGCTTGTGTTACCAAACTGCAAGCTGTAAACTTCTACAGTTTTGAGTTGAGTTTTTTTTTTTTGCATATGAGCCACTGTGGACTACGTTTGGTTCAACTGGTTCCTCCCTTTTCTCCTCTCCCATATCTCCTTCATTTTTGAAATATGTCTCTCCCTCCTTTCGTTAGTCCAGATAGCACCTGTATCTTCTTGGGGTTTTCCTGAAAACCTTGGGCATTTTTTAATTTCCTTTTGAGTTGAGTTTATTATCTTTATAATTTTTTTATGTTAGTTATTTTTTTTAAGGAGAACCCGTGGAAAAATCAACATTTGCTTTGCAGCTTTATACAGTCTCAGTAGCTATATCAATTTCCATTTCAAAGAAAGCTTAAAACAAAATATGTCCAAGCTACAATAGCTTACCGGTCATTTATAGTAAACCTTTTTCCTTCTGAACACCAAACATAACAAGAAGTCCTTTCTCCATGCAATTACTTTTAAACTAAGAGATAGCAGCCTCCTCTCACTATTGGTGGCCCCAGTTTCAGATTTACTGATATTTAAATATATATTTTTTTTTGTTTACCTATTGTATGTATATCATAATCAGAACCTCATGATCATAAATCCTGTGCACACAAAACTGTAGCCACTTACCTTTATACTAGAGCTGACTCGTTTGATTATTAAAAAACATAAATAATGTGTTAATTGTGTATATAAATCTGTTTATTTGCATTGTTATCATTAAGTACATATATTTTCTGGATATACAATAGAGCTAAATAGATAAATATACATGCTCATAATACAACCTTAGACACTAGATATGTTCATAAGCCAAACCCAGGGTGTTTAGATAATAATGTATTAAATTATGGTTTTTTTAATAATAAATAAATAATATTTGTTTTTTACAAGAATGTACATATATATATATTGTAACGTCTCACGAGCTTAAGTCTCGAGTAATTTACGTCTATTTGTTATTTTTTCGAAACGCCCGCTTCTATAAGAGTTACAGAATTTGTTATCTTTGTGTTATATGCCTTCAAAATCGAGTGTGTGTGATTATGCAAAGATATTGAATGATTTTCTTAAATTTTGTTTATATTAAACCACTACCGTTGTTTGACAGTAGTTAGGAGAGAGAGTAAAGAAAGGCAAAGAGAATTACTCTCTTAGTATACGATTGACTATTTCAAATTTTTCTGCTCGTGGCATCAGCTGATTTCTACTTTTACGAACCCATTTGAGGTTAAATGACTTCAAATGTTATGTAATAATTTCTTGATGTCCGGACTGATTTCCTTTCTTTTCTCGATCTTCTTATTATCTGTAACCAACTACCATCTACTGGAAATAATACACATTTTATTATTTAAACCACAAGGCATTCCTCGAATTTATTTAACATTTTATGGTCTCCCAAAACATGAATGGATAATCGATTATTTCATAAATTACAGAGTTATTTCGATCTTACTTTTACAAACATATATCACATAACAAATATTTTTATTTTTTCAGTTTTAATAACGAGAAAGAATTATGTAATTAATTTCCCAGGGTTATTTAGAGTTCTTTGAACTTTGAGGAAGTCAGAAATGTATATGGGTCAGTATCAAACTTTACATGAATTATTTTAAAATTTAGTATAATCTATATTATGCAGTTGATTTTTTGACCGCTAGAGTGCAGGTTACGTTCCTTCACCGACAAAAACGAACACTACATATCATGGCTGCCAGAAAATTATTAACAAGACCACGTTTTGCTGTTTTTTGGTTAATTAAAATAAAGTTTATGTTCACCTTTTTTCCAGAAGTATTTAAAGAGATGGTGCTGTTTCTAGTGTTCTAAGTTTATAGTTGAGGTGTAATTTAGTTAAATTTTAATAGGAAACGATCTCACCCAACGATGTTGAATTTCCATAGACTAGGCTTGACAGTGGATGACTGATCTTACAATTTCCATCAATTTGCTAGCGTGAATTATTCTGTTCCAAGGAAGTCTAGGATGTAGTGGATATCACTCATTAAATTTATTAATTTGGTGATGGATAGTTCTGAATAGTAGTTATTATTTTCTTAATTTTTACCGAACATTACATTAGCTTCAACTGCTCACTTCCAATATGTCTGAACAATTAAAATATATCTTGTTAGCTAGTTACTCCTAGTAACCAAGAATTTGTATGGTTTTTTATTGGCTAATCTAGATACCTTTTAGTATATAGGCTAATAATAATTATTATTATTTCATTTCTTCTTTTTAGAAAAAATAATCCTTTACAAATTTTACCTATAATCAAATTTTATTTATTTACGGTTTTTCTTTATATCTTTACTTAAACTTGTCTACTGGTATTTTATATTTTAATTCCTTTTATTTTGGTTTGTTTATGATTTATAATTCATTTAAGGTATCCTTACTCTACACTATTTTTTACATGCCATCTTGCTAACATAGTATTATTTGGCTATTATTATTATTTTATATACAACCCTGGATTATTTTACATCTAAACAAAATAATTATAGTAAACAAAAATATTACTCCTAGTTATAAGACCTTTGTGGCCTACACAATATAAAATTACAACAAATACAAAAAATACAAAACTTGTCAATAGTATCATAGTCTATTGCTACAATATTGATTTTTTTCATCTCCAGCACGAATTTGTGAGATGCTCTTTTTAAATGTTTGACACTTTCACCGATTACACTATGTTCCACTTTGGACACTGCACTTTTATGATTATTGTTTACAGTGTTTTTAGAGTACAAAGTTTCTTATAGCTTGATACCTAATCCCCATTTCTGACTTTTAAAAATGGGTGATTACTGGTTTTTACTCTGGTGATTATGTTATCATATTTGGGCAGGGGTTATGTAACGTTACATAAAGCTCCCCCCCTAGAACAGATTTATTTTTATTTACTTTTAAAAATAATCGTTGAACTCTTCAATCTTCTCCTTCCTTTATTAATCTTCATAATATTTCTTTATTTCTGCTTGGTTATATTCCCTTTTTATTTGGTTATTGGTAATAGGCTTGATTTCATACTCAACTCTCCCTCTTGGAGGCAAATTCATTAATGATTTAATTTCTCTGGGTGGTGGTCTTTCAAACATTACTTGATAAGGACTGGTCGCAGTAATCAATAAAAACTTGTTTTAACACTCTTGTTTCTATTTACTTTTATAAATTTGCTTTCTCAATTGAGCTTCTGTCTGCTATCTTCCTTCTGTTTTCTTCCTTCATACTTCTGGAATCTGATATCAATCTTCTCAGCTGTTTTATTATCCCTTAAATATTCAATTTCCCTAACATTTTTTCCCTATCCTGTGCGGTGGTTAGTTCGGGTGGCCACTTTTGGGTACATTACTCCACTGTCCATCCTTACACCTTCTGAGACCAGAGGGACGTACCGTCTGCTCAGGAAAATGATTGCTGGAACATTTCTACAGTCAATTCATTATAATAAAAAACTTACAAGTAGTTGATTGGCGACTAATAATAAACACTTTTAGGATTCTTCACGCTGTTGCTGTTTGCATTTAATTATATATTTCTTTTTCTTCTTGATTCCTTCTTATTTTTCAGTAACTAATTGCAGACAACATTATGGATAGGCATTATTTTAAAATCCTTTTGACTTTCCTTCCTGTGACAGATGTTCTTCGTATCATTTCTTCCTATATCATTTTCAACTCCAAGAAATTCTAAATCGTAGTTGTATTAATTATTATCATTCTTTAGCTTCATTGTAGTTATTAAATTATTCGTTATTCTTCTTATTTTACCTTCTTATCTTACCATTAATTGTTTTTATTTATTTATTTATTCTTCTTTTTGTTCCCATCAAAATATTATTTTTTCTATTATTTCAGTTTAAATCAGTTATTTATAGATAATTTATGCAATAATCTGTTCTTACATTAAATCATATTGTCTCGAAATATTTTAAGTAAGCTGTCCTTACATAGTTTTTGAATTTTGGGGTTTATCTTAAATCATATTATTTCTAAATAAATTAAGTAAGTTGTCCTTACATAGTTTTTGAATTTTGGGGTTTATATTATATTTAATATTATTTGGTTCCTTCTTTCCAATGGGTTGCTTGGTCGGTATACATAAAATCAGTCCCTTTTTTCTGGTTGATTATTATTTGGTTTAACCATGGTCCATTAACTCAGTTACTCCTCTTCCTCGGATTACTGGGGTGTTCGGAATTATTTCTCTCCTTGATAATCTCCTTATCATCCGGCTCTCCCACTTTGCTGCTATGAAACCTTCATTTAAGTATCGGTCTCCCGTCATAGTTCATTCCTTTTTAACTAACAGGTATTGTACCTCCTCTAACATAACATAGTCACTCATATTTAATACCATTTCATGCCCTTTTACCTCTGGATTATTTGCCAAATATTTGAATGTTATATTCCATCTTGACGATATGACTGATATTGTCTGATACACTTCAATCGTCGACATATTTAATTGAGATCTAAACTTAATTAACTCCTTTTGTTCATTAATTGGAAGGTTAAATACATTAATTAATCCACCTGTAATCATCTCCCATTCTTCCCTTGTATTTATTATTTTCTTTCTACATGTTTTTCTTATTTTCTTGGTCTTATTTTCCATGGTTTGAATATTCTCTTTGTTTTTTCTATTTTTATTTTCGGACAGCAATGCATTTTGGTCTTCTCTAATTTCTATTTTCTTCCTGGCTCTCATCTGTGTTCGGACTTACTTTAATACCTTCTGAAGTGCTGTCTAGTGTTTCATCCAAATTCTTGAGATCACTGTCCATTGTTTCCTCTAACTTTCCGAAACTTTCATTCATTTGCTTATTTGTCTCCCCCTTGTATGTATCTGCTTTTTGGCTAAGTGTGTTACTGATCAGTTCAATCTTCTCATGAATTTGCCTTATATTTTTATTATTTTCTTCAAATTTTGTGTTCATATATTCCCTTTGTCCGTTAATAGTTTCTCTCAATTCATGGTATTGTTCATTTATGGTTTGTTTGATATCTCCATGAATGGTCTCAATTTTTTCGTTTAGTTGTTTTACTAAACTTTCCTGAATACTTTTAGTACGTAGGCTTTCATGGCCGGTGTCAATATGATTGGATAAAACTTCCGGGCTGAAAGGCCGTGGTCGATTGCTTGATGCATTGGTGAACCATCTTATGAATTATTCGTCTATTGGACGCATTCTTATGAATATGGATGGACTCCAGATGCAGGCGAGTGAAGTAACCCCGGACAGAAGACAACACGCGGGCTTCATCAAACATCACCCGGTGATCGTCGTGGGAAAGAGCGTGTTCAGCAACTGCGGACTTTTCCGGCTGGCCCAGACGGCAGTATCTCCGGTGTTCAGAGAGGCGCGTCCGGACACTACGTTTCGTGGTGCCTATGTAGACCTGGCCACACGTACAAGGAATACTGTACACCCCGCACGACGAGAGTGGATCCCTGGCGTCTTTCACCGGTCGCAGGAACTGTTGGATCTTTTTGGTTGGCTTGAAGATCGTCCTGACGCCCCGCTTACTCAGCAACTTCCCGATGCGGTCAGTCACGCCACGGATGTAGGGCAAGACAGCAGAGCCAACAACCTCAGGCGACACCGACTCGTCCAGCCTACCAGATCTTCTCGGCCGGGCAGCTCTCCTAACCTCCGCAGCAGAATAGCCGTTGGACTGCAGTGCTTCCTCGAGATGCCGAAACTCATCTTCGAGATACTGGGGCTCACAGATTCTTTTTGCCCGGTCTACCAGAGTCTTCAGCACCGCCCTCTTCTGCCTAGGATGATGATTGGAGGCTTTGTGATATCTGTCGGTGTGCGTTGGCTTCCTATAAACTTTATGTCCCAAGCTGCCATCGGTCCTTTTCAGGACCAACACATCCAGAAAAGCCAATTGTTCATCCCTCTCACGCTCCATCGTAAACTGTATGCGCGGGTGCACAGCATTCAGATGTCCAAGGAATCGTTCCAACTCTTCGTCCCCATGGCTCCAGACCACGAAAGTGTCGTCCACATACCGCAACCAACACTTCGGCTTGAGAGGCGCAGATGAAATTGCCAACTCTTCAAATTTTTCCATATAGAAATTTGCAACCACAGGGCTGAGAGGACTTCCCATCGCGACGCCATCCAACTGTTCATAGAAGCCGCCATTCCACTGGAAGTAGGTCGTTGTTAGGACCTGCCGGAACAAAGCAGTGATGTCCGCCGAGAACAGGTCACCCAAATACCCCAAGACCTCCTGAACAGGAACCATGGTGAAAAGAGAGACCACATCAAAACTGACGAGAACATCGCCAATATGTTTTGAGGTTTCTCGTTATATTAACTTGCGTATATCCCGAAATTCCTTCCTAATTAAAGCCCTTTAAGTTGAGCGCCATCTTGTAACGTCTCACGAGCTTAAGTCTCGTGTAATTTACGTCTATTTGTTATTTTTTCGAAACACTCGCTTCTTTAAGAGTTACAGAATTTGTTATCATTGTGTTATATGCCTTCAAAATCGAGTGTGTGTGATTATGCAAAGATATTGAATGATTTTCTTAAATTTTGTTTATATTAAACCACTACTGTTGTTTGACAGTAGTTAGGAGAGAGAGTAAAGAAAGGCAAAGAGAATTACTCTCTTAGTATACGATTGAGTATTTCAAATTTTTCTGCTCGTGGCATCAGCTGATTTCTAATTTTACGAACCCATTTGAGGTTAAATGACTTCAAATGTTACGTAATAATTTCTTGATGTCCGGACTGATTTCCTTTCTCTTCTCGATCTTCTTATTATCTGTAACCAACTACCATCTACTGGAAATAATACACATTTTATTATTTAAACCACAAGGCATTCCTCGAATTTATTTAACATTTTATGGTCTCCCAAAACATGAATGGATAATCGATTATTTCATAAATTACAGAGTTATTTCGATCTTACTTTTACAAACATATATCACATAACAAATATTTTTATTTTTTCAGTTTTAATAACGAGAAAGAATTATGTAATTAATTTCCCAGGGTTATTTAGAGTTCTTTGAACTTTGAGGAAGTCAGAAATGTATACGGGTCAGTATCAAACTTTACATGAATTATTTTAAAATTTAGTATATTCTATATTATGCAGTTGATTTTTTGACCGCTAGAACGCAGGTTACGTTTCTTCACTGACGAAAACGAACACTAAATATCATGGCTGCCGGAAAATTATTAACAAGACCACATTTTGCTGTTTTTTGGTTAATTAAAATAAAGTTTATGTTCACCTTTTTTCCAGAAGTATTTAAAGAGATGGTGCTGTTTCTAGTGTTCTAAGTTTATAGTTGAGGTGTAATTTAGTTAAATTTTAATAGGAAACGATCTCACCCAACGATGTTGAATTTCCGTAGACTAGGCTTGACGGTGGATGACTGATTTTACAATTTCCATCAATTTGCTGGCGTGAATTATTCTGTTCCAAGGAAGTCTAGGATGTAGTGGACATCACTCATTAAATTTATTAATTTGGTGATGGTTAGTTCTGAATAGTAGTTATTATATTCTTAATTTTTACCGAACATTACATTAGCTTCAACTGCTCACTTCCAATATATCTGAACAATTAAAATATATCTTGTTAGCTAGTTACTCCTAGTAACCAAGAATTTTTATGGTTTTTTTATTGGCCAATCTAGATACCTTTTAGTATATAGGCTAATAATAATTATTATTATTTCATTTCTTCTTTTTAGAAAAAATAATCCTTTACAAATTTTACCTATAATCAAATTTAATTTATTTACGGTTTTCTTTATACCTTTACTTAAACTTGTCTACTGGTATTTTATATTTTAATTCCTTTTATTTTGGTTTGTTTATGATTTATAATTCATTTAAGGTATCCTTCCTCTACACTATTTTTTACATGCCATCTTGCTAACATAGTATTATTTGGCTATTATTATTATTTTATATACAACCCTGGATTATTTTACATCTAAACAAAATAATTATAGTAAACAAAAATATTACTCCTAGTTATAAGACCTTTGTGGCCTACACAATATAAAATTACAACAAATACAAAACTTGTCAATAGTATCATAGTCTATTGCTACAATATTGATTTTTTTCATCTCCAGCACGAATTTGTGAGATGCTCTTTTTAAATGTTTGACACTTTCACCGATTACACTATGTTCCACTTTGGACATTGCACTTTTATGATTATTGTTTACAGCGTTTTTAGAGTACAAAGTTTCTTATAGCTTGATACCTAATCCCCATTTCTGACTTTTAAAAATGGGTGATTACTTGTTTTTACTCTGGTGATTATGTTATCATATTTGGGCAGGGGTTATGTAACGTTACAATATATATTTAGAGTTCATATATTGCAACAATACATATATTTGCATATTTATCCATGGCAGTATGTTTTATATTGTAATTAGTATAAATAGAATAAGGAACAGTTTTATACAATTTTGTGCAGTAATTGACAATATCTAACCTGTCGAGAGGGACACCTGCTGTAGTAGCGAAAGTTACAGCGTGTGTGAGCACAATACGACATGAAAATATGGGGTGATGCGAACGACTTATTGTTTTGTCTGTAATCATGTCTTAACAGGATTATAATAAACTAATTACTTGTTTTAAACCTGTAAGCAAAGACTTATGCCAATTATAAAAACACCATTGCATTAAGGAAATCTTAGCGAATGCACTGATATATACAATATTGCAGAAATTTGCAATATTAAAGACGCTAAGTAATTAATGTTAATTATGGGTATAATTAAAGAGTAATTAACATGTGTGTTATATGTGCGTGAACAGAAAAAATTACGCCAACAATGATATCGTGCACACTACAAGTGTGTTTACGAAATCGCTAAAATGAACAAAAAAGTGATTCGTAATTAAAAGGACGCTTTGCCTGAAAGTTACAATTTCTAACATGTCAAGAGCAATCCTGGACATGTCAGATTGAGTCCAGTATGAATATGACCGACAATTTTGGGGAATTCTCAGACTCAAGAAATCTACAGACGATGTTACGCTGCCCGTTGCGGATCGACATGGACACACACACACACTACCACACTCACACGACGTATGGAGGAACTCAGGAGCAACAACCCAGAGAGACAGAGAACACAGCATCATCATCATCATCATCATCATAAAATTCTCAGAATTCAGGACACACACACACGCGCGTGCAACAGTAACGGCAGCAGTATGCAGGTGATGACTAAATATTTATAATTTTGTTGTGAAAAGAACTTTCAGAAAGACAATTTTACATGAACAGTAAGACTTGAAATTTTAAGTGTAAATAACAGTTAAAGTCAATAATTTAATTTTTATAAGAAAATTTGAAAGTTACTAAATCTTTTGTTATGTTAAAAATTTGGGTGTGTCAATAGAGTTAAATAATAGTTTTAAAGTAAATGTAATTAGTTTATTTTGTCTATAGCAACTAGTAATTTTATGCTTAAGTTTAATATTATTTTTGTTTCTTTTTAAATGAGTTGCTATTAGCATTTGAAGATTGAATCAAAGTCAGACACACAAAAAATGAAAGAATTTAGATGACTTATTTAACATGTCTGTTTAGTTAATAAGAGTATATGAATGTTTAGTTTTTAGATGTTATGAACAGCCTAATATGTGTGAAACTTATAAAAGTGGATATTTGATCTATCTAATGTTGAATTTTTTAATATTGGAATATTTTTCTATTAATGAATAAACCTTAGGATGATTATTTTCAAATGGTTTTAAATAATTATTTCATGTCAACAACATCTCACTCCTCTTTAAAATTTATTTAACTATTGTGCAACTACATATACTTGACGCAACGAGAAACAAAAATCCTGTGACCTGGCTGGTGTACTACACTTAATAGTTTTGCGTTGAGTACATGGTTCTGTATTTGTGTGAATTTATGAAATAATCGTAACATTGCAATATATATTGCAACTGGACTTTGTTGGTGTGTTTTACTGGTATCGCCAATTTTTGGCAACAGCGAGTATTAATAGTGTTCAGTTTACACACACAAAGACCAATGCAATTTTAATTAGACTTACCTTAACTGAATTTACTTTTACTTCTCTGCTATACTTATATTCTGTAGACCTGTGTGTGAGAATGTGATGGATGGGTGTTATTTTTGAAATAATTATTTCTAATTCTTTAGTTATTATAAGAATTGTGTTTAATGTTCTTTTTTTTTATTTACTTTAACTCTTTAAATGACTCTACTTCAATTTGCTCTGTTATCTTACCTTACTAATTACATAAATTTGTTTTTTATAGTCTCTGAAATTGTTCTCTTTCTTATTTACTGTCTTTTTTTTGAATTCAAACTTAAATATTTAATACTCTACTTGTTGTTGTAGCTCCGGCCTCTATCTCATGGGCGTTTCTGGGTTTGAATGTTCCAATTGTTCCTCTTCTTGTTCATCCAGTCTCCATGGTGTGGATATGTGTACAGCTTCCCTGATGTGGAGTATTCTCAGCTTCCCTGGATTCTCGTGTGAACAGCCTCCCTGATGTGGATATGTCCTCAGCTCCCTGTTGTGGAATTTTTACGTTCAGATGCTATTTTCACGCTATTGTTGATTTATTTGAACGGTGTCACTTTCACGTTAAGTTCGAGTGTTTTTAAGGTTTTTAAGTTTAACTTGTCGCGTGATTTTACTCACTACGCACTGCTCGGGCTAGTAATTCAAAACCGATGTTCCGTACTAGTGTTTTACTGCAAACTACTCGGACTGGTTGTTTAACATAGACTTTCCGAACTAGTGTTTTAAAGTGGACTACTCGAACCGGTGGTTTAATGCAGACTGAATTGCTTTGAGCGCGTTAGCGAAGTCGCCCTGTATTTTCCCGCTAGTTTAATGACGCTCTACCCTTATTGGTTTATCACTGTCACGGGTTGTTGTTCACGCTCTGATAGGTTCTTTTTAAACTGGTTTTACATTTGAAATATTGATACACAATTACACAATTATTATTGTTATACTTTCTTAACTCTATTTACTTAATCTTATACATTGTTTCTTATTATACTAAGCAGAGCATTGCTTTATGCACTGTATTTTCTATTTTGCTATACGCATATGTGACGGTTGTCATATTGTGACTATTCGTCCTGTCACAATATATAATATATTTTATAATGACTTTACCTCAAGATCTTTTCTCCTTATTTGGTGAAACATCTTGAGGTAAATCACTATAAAATATATATTATATACATCAAGAAACAGACTGTAGCAAAAAGTGTTTGAATATATATATATATACATATATATATATATATACAGTCCCTGGCCAAATTATTAGGCCACCCATTGAAAAAATTAAAATTTACAGTTTTGTCACTGATATTGTGTTTTCAGTGTATTTTAATGTGAACAATCAATGTTAATTTTAATATTTCATGTTATTAGACAAAATATTTATGCCTATCATTAATGTTGGCAACACTGTAAGCTTGTTATATTGTGTTTAGGTATTACACAACAATGCAGTCAGCTGTGTGGTTCAATGAATCTGTTCTGAATTTGTTTTAATTGCCAGTTTATGCATTCAGTTGTTATTTTCTTGGTGTTGTATTGTTATTATTTTGTTTTATATTGTTATTTTATTTTATTTAACGTGTTAATTACTTTTAAAGTTTAAGTCTGTTTAATTTTTTTTTCAGATTAACATTGTAACCTCAAATATTGGAAAATTCTGCCATGGGCAAAGTAAAAGATATCAGTGACGACCAAAAAGCTGTTGTAAAACATTTATTTTACAAACAATTACTGTTACATATATTTTAATAATTAATTACAGAAAAAATTACAGTAGTTTTAAAATTATTTTAATATTTTGTTACCCCTCCTTTAGCTTTGATGACGCTTTCAATTATGCTTGTAACACAATTTAATGCCTTTTCCTTTAACTTGTCATTATGATTCCAGTGCCAAATTATTCTTGCAATTAGTTGGTGCTTAGTGGTGATATTTTCCTTTCCTATTTCCCGTTTTAAAAGCTCCCACACATTCTCAATTGGGTTGAGATCTGGTGAATTTGCTGGCCATTCAAGAAGTGGTATTGAGCTCTGAGCAAGAAATGTCTTAACACTTTTTGCTGTGTGGCAAGGAGCTGAATCTTGCATAAATATTTTCTCTTCATTATTGGGAAACCATTCATTTAATTGGGGAATAAGTCTTCTTTGAAGAACTGTGATGTACTGGTCCTGCCGCATTGTCCCTACAACAACGTAAAGCCGTCCAAGTCCTTTAGAGCTAATGACAGACCATATCATAACTGACGGTGGATATTTTATGGTTTTTACAACACAGTCTTCATTAAATTTTTCTCCAGGTCTTCGTTTAACATACTGCTTTTTGTCTGTGAGGACTTGAAACGTGGACTCATCACTGAAGCACACCTGTCAAAAATGGACACAACGTTACAGTAGAGTTGAACCAGAATTTAAAACAGACCCAACCTTTCAAAAATACTGTACAGCAACTTACCTTATCACAATCTTCAGAAGTGAATGTTCTGTACTTTCTAGCCCATAGTAGTCTTTTCCGTTTCATTGCTGTAGTCAGCTTGGGCTTCTTGACAGGTCGTCGACTTTTGAATCCCAGCGCATACAGACTTCGGCGAACAGTTCTTTCAGATACTGCTACTCCAGAATCTTGCACCTCTTGTGTGATGGTTGCATTTGTGGCAGCCCTACTTCCTTTAATTATTTTTATTAATTTCCTTTCAGTTCTAGGAGAAATAATTTTTTTACGGCCACATGCTCCCTTCCTCTTACTACGAAGTGAAACATTGTTCGCTATATT
Source organism: Magicicada septendecula (assembly GCA_034769895.1). Taxonomy (NCBI): domain Eukaryota; kingdom Metazoa; phylum Arthropoda; class Insecta; order Hemiptera; family Cicadidae; genus Magicicada; species Magicicada septendecula. Next base: position 243,586,775 of record CM068371.1, read on the forward strand.
TTCCTTTATTCTTCTCACTGATTGTCTATAAATGTTGCACTTCCTAGCAATTTCACTGATATTACACTTTTCTACTTCAAGTAAATGTTTTACAACAGCTTTTTGATCGTCACTGATATCTTTTACTTTGCCCATGGCAGAATTTTCCAATATTTGAGGTTACAATGTTAATCTGACAAAAAAAATTAAACAGACTTAAACTTTAAAAGAATTAACACTTTAAATAAAATAAAATAACAATATAAAACAAAATAATAACAATACAACACCAAGAAAATAACAACTGAATGCATAAACTGGCAATTAAAACAACTTCAGAACAGATTCATTGAACCACACAGCTGACTGCATTGTTGTGTAATACCTTGTGCTCAATCAAACAAATTGATATTTAATTCAATTTAATTTAACCTAAGGGAACTTAAACACTTTCTAAATAATCTCTTCGGACGCCATCTTTATTGCCAACTGTGAATATTTACCCAGGTTCGGTTCAGCGGACCGGGAAGTGCAGAACAGGTTATTTAAGAAAATACAATTTACTTACCATGACAACTAATTTAATTCATTTTCGTATTAAATAAAGAAAAAAAACATGACAATATATCACGTAACCTAATTGCAAATGTTACATAGAAAAATGTTCCCCTTCCCTTCTCCTACTTTGGCAATCTTATAGAAAAAAAAAGAACAATAACAACATTTATTATGCATGATTAGAACTTAGAACTAAATACATATTATAAACTTAGTATTCGTTTACAAAACGGAAACCAGCACTTTACGTCATATTAATTTAGGTACCTACACACACACACTCACGCAAACATATACCCCATACTAGGTCATACTGTATTTTTTTTATTTATTGAGCTCAATTTTTGAAAAAGAAAAGAATTTAGTATTTTGAATGATTTAAGAAAAAAAAAATGTCTACTTTCCTGCTATTGCGGCGTAGATATTAACTTGTGGTTTACAGTCCTCGTGCTTCACATTTTATGTCCGAACTGTTAATTTATATTCAATTGTACTCACTGCCTCTACTTCATTGTTGTAAAATAAAGAAACTGTTTAAATACTGAAATTTACATTTTTGTGGTTCTGCGGGCCAAAAGTACACACTGCCAGCGAACACACCAAACTTCGCCCAAAACCGGCGCGAGCCGGGCAGACGCGACAGTTGTTTTTTGCGTCTGGTCTGCTGAGATGTTGATTTCCGACTAACTCTTTGTTCCGTGTGTCACACAGCTGCTGGCTCTGACACACCCAGCATTCTTAGTTGTGTAATGCGCTGACGTAACGCTCGCCTGATGTCAGTTATATAACTTTGTTGACAGATTTTGTGTTCGTCATCTGTTGACCTTGGTACAGTTGTTGGCTGTTTATTAATTCTGCGTCTGTTGAATCTGTTTTAAAATATCAACGAATAATTCTGCACAGTCAATGCTGCCACTGTTGTTTTCGTTTCAAACAGGAAATTTACCGAAGTTTTGTCTGTTTCGTCCCAAATGAAGATTTTTATTTATTTATTACAAAAAATATACAAATTTCTTTAGATTGCCTCAGGTAGGCCCCCAAAATGCCCCGCTACAAAATAAACACAATATAACAAGCTTACAGTGTTGCCAACATTAATGATAGGCATAAATATTTTGTCTAATAACATGAAATATTAAAATTAACATTGATTGTTCACATTAAAATATACCTGAAAACACAATATCAGTGACAAAACTGTAAATTTTAATTTTTTCAATGGGTGGCCTAATAATTTGGCCAGGGACTGTATATATATATACACATATATTATGTATCAACACTGTTTCAACACTAAGATTCTTAGGTCCATACTTTTATCACACAAATTACAGAAGAATGCGCCAGAAGACACTGAAGATGACAGTTGATACTGTTGAAACAGTGTTAATTTATAAATATATTCTTGTAAAAAACAAAGATTGTTTATTTATTATTAAAAATAATACTGTGAGAATATATCGAGGGGTTAGTGGTAAAACTACCCAAATCCAAGTTTTAATGATGTGTCAAGATGTTTCAGAAAACATTAACCATTTCTCTTTTCCTTTTTACTTTTTAACAGCTATGTAATCGATAAAAAACTCTATTAATAATAAAAATTCATCTTGAAAATCAGTTTTATAATTTATCATTGCACTTGAAAAAACTTTTAATTTCAGTTTTCCGTATAGTCACATGGGTGGACTTGGGTAGATTTACCACTAACCCCTCGATATAAACAAAGTATGGTTATAATTTAGAAAGTACTTATCAAATATTATTAGTCCAAAATTAATGTTTCAACATTAGAATGTCGTTAAAAATTACTTATTGAAAATAAATGGCTGCTAACTGGTACAATTTTTGTTTCAGCATTACTCTCATATGGTTATAAGAAGAGTACATAGACTTATTGTGGGTGCAGTAAACCAATATGGAATGGACACTGTGTGTGAGAGTCTCAAGTCTGATAAAATTCTGGTGCATTCTTAAAAAGAATCTGAAGTTATTTGGTTTAAATCTTTTCATAATATTACAAATTTTGTATTAAAAAAAAAGGACACACAAGTGAAAGTTACACAGAAAATACATATTGTGATGTCTTCCACAAAAAAAAAAAAAAAAAAAAAAAAAATGTTTTGCTTGTGTTACAATAAAAGCAAAAGATCATGTGACAGAATTAACATATTTATAACACATAATTGACAAACTCAAAGTTATTCCATGTAACTGAACTAGCTTTTTTATGATATTACAATTAGATAGTACAATTATTATGATATCTGTCAAATAATTTGACAGATATCAAATGCCCCCAAAATGCCCCGCTACAATACCCCCTCAATGAGATATTTTATGCCGAAGCATAAAAAATCTCATTGACACATTCATACTTGCTAGATGGATCAGCCAGGATATGTCGCCACAACCCCCTGTACGGTTTACAAAAATATAATCAACTCACCCTTGGTCCGGTGACTGTGACCGCATCTGCATGACAATACTGGACTTCTCTCTTGAGATCCCAACACCGTAGAGTCAGACAGATACTCAACGCCCCTGCTCTGACGCGCAGGCCAGCTCAGGTCCGCTGCCACAGCACCACCAAACACTGAAACAACAAATCAAATATCAAATAGTGGCCTTATACAACACCATATCCCCAACTGATCTGTTTCCCCCTAGCGGTGCTGGTTTGCGCTAAGAAGCACTGGTTTTGTTTTTACTCACTTATTACTAACATATATATCATAATACCTAACAGCATAACATAACATAGGAAAATATAGTACATTAATAATTCATCTTAAAATAAAACAACTTACATTTAAAATGTTACACACTTTACATCATTAAATTTGCATATAAAATCAGAAAATTACCTTTCAATAATAAAATACATAGATCTCCATTTAACTTTTATTAAGTCGTTTCTCAAAATTTTTTTTTTTTTTTTTTTTTTTTTTTTTTTTTTTTCCAACTTCGTGTTACACATCATTTCATTTATTATTCCCTTTCATTAATTTGGGTGATTCTACGTTACTCATTATAATTCACTTTATCAACTTGGCATTTACTCATAATCTTACCCCTTTTATTACTCTAACGCTCCCTTACAAAATCTTTAACTAGTATGACACCCCACTATCAAAAATCTACTAACCCTTCTCTACCTCTAACTACTTACTATTTTAACTCCATTCGCCACCTTCTCTCTATATATAAAAAAAATTACTCTCTAACCCTTTGTACATAGGATACGTGTTTCCCCCACCCAAAAACTCAATTCCCGTTCTCTGGTTCCCGGATTCTACCTAAGGCAACCCCGTCTCCACTAAAACTATACCAAATCCCGTCCCAACCCTTATGTTGCGGACTCCCACATTACACTACCCCTACTACAAAATTGCCATCCCCAAAAAATCTCAATCTCATTACCTCACTACAACTACAACAAAATAACATCAACAAAATAAACAATATATCACTCAAAACTCTACATAAATTCTCCAATTCTACTGTGTCTCCACTTATACTTCTCAAAATTCTATAACATTACATTAACTCAAAACAACATTACATTACTTCCATCTCTACTATTTCTTTAACTCTGACTTCAATTTAGACAGATCTATCGTCCCACAAAATTCAACTTGAACTGATTCAAACATTTTATTCAAACAATTACTATCACCCATTTCTATCTTTTGCAACCCATTGAAAATTTTAACTATCACGAATCTATTTAATTTTTAATTAAAATCTATAAACACATTGAAAACATATTATTATATTTTTATAATCCTTATTCCTAACGTACCAAATACAATTAACACAATAAGACATAAGAAACACAATATAGGAAGTATTTAGTGCATCTATTTTTTCAAATTCAAACAAAATTATTGAGTAGCAAATCATCATTATTAATTAAAATATAGCAAATTTTTAATACGTTATCCCCTGGATAACCTCCCAGCCACACACACTATGACCCCCCCTGGACTGTGGCGTCCAGTTGCGTCCACAAGGACTGAGGTTTTGGAGGAATGTTACATCTCCGTGTCCTTGCTTCTGCGTTACATTTGAAATACTAGATATCATCATATCTTTGTCTATAATTATGCGCCCCTAATACGGTTCTACCACCTGTCTTTGCTACCCCCAAGCGGGCAGAGTGGCAGCCGCTGTTCCATAGTTTGGTGATTCCCCTGATTTCACCCCCCATCAATTTCAAAATACACCTTTACAACGATAACAGCTATGGCCAGTTAAGGCAGAACGTGACGCAATGAGCCCCAACCATAGCTGTTAAAGCTAAACCAATTCCACGGTCAGGGTTCGGTGAGGCCGTGACCGCCCGAAAATTTGGGGAATCACAAGTAAAATATCTTTTGTAATATTAAATTAAGAAGTTATATTTAAATGACATTATTAGTTTGGATGGTGTTTTACCCTCCTTCCTATGTAAGCTTACATATATTTGACATAAAATATTAAATACAAAATTTACAACCTTCCACCATAGCAGTTCCACACTATACTGTCATGTCACTTCATTGAGCACCCAACTACCCCCCAAAATTATCCCCACATCTTGTATAATACATTACATAACATAATAAACCAATAAACATTAACCTTGATTATTAGTATACATTTAAACAAACAATTTTTCCTTTTAAGTAATTTATATAAAAATTTATAAACATTATTATTTAAAATTTTTCATTAACTCTTTTTTATTTATCATTATTTCATTATTTATCCTTTGTTGCAATCAGATTTTCAAAATTTCTAAATTTATTATTAACATATATTTTTAACCATTATGATATTCCACAAAATAAACCATTTAACATTTATTTATTTATTAATTATTATTAAATTTAAAACTCATAAAAGGAATTAAATTCATTATAAAACTGCAAACATATAACATTCAATCACAATATCTAAAGATCTCAAATTATTTACTTCAATTGATTATTAAAATTAAATATTCATTTGATTATTAAAATAACATATTTCAATTATTATCAACATTCTACCAATCATTAATTATTGTCTTCATAATTATTGTAATATTCAATTAGAATGCAAAATATTAATAATATTATTATTATTAACACAACATTTTCTATTACATATACACATTACTTACCTAACATTTCATAATACGTACACATGAATTCCCTACATTATATTTACAAAGTATACATCAATAACTGGTCCATTTTTTTCCACTTCACATGTCCAAATCAGCAAGGTCATTACCAAAATTTACAGTAGTCAACAATGTCTATTCACTGATATCTAGTTCAGCCTCCATCGTCATATAAATACCTAATATATTTGTAACATATATTATTTTTATCCACACACAAATTATTATAATCATTACTATCATAATAACCCATCAATTCTATTTCATCCATTATACCACTATAAATCTTGTCACCATAAGTTAGGATTGTCCCGTCTATATCAGTGTTATTTGTTAATGTCAGGTAAATTGTTTTCTCATTTTTGTATTCCTCAACTACTACGTCAGGTAAGTCATTATAGTTAGGTAAGATATTATCAAAATTATTCTCTATCTCTCTTTCAACAGGTACGTATTTCACATGATTCATCATCACCCCTTCTAGTATTTTTCTCAATTCATCATACGTTCTTTCTAACTTATATAGTTCTATTTCACTCTCAATACATAACTCTCTTTCTTCATAGCACCACATCACACTCTCACAATTATTACGGACAGAGGGTACAACATTATACAACATTAATTCATTTAACAATAAGGGTCTCTTGCGCTGAAAAAACAACATTAAATCATCATCACCATTATAAACAATAAGGGGAAAATTTGCCCTCTGTCCCCATTCAACTACAACATTATTTTTCCACTCTCTCTCTACTTCATAAACACTCATTAACATCTCATAATCACTACATTCTGCAATTTCATTAGTACTATCTTTTATTATATTTTCATCATTTGTTTCTCCATTATTCTTTACCCCCACTATACTTTCAGAATTATAATTAATATCATTATTTTTACTATTTACCACTACATCTCCCACTATTTCATCATTTTTAATATTTGTCATACTTATAACATGGTCACCTACCTTCTCAAATTTCTCAACACTCTGTTCTAATTTATTTAAACTGGTTACTATTGCTTCATTATTATTTTTAAAACATTTATTAATTTCTTTAATTTCATATTTCAACTCATCAAATTTGTCATTCTGTATATCTAATTTCTTATTTATACTACTTTTAAATTCTTGCATCTCGTTTTTCTGTTCATTGAATTTAATATTGAAATCACTAGTGTTCATGTCAAATTTATTCAACAATAACTGCATCATACTCATTATATCACTATTACTTTCTCTCTTAATTAAGGCCGGCGTTGACTGACTTGTCACACCTTCCATTATTTTCGATTCGGTAAACTGACCCTCTACATTACTATCATTCGTTTGAACTCCCGAATCGCTACTTAACTGACTTTCAGATAAGCTGATGTCATTATTATCTGCCATTTTTTATAAATCTTTTAAATATAAATTTCTTTATAAAATATTATCATAGGTAACACATACTTACTAACAAAATATTTACTCACCCAGACTACAAAACATAACCTTTTACGTCTATTTTACGTATGCATTTATAAAATAACATTTTATTCTACCTCAAACAACCGTTCTGCTTTCCCAGTGGGCTGTATTTATATAATTATATAAATTGTCCCTGTTCCAGAAGCCAATTGTGCTCAATCAAACAAATTGATATTTAATTCAATTTAATTTAACCTAAGGGAACTTAAACACTTTCTAAATAATCTCTTCGGACGCCATCTTTATTGCCAACTGTGAATATTTACCCAGGTTCGGTTCAGCGGACCGGGAAGTGCAGAACAGGTTATTTAAGAAAATACAATTTACTTACCATGACAACTAATTTAATTCATTTTCGTATTAAATAAAGAAAAAAACATGACAATATATCACGTAACCTAATTGCAAATGTTACATAGAAAAATGTTCCCCTTCCCTTCTCCTACTTTGGCAATCTTATAGAAAAAAAAAGAACAATAACAACATTTATTATGCATGATTAGAACTTAGAACTAAATACATATTATAAACTTAGTATTCGTTTACAAAACGGAAACCAGCACTTTACGTCATATTAATTTAGGTACCTACACACACACTCTCACGCAAACATATACCCCATACTAGGTCATACTGTATTTTTTTTATTTATTGAGCTCAATTTTTGAAAAAGAAAAGAATTTAGTATTTTGAATGATTTAAGAAAAAAAAAATGTCTACTTTCCTGCTATTGCGGCGTAGATATTAACTTGTGGTTTACAGTCCTCGTGCTTCACATTTTATGTCCGAACTGTTAATTTATATTCAATTGTACTCACTGCCTCTACTTCATTGTTGTAAAATAAAGAAACTGTTTAAATACTGAAATTTACATTTTTGTGGTTCTGCGGGCCAAAAGTACACACTGCCAGCGAACACACCAAACTTCGCCCAAAACCGGCGCGAGCCGGGCAGACGCGACAGTTGTTTTTTGCGTCTGGTCTGCTGAGATGTTGATTTCCGACTAACTCTTTGTTCCGTGTGTCACACAGCTGCTGGCTCTGACACACCCAGCATTCTTAGTTGTGTAATGCGCTGACGTAACGCTCGCCTGATGTCAGTTATATAACTTTGTTGACAGATTTTGTGTTCGTCATCTGTTGACCTTGGTACAGTTGTTGGCTGTTTATTAATTCTGCGTCTGTTGAATCTGTTTTAAAATATCAACGAATAATTCTGCACAGTCAATGCTGCCACTGTTGTTTTCGTTTCAAACAGGAAATTTACCGAAGTTTTGTCTGTTTCGTCCCAAATGAAGATTTTTATTTATTTATTACAAAAAATATACAAATTTCTTTAGATTGCCTCAGGTAGGCCCCCAAAATGCCCCGCTACAAAATAAACACAATATAACAAGCTTACAGTGTTGCCAACATTAATGATAGGCATAAATATTTTGTCTAATAACATGAAATATTAAAATTAACATTGATTGTTCACATTAAAATATACCTGAAAACACAATATCAGTGACAAAACTGTAAATTTTAATTTTTTCAATGGGTGGCCTAATAATTTGGCCAGGGACTGTATATATATATACACATATATTATGTATCAACACTGTTTCAACACTAAGATTCTTAGGTCCATACTTTTATCACACAAATTACAGAAGAATGCGCCAGAAGACACTGAAGATGACAGTTGATACTGTTGAAACAGTGTTAATTTATAAATATATTCTTGTAAAAAACAAAGATTGTTTATTTATTATTAAAAATAATACTGTGAGAATATATCGAGGGGTTAGTGGTAAAACTACCCAAATCCAAGTTTTAATGATGTGTCAAGATGTTTCAGAAAACATTAACCATTTCTCTTTTCCTTTTTACTTTTTAACAGCTATGTAATCGATAAAAAACTCTATTAATAATAAAAATTCATCTTGAAAATCAGTTTTATAATTTATCATTGCACTTGAAAAAACTTTTAATTTCAGTTTTCCGTATAGTCACATGGGTGGACTTGGGTAGATTTACCACTAACCCCTCGATATAAACAAAGTATGGTTATAATTTAGAAAGTACTTATCAAATATTATTAGTCCAAAATTAATGTTTCAACATTAGAATGTCGTTAAAAATTACTTATTGAAAATAAATGGCTGCTAACTGGTACAATTTTTGTTTCAGCATTACTCTCATATGGTTATAAGAAGAGTACATAGACTTATTGTGGGTGCAGTAAACCAATATGGAATGGACACTGTGTGTGAGAGTCTCAAGTCTGATAAAATTCTGGTGCATTCTTAAAAAGAATCTGAAGTTATTTGGTTTAAATCTTTTCATAATATTACAAATTTTGTATTAAAAAAAAAGGACACACAAGTGAAAGTTACACAGAAAATACATATTGTGATGTCTTCCACAATCAACAAAAAAAAAAAAAAAAAAAATGTTTTGCTTGTGTTACAATAAAAGCAAAAGATCATGTGACAGAATTAACATATTTATAACACATAATTGACAAACTCAAAGTTATTCCATGTAACTGAACTAGCTTTTTTATGATATTACAATTAGATAGTACAATTATTATGATATCTGTGATTAATTGAATCTACTATGCAGATCAATGTCACTTTTCACAAAGAATTATTTTCTAAGTAACACAATAAGTAACATTTATGAACAAAAAAGTCAGTTTTAAATAGTCAATTAATTTAGAAATGTTATTATTGTAATCGATTTATTTTTTGTAATATTTATATAAAGAAAATTAATAAACAAAACAAAATAGTTATTTAGAAGTTCTTTTACTTTTACAAATATTAGCAATTTAAATTCACCTGGGCTTAACCTTTAATTAATTAATCCTAAATATGACCCCACACACTTTTCTTCATTTTAAAATTATCTAGGAATCTTAGCAAAACTCCTGAGTTCAGTAACATAAAACTTTCCACTCCAGTTTCCACTTATTTCTGGATCCATGTGATTAAGTTGCACAACAATCTTCTCTTAGGCTGAACATTAGTTTTAGGCAAGAAGTGTTCATTTCTTTTGTTATAATAATAACAATTATAAAGTACTTATCATAAATTATAATATACATATATTATGCGTGCGTGCCCACACACACGTGCGACATGTTTTTTTGTGAACAATTTATGTGATCACTATTTGTCAAATGAATTCTAATTTGTCATATTAGAAAGCCATTTCCTAGTTTTTGACATTTAATATTATTACCTATTTTGAAAGGATAATAAAGCAATTATTACAAGAATTAATGAAAAAGTACCAAATGTCTCGCTCTTCTTCACAGCATCTCCCTAAATATTTCTGTCAGTGAATTTGTGTTCAACAAAATATACTTGAAAATATTTTGTGTCAACCTAATCAACCTAGACGTCCTAACAAAGGTTGAAGGATGTCCAGGAAAAATCACAACAAATAGTCAGTTAGATGTAATAAATGATGGATTGCTTTTATTTGCAAAATTCACACAATGGCAAGTTTTCGTACAGATTTTGTTGTCAGCTGTTAATTTGTTTTCAGTACAGGACATTTTTTAAATTCTATTTGCAACAATACATATATTTGCATATTTGCCCAGGGCGGTATGTTTTGTAAATAATTAGTGTAAAAAGAATACGACAAACAGTTTTAAACAATTTTGTGCGGGAGAATACAGGCCGTGGCCTGTCGAAAGTGACACCTGCTTCGGTAGCGTAAAATACAGCGTTTGTGTAAGAGTGTGTGTGTGTGTAAGCCAGT